>CP106725.1:18989252-19389252 GCA_025506655.1 Gossypium rotundifolium
TGATAAACCATAAAAGTAACATATTTTAACCCCATATTTAATATGCTTTTGGATGATTTAACCCTTGATTTATGTAAAAGGTGCTTTTAATCCTTTCTTTTCATGTTTATACTCAAAAAAGGCACCCGAGGATAAAAATAACACAGAACAGGCTTAAAACAAGTAATTAGGCCTTAGCAAAATTTGACACGGCCTAGCCCAAAACCCACACGACCGTGCTTCACCGATTACCTAGAGCACGGCCTCAACTCCGTGACACACGGCTGTCTATCATCCATTCCCCATACAGATGTGTCTGGTGATCTACATGGCCGTGTCCCAATCGACAGACCAAGCACACCAATCTTGCACGTGTGCGTGCAAAATGAATCTTGACTACCAACCACGATTAACAGGCGTGTGCCATGGGAAACGTGCCATGAGAGAGAGCAATTTCACTCAGATTTGGATGGTTGAAGCCAAAAAAACATACTCCTAAGTCTACTTAGACACCCTAATAGTAATTCTACTTGAAAGAGGTACTTAGGAGCCAAGTATAGCATCTTAAAGCCTATATAAACAACCCAAGGCAGACATTAAGGGGAGGGCTTTTTGCAGAGGCTTTTGCCGAAGCTTTCATCTTTTAGGGAGTCACTTGAAGATAGCCAGTTGATCCATCTCAAGAAGCCAAGTTCTACTCAAGACGGAGGATCTCTCCTTCAATTCCTTTAGGGGGTTTTAAGGATTTCTTATGTTTTGTTTTATCTTTTCTTTTGAGATGTTTTCTTGTTTAGTTATGAACTAAACCCTTCAGATACCTGAAGGGGATGAAACCTATGATGAATTTTGTTATTTGATTTCTAAATTATATGATAAGTACTTAGTTTATTCTTAATTATGTTGCTTAATTTAATCTGATGTGCTTAGGTGGAGGAGGAATAGAGCCTACCTAAGAGTAGATCTAGCATAATTGAGCGGATTTGATTGGGCACCTAGAGATAGGGTTACGAGATTTTGCCAGATTAGGGTGAAACCTAATATGGGAGTCCATTGATTGATTTGCTGCTTCCTTAGGGGGTTATTATAAGAGAACGAGAGTTCCACTAATTAACCTAAGGTTAGACGTTATTCGCCTCGAGAGAGGGTTTAATATAGGTTAGGGAGTCTCACGGATCAAGCTAAGTAAAGAAATCATATGGTTTGGGGAATAAATAATAAGTGAAGTGAAAGGTGGATTCTTCCTGAGGGTATCGTCTTCATCAACTGAGTTTTCTTAAAGTCTTTCTCCCATTCATTCTTTTATCCTTGCATCTAGTTTAGTTTTTTCATTAGTTTCATAAACCAATCACTCCATATTTCAGGCTAAATAATAGGAAGAAAGTGAGTAGTAGAACTTTTAGGTTCCCTTGGCTTTGATAAGATATTATTGCCTATGCTATACTAATGTTTGATAGGTGCACTTGCCTCTATCATTGTCATAGTTAGTCTATAGGTTCGATCACTCATTTATAAATATTAAAACTCAACTGTTTGACACGATCAACGCTCGTGTGCCATGGCCGTGTGCTCTTAAGCTAGCTATTGACTTATGCCCACGGCTAGTTGACACGCCCGTGCCAAGGCCGTGTACTATTAGGTTAGATCCTATCATTCACCCATGGTCATTAGGCATTCCCGTGTGCCATAATCGTGTTGGCAAAACAAGCCATATGCAAGGCCAATTTGCCACCCACACAAGGGTCAAACCTATAAGCACATTTAAGCATAAATTCACCCACTTCATAACCAATTTCATAACAAATGATCATCAATTCATCTCATACAATTTCATATCTAATCATGTCAACTTATAACAAAATTGCACCATTTGATCACATTCAATACCAAACTTGATTTATCCTCAAATTCACTAGATCATACTAGCATCAAACTATCACTAAGATTACCATTTATAAAACATCACCATTTCCATCTAAACATACCAAATCTATATATGCATATTTCAAACATTTATCTAGCCACATCACATGGCTATTTACACATCTCATACATAATTTACATATCTAGCCTATACATGCCATATTTCAACTATGTACATCTTTCCAAAAGTACCAAAATAGATTACCGATAGTGTGATTGAGATGTTGATGATTCTTGGATCCGAGCTAGCTTTACTGACACTACAAAGCAGAGAAACAAATCACACAGTAAGCTTTTCAAAGCTTAGTAAGTTCATAACATAAAATTTTATACTAAACCAACCATCACATGGATTATTACATAAACACCTAAGTACCATACCATACAAGCTAATATGTTCAATTATCCTTCCATGATCTCAATCATAATTTCGTAAACCACATAGGTTCCGAATGTACCTTAGCCAACACTTAGGTTTCAATTACATTTACTACTCAATACTCACTATTTCCTCTCGATCAACTTTTATCTCTTCATCGATTAAATCGTACACTTAGTTCCAAAATAGTTAGCCGAAGCTTAATTAACATCACACACTTAGTGCATCCATATCAAACTGATCTTAAATCGGTATCGCACACACAGTGCTCACTATAAAGTCGAAGTTTATATTATTTCGCACACACAGTGCTAATCATTTCGGTCTCCTTTTCAAATACGCACACTTAGTGCCATATAATTCAAGCCCTCACATAGTATTCAAATTTTAATATATTCATACCATTCATTTCATACCATTAAACATAACTAAATATACGTATTATAACTAAACTTACCTCGGACGTCGAACTATCAAAACGGTCAATTAATTAAGCACTTTATCTTTGCCTTGAACTCGATCCAAACCTCTCCTTTATTGGTCTATACACATTCAAATTCAATCCATTTAATCACAATTTCATTCAATTTAGTCCACAAACACTTATTTAGGGCATTTTACAAAATAGCCCTCACATTTTCACATTTCTACACTTTAGTCCTTATTTCACAAAATCATCAAATACACAAAATTTCAAAACACATATGCTAGCTGAATTCTTCCCATGCTAATACAAGCTCATACATTTCATTTATTTCAAAATTTAACCCTTCAATTTCTCATTTTCTTGATTAAGTCCAAAATACTCAATTTCACTAAAAATTCCAATACAAACTATGTTAATCCAACACCAAGTTTTCATATTTCACCAACTAGCATCACAAAGATCACATATTCATCAATGGCATATCTCACATTCATCACTAATTCATAAAATTTAAGCATGGGTTAGCTAGAACATGAAGCAACGATTACGAAAATGTAGAAATTATCAAAAACTGACTCAAAATCATACCTCAATCAAGATGAACAATGATCGAATATCACAAAGCTTTTCCTCCTTTTCTTTTGTGTTTTCAGTGGAAAAAGATGAACATATTCATCTTATTTTCATCTTTTGTTTGTTTAATAAACATATTATTAATCTAATTACTATATTATCCTTTCATTAAACATTTAAGATAAATATATATTAAGGCTAATATGTCATTTAGCCATCCACTATCTTTAATAATGGCTTAATTGCCTCTTAAGGCCATCCTATTATGAATACAACAACACTTAGGTACTTATAAATTAGCACATAGCTTTTACTCTTTACGCGATTAAGTCCTTTCTCTTAATTTGGCACACAATCAATAAAATTATCACATAGAATTTTCACACAGGCTATGTCACATAGAATCAACACCAAAGATAACATTAAAATATCACTTTGACCTTGGATTTGTGGTCTCAAAACCACTGTTCTTACTAGGGTCTAAACCGAGCTGTTATAGATGCCTAGAAGTCGAAGGATAGTCCATACTGCTATTCACTCTCATCAGGATCTATAAGAAGAAAGCTCGCTCCTAATATTGTCTTCACTATTGAGCCATCCACATAAATTGTCCAACACTTTGGCTTCGCAACTGAGCTTGTTTGTCCTTGTGATGAGCTAACTACTACATCATATGTAATCAATAGAAATAATTTTAGAACCAAATGTATACTTATAATAAAATACATAAGACAAAATGAGTATCTATAAAATAAAATTCTAATAATTTGTGTGACATGATATTGTGTCATTTGCATGAATAATAGTGTTTGAAATTAAAAGTTATCTGTAGGGTTTGATGATCTATCAAAAGAACATTCCACCATGAAATTGGCTAAGATCTGAGCTTTGATCATTATTCTCGAAGCATATTCTATTCCAAATTCTGTCAATTCAATTCCCTATTTGGTCATTCTACTGGGTTGATTTGTCATGATAGTCACGGGATGAGGTTGAAAGTAGGGTCGCAACTTGCAAGCTGCCACTATTAAAGCAAAGATGAATTTTTCTATCTTTAAGTATCTTTGTTTGCCATTTTGTAACACCTTGCTAACATAATACATTAGAAACTGGCGAACCCCTTCTACCCTGATAAAAAATACTACTACTGTTTCATTAGAGGTCGCCAAATAAAGATAAAGATAAAGAGTCTCCCCCACTCGAGGTGACATCAGGAGCAGTAGAAACGTGAGATACATCTTGAGCTTTTCAAAAGCAACTTAGTTGTAACAGCCCGATTTTGGTCTAGTTAGAACAGTGTTTTTGAGACCACAAATTTGACAAAGAGAAATTTATTTTTATTATTATTTTGTGGTCTACGGCTTTATGGAATAATTTCATGAAATTTTCATTTATAAATTTTGACGTTTGAGCACTCAATTTAGCTAGAAGGACTGAATTGTAATAAATACAAAATGTGTGTTCTAGAAGCTGGAGGTGTTTACATGCTATGAGATTCAAATTGGAAGTCCTTAAATGGTAATTAGACCATTATACTTTAAAGTGGGCAAAAATGGACATGGTTAGGTGAAATTTTGAAGTTTTTCATTAAGGGCATTTTAGTCATTTGGTTAATAAAGATAAAATTTAACAAATAAAAGATGTCATCTTCTTCATATTAGTCCCCATGGTCGAATTTCACAAGGAGAAGAAATAGCTAGGGTTTTCCAAGCTTCTAAGCACGATTGTAAGTCCGTTCTTGTCCCGTTTTTAACTATTTTTGTATTTTTGAGATCGTTGTAGCTTGATTTAGCTATTTCAAGGACTAATTTGAAATAAAGGTGAAGTTTAAAATTTTACCCATGTTGAACATGTATGTATTTTGATGTTTGATGGTAGAAAATGCATGTTTATTGTTTGTTGAATGACTTTTGCTAAGTGATTTTCGGTAAAAATGTCAAAAATGACTTATTTGTAAAAATCTAAAAATGAGTAGAAAAATGTGAATAAATGGAAAATGTGGGTTGTTATGATTATGAAAATGGTTCGGCTAGGCTTGGGTTTTGAAGAAATTGAATATATTTCATTTTACGAGCCTAGGGACTAAGGTGTAAAATGTTAAAAGTTTAGGGGCAAAAATATAAATTTGTAATAATATGACTTTTGGGCTGAAATGAATAATGTGATGATTAAATGAGATGAATTTTGTATTATAGATCAAGAAAAATGAAGTTCGGATCTAGATCAGGGAAAACCAAAGTGTTTGACGATTAGGTCCATTTCCGCTATTTTTGTATCGAGGTAAGTTCATATGTAAATAATGCATTGTTATATTTATGTTTTGAATGCTTTAATATTGTATGAATTGTGATTGACTATTTGGACATATTCGACAAAGTTTCGACAAACGAGAAATCCCGGTTGAACCTTTGGAATAGAATAGGATATGATTGACATGTCACTAGGAACCCATGTGTATATACGATTATGTGACCCGGGTGCTGGTCTTGTATGTCCTACCAGTGGCTAGGTAGTATGCGTCTGTTGTGAATACCTAACAGCTTGTGTGAGTAGCACAATGTAGCTACATCCTGACTGACGGCTTGTGTGAGCAGGCCTGTGAATAGCTCGAAAGCGAGTCTATGTAACACCTCTTACCCGTATTTCAATGCCAAAATCAGGTACGAGGCATTACCGTAATTAACTTGCTCAAACATACAACATCAAGCCATAAAATTTAATTTCAACTTAAAACTTTTCATTCGAGATCATGAGTCCCTATTATAGGTCCATAAGACCCTAAACATACATATGGAATGGTTCGAGACTAAACCGGAAACTTTTGAACATTTAGAAAATTTTTGCTTAAAATAGGGCCACACACCCGTGTGGAAAGGGACACGCCCGTGTGGGCAGGTCCTATAGTCACACACACCCATGTCCCTATCCCGTGGATTTTATTTCTCAACTCGAACCTACAGGGGTTTTCACACGGCCTGACACACGTCCGCGTCCATGTCCCGTGTCCCTCACACGGCCATGACACGCCTCTGTCTTCTCTCTTGTGTAAAAACCTTGACATTCTGTTTCTGACGTCATCATCCCAATAAGGTCACATGGCCAAGGCACATGCCCGTGTCCTTAGACCATGTGGCGAATTAAATTCTCAAGTTCAGGTGCAGACTTCACACGGCCTGGGCACACGCCCATGCTCTATGGTCGTGTCTTCCACACGGTTGAGACACATGGCCGTGTCTCAACCCGTGTGTTTACTACTAGGCATTCTGACTTGCCAACTTAGGATGTAGGGGGACACATAGCCACGTCACACGCCCATGAAGTAGACCGTGCATCACACACAGCCTAGACACACACCCGTGCGTCTACCCGTGTGGACAATTATAAGGCTATCTACCAAGCCAATTGCCACCCTAAAAAGCAACCACACTTATACCACTTCAATGCAACACACAACATGACAATAAGGCACTTTTAATATCTAAAATCAAAACATCCACACCTTCTTAACAACCTACTTCATCATGCACATACTTCATTCATAACTCATTCAATTACACAACTTGTACTTCCTGGATTTCTTCATCATTGATTATATAAAAACTTAACAAGTATTGGCCAATTCCAATGGCCATTTACAAAATTAATTAGTAGTATTAATAGCCAACGCATTGGCTAACAAATATGACATATCACAAAATAACTAAGTTCCCATACATGTCATACCCAAAGTTAATCAACTTTACTATACCAAAAGAATAGTTGATAGTGTGAATCAAACTCCGACTTCCTTCGATCCATAAGCCAGCTTGGCGATACTACAAGGAATTGGGAAAAGAGAAGGGTAAGTATAAAGCTTAGTAAGTTTGCGTGAAATAAATAGCAACATAAATGTTCATGATAACATCCATTCATCACACTAAAGAATACACATCGACATAACTTACTCATGCTTATTCTTACAAAATCACATATCACATTTTTGCATTCATTTCTTGTAAGTTAATCATGGGTACCTGTATCACTTCATCACATAACTTTAGCACTTTTATTCTCTTGAACATAGACTTAGCTCTTTGCTATCTTTAACATAAACTTAGTTCATTACCCGTTGAACTACTAGGAATATCGAAGGATACTCAATCTCATATTACATGTAACACGATGCCAATGCCATATCCCAGATATGGTCTTACATGAGATCACATCTCGATGCCTGTGCCATATCTCAGATATGGTCTTACACGGGATCTCATATCTTGATGTCGATGCCATATCCCAGACATGGTCTTATACGAGATTGTATATTGATGTCGATGCTATATCCCAGACATGGTCTTACACGAGATCTCCATTCAATGCTGAAGCCATGTCCTAGACATGGTCTTATACGAGACCTTCTTTATCTTATGTTGTGACAATGGTAACCTTGTTATTCCTAATGTTCAACCGGGACTTTGACTTAACATAATATCATTATACTCTCATTGAGGCATCATTAATCAATTTTATAGAAATAATATACATTTCTCATGATATCAAGCAATTAAGAATATAATAGCATTATGTAGCTTTAGTTTCACACAAACTTACCTCGATACCAAAATATATGTAGTTATTCAATTTAGTCCACCACCTTGTTCTTTCCTCGATTTTGGTGTGGACTTCGTGATTCTTGATCTATAATGACAATTTCACTTATTTAATGATCACATTGACTAAAATAACTCATGAATCATACTTTGGAAAAACTACCATTTTGCCCTTAGACTTTCACAAAATTATGATTTTACCCCTAAGCTCGTAAATCGAGTATAATCAAATTTGCTCCTTTAACAAGCCTAAATGAACATTTATTACTCTTATAGCAACTCACAATACCAATTATTACACACATTTACCACCTATTTTACAACCTTTACAAAAAGGTCATTTTAGGTGTTTTCATGGAAACACCTTGCACAAAAGTTGTGTATTTAACACCCAAGATTCATTTCTTTCCATAAAAAATCAGAAAAAAACATAAATTCTCACATGGAAAAACCCTATACTTTTAACCATTTTACAAAATTGTCCTTTCATTAGCTAGATCATGCTACAAGGGTCCCAAAAGTACAAAAATTATCAAGAAAAACCACCAAAATCACTTACTTGCAAGGAGGACAAGTTGCTAAAAATTTTAAGCTTTCAAACCCCAATTCTTGCTGGTATTTTCGGTGGAGAAGATGGAAAGGAAAGGATGATATCATTCTTTTCTTTATTTTATTATTACAAGTCAATTAAGTCACCAAAACTCCACTTACCCTTGAAAAATATTATTTTCTTATCCCCTATGGCTGGCCAACCTTTTCCTAAGGGTCTAATTGCACATTAAGGACCTCCAATTTAATATTCTATACTATTAGACACCTTTAGCTCCTAGAACAACATTTTCACACTTTATGCGATTTAGTCCCTTTTTGCAATTAAGCATGTATATGTTAAAATTAATGTACCAAAATTTTTATACACTCATATAATCATGCCATAACACATAAAATAATATTAAAACTAATTTCTCTAACCTCAAATTAATGGTTTCGAAACCATCATTTTGAATAGCCCCAAAATCGGGCTATTACATCCTATATGTATTATGAGATATGAGGAAGCTTTAGCTACATATATGGCACTTATGAGAAATATTTTCTAGTATCCATTAATATTCTGAGTATTCAATGGGAATGTCAAAGTTGTGAAAGGATATGGCTATGATGCGAGTTGGTACAGGTACATATGTAAGATTCATAAGAAATGAGCTCGATATGTGATGAACTATTGATAAGAATGTGGTTGAGTAAGTTATGCTCATTAAGTTTAATGACATTTATGTTGATATATGTTATGTTATTCATATGATGAGCTATTGGTAATAATATGATTGAGTAAACTATGTTTATGAAGTCTTAATGGCATTTATGTTAATATATGTTAAGTTATTTATATGTCAAATGTATGAATAATGTTTTGTATTATTTGCATATGAACTTACTAAGCTATATAGCTTACCCCCTTTCTTTCTTTATCTTATAGTGTTACCAAGCCAGCTCGAAATCAGAGATCGTCAGAGTTCGCATCACACTATCAAACGATTATTTTGGGTATTAATGAGCTTAACATTTTGAGTATATGGCATGTAGAGGGACTTGGTCAATTTGTTATATGTGTCATCATGATTTTAGCCAATGTATTGGCTTGTAAATGTCAAAGGCTTGTTTTGATATTTGGCCATGTAAATTGGCTTATTTTTTGGGCTAACATGGTTGTAAGTCTAAGTATATTTATATATGTGCCAATGTCTTTGGTGATATGGTCATGGTATGATTGGTGAATGATGGAAAGGTGATTTATAACATGAACATGAAATGTTTGGCAATGTGGTCTATTGATGAGATGATAAAGTGGTGTACAATTAGGTATCTTGAAAGTAGTTAATTGTGGCTTAATAAATGTTGTGAGTATGATAGATGTTGATATTGTATTGGCATATGTTGGTCATAATTGTGGATGTTTTGGTTTCCTAAGTATGTTATGTTTTGTGCCTTTGAATTGGTGCAAGTGTATGTGTGAATAAGGGTGGCAAATGTCTTGGTAAATAGCCTTTATTTTGTCCACACGGAGGTGTGTGTCTAGGTCGTGTGTGACATACGGGATGTGTTTTGGCCGTGTGGCCCCTACACCTTAATTTTGAGAAACAAAATGTTCAGAATTGAGCACATGGGCAGAGACAGGCATGTGGCACAAGTCAAAGAGCACCCTAATTTGAACACGGTCTAAAGCATGGGTGTGTCCTAGGGTCACACGAGTGTATGAGCCCTGCAGTTAGCAAAAAATTTCTAAGTTTTATAAAAAATTCCTAAGTTCTCTTTGGGTCTCGTAGGCTCGTATTAGGGACTTTATGATTGAATGCGGATGTTTTTAATTGGGACGCAAATTTTATGATTTGATTTGTATGAATGCTTGTTTTGTATGTCCGATAATGCCTCGTACCTTGTTCCAGACTTGAATACTGGGTGTTACATTTAGTGGTATTAGAGCTATGGTTTAGTCGATTCTCAAACTAACTTAGCATGTGTAAGAGTCTAGCTATACATGCCGTATATAATTTGTGATAGTATGATGACTCCTGACATTTTAAATTACATTTTCATTTAGTAAATGGATCCCAACCGAGCTGATTTCGATTGTATTGGAAATGGTACTCAAATATTTTAGTAAAGATATGTTTATGATGAGTTGAAACTCATAAAGGTGTGGATAAAATTTCATAATATTGTGTTGATGATAAAGATTTTGTTATATGTGTGTATATATGAGAGTCAAATTTAGAAGCTTTACAATCTTCACCCCATTACCAGTATAGTATGGTACAATGAAACCCATAAGATTTATATTTAATAAACTCACAAGTGTGAAACCAAAAGTTTAGTGGCCGAATGATTAATAATGAGGTTAGAGCTGAGAATGGGTTATCGAGTAAAGATAAATCTAGAAGGGATATCAGGTTTTTCAGAAGATTATTCGGATTTCGTATTTTCACTTTTAAAGAAGAAATTAATCTCGATTAATCGACTCATTCAGGTATGATGTCTATAGAATGTGTTAATCTAAACTTCTACTGAATTGATTTTTTTTAGTGAATGGAGTAATGTGGAAGTAGGAATGATTGTAATAATCAGTGGAATAATTTTGAGTTGTAAAGATATCTGAGTACAGCAGTTATAGTTGAATAGATTATGACGATCTCTTTGGGTATTCTATGAGTTCATTTATTTTCAGAGGTATATGTAACTGTTCATTTTCAAATGAAATTCTTATCGTATGAGAATGCTAGCTAACTATAATGTTAGACGAAAGCACTATTGGTCTGGTTGGTTTTCTAATCGGCATTTCTATATCTTTCTTGGGGATTCTATTCTATTACATTTGAAATAAATGTTGACGGTGAAAGTTATATGATGCTATTATTCTGTTTCTACTGGTTATTGTTTTATTTTTATATATTTATGGAAAATATATTATCTCTATCACAACTAATCTCTATGCTTATGAGCAGTGTTTTTCTCTTGGTTTTTCTCCAAGGAATCATTAAGATCTTTATTATTCAATATGGGTTGAGTTCTCGAAAATTCAGTATGGTCTCGCATATTGGATTTCACTATCTCTGTTTTCTTATCGTTCTTACTATTTAATTTATCAAACATGGCTTATCTGTAAAGATATTCAGTGAACGGAAATAATTATATTTATTACGGTTATAATTTCTAGTTTGATCATGGGATCATGGTGATGCTAACCTCAGGTTTTTCTAGTTTCTGTGAAAAGGATTGACGTCGGCAAAAGTATAGACGGTGGAAGCTCAAAGCTTAAATCTGTATAATGGTTTTCTTGTCTAGGTAAGCTTGATTAAGGTCAATGAGTTAAATCGGGATATTATGTTTCGTTGAGCTAACACAGTCTGTAAAGATCTTGACTAGCATGTTGAAGGAATTATGAAGGATTGTATGTTTGAGTTGCTCTAACAACATGAGGAAGAGATTATTTTAAATTATTATTTTTTGATAGTTGAGATCGGCTCAAATGTTTCGAATAGAAAGGTTATATAGTTGAAAAGTATTTTGAGTTATAAGCATTTAAGTTTATCTTCAGGTATGAAAATAAATTTTGCACATTCATGGGTAAATAGATGAACAGTTGAATAAAGAATTCATGTTCTAGGAGACATGATACAAAAACATATGTCTATTAGATTATTTCTAATTGAAAGACGTTGCTATGAGAAAAAGTTGTTCTGATTAATGAAGTTATTGCATTTGTGAAGTTTAAATGGCCTGATACATGTTAGTAAAGTTTTAAACAATGAAACCATTGTTAATTGAAGCACCAGTTCTAGTTCGGCCTGAATCGGGTGAAGAATTCATGAATTTCAGCAATGCATAATTGAACAGATTGGGATATGTTTTAGTACAAGTAGGTAAAATAGTAGTTTATGCTTCTAGATGGTTAAAGTCATATTAAAAGAATTATCCGATATGCAACTTAAAGTGGACCGCTATTGTGTTTGCATTGAGAACCTAGCGACATCTTTTGTTCGGTGAAATGTGTCACATGATTAATGATCATAAGAGTTTAAAATATCTGATGTCACGGAGAGATCTGAATTTGAGACAGCGGCTATGCCGTGAACTATTAAAAGATTATGAGTAGTTATTGATTAGTAACACCTCAAACCCGGTCAAATGCTACGGCCGAATCTGGTATGTTACAGGGAAGAAAACATTTAAAAACCCGTTTGTCGTCTCAAGTTAGAAAGTAAACCTTTGCGTTTATGAAAGCACCCAGTATATATTGTGTAAACCGGGAAAAACATTTTAACCCTTAGTCTTAAGAAATTAGAGTAGTCGTGTTGTTATTACTAGTTAATCAGTTACCCGATGGTAAGATTAGGAGAAATCTCGAAAGTTTATTTAGTTTTGAAAACGTCCATTTATAACTTACTAGGCATGCTTTTAGTAATTAAACAAAATTGTAAAGAAATTCTACCCAAAAGAATAGTCCCAAAGAAAAACTAAGTGGCCTTATTACATAATTGATAACCCAAATTTAAAATAAAATAAATTTGAAATAATCATTTAAAACAAAGGAAACGTAATCTTGAGCATGGCCACCTCCCGTCTACCCCGGCTCCATATCCACGATCTAAGAATTACCTGCAAGATGGTAATGGAAGGGGTGAGTCACCGAGACTCAGTGTGTAACTCCCCATCCCGAAGATATTAAACTTTTACACAATTTCATATGCCAATATGTATGTCATGCAACCCATCCAACCTATCCATCCGAAACTCCCAATTCTACCCCTTGTGGCACCTAGCCACTGGTGGTACCTAACCACCGGTGGTTCCAAACCATTGGTGACCGAAGTCACAAATAATCATTAGTGGGGCCAACCCACTAATTGGTACCTAACCACTGGTGATGATCCCTTATCTCGATATGTGGGGCCAACCCACTATGGTACCAAACCACTTGGATGAGTCACAAAAATATAGATATGTGGTACCTAACCACTGGTGGTTCCAAACCACTAAGACTTAGTCACAATATCATAGTAAGCGAGGCCAACCCACTGTGTGGTACCTAACCACTGGTGACAGTCTGAAAACATTCTTTCCCCCTCTTCTCATCACCCATTTCTCATGTACATGCTTACCATCAAATATGATTATGCTCAACATATAGAATAACATATGTAAAATAACATGGCACTAACAGATTTCAATATGTGCAAATAACATTTGCAGCCATAGCGAACTTACCCTACATCCTCGTTTTTACCCAAAAGGTAAACTAGTGATCTCTACCGTTACTCCGGCTTTTAGCAACACATAACAAATAGCATATTAAACAAAGAAAGTGTGTAAGAGTTACACACCTGATTACTCGCAAGACTACGCTTCCTACGTCGACACTGTCGTTAATCGACACTACCGCTATCTATCTACTCTCCTGCTCAGATGCTGGTCCACACCCAGGTGGCCAATCGCGAATCGCAGATACAGCCCTCTTCTTGAACTTAAGGGATGGGTTCACGGATCCAACCCCTCCTAACGCTTGGCTGGCATTTGAGTCCATAACAATCCTTGGTCACTAACCAAATTAACACACAAAGTAAGAACAAATGGAAATATGAACCCGAATGGAAAGGTTTCTTACCTAGGCTAACAGATCCCAAAACGTTGGGCTTGATCCACAAGTCAAGCGAATCCCGAATATCCAAATGAAGCGTCACCACCTCACCTCTAATCGGCCAAACATCAAATAGAATCGAATTTCTGCCTTCGGCATTAGCGCAATAGGAGATGATTAAAAGACAGGAACACCTACCACAACATTAGCAAAATCGATTGAAAGTGGTGGAGAGATATTGACAATCTACTGCTACAAGAACCAAAAGAAACAATTATGAGTGCCAGAGGAATTCGGCGTATAGATGAATAAGAACTGCTCAAAACAGATGACAATTCTAGCTTTTCTTCTTATAGAAAATGATAGAGAAAAAGGAAAAAAGATGAGAGATATTTGACCAAGGTACTAAGAACTTACCCCAAATGCCGAAATTATTCCCCTATGAAAAGAAACACAAAAAGGAAGATGATCTTTAACAGGTGATATTCAGCCAAAGTGATGAAAGAATAGAGAGGAGAGTAACAGAGATTTAGGCTAACAATGAATGAACAAGATGAAGAGGAGGAAGGGGATATGGAGTTTCGACTCTTGCTAAATCCAAATGAAAGGAAGAAAAAGAGAATGAAGTTGCGGCAGGGTATGGCTTCAGAGGGTTTTCGGCTTTTGCAAGCAATCAAAAATGAGAAGAGAGTTAGGGAGTTTTGGCTAACAGGAGATGGAAGAGATAAGGAGGAAGAATATATGGAGTTTCGGTTTTAATGTCAAAGGCAAGAAAAATAACAAAGATGATGAGTAAAGGGTAATGTAGTTTCGGCCAAACACCAAAAATACAAAAAAAAAAAGAGAAGGCTTTAGGAGACAATTCAGTTTAGACCAAAAAGAAAAGAAAACAAAGTACTCTAGATCCCATCTAACTAAACCGAAATGCCCAACACCTCCCTAAGGCTATCATAACATTCGGCTGCCCTAAACACTCCAGAACCGAATGCTCACACCTCCTACCACCATTCAAATTTCAGCTAACACACACCCCAACTCAATCCCTACTTTTTCTCCTTGCTTTTCTCCTGATCACACATTCAAATCTGTTTGAATGTTTCAAACCCCTTTTTTTTCTCTCTTCCATTCATCCAATCTGTTGACTCCTTCAACCCTTATCCAAAAAAGTCCATCCTGGGCACAACTCATCCTACTCTTGGCGTCAAAAAGATATGCACAAAAGGGGATTTCTGCTGCTCGAACCAAGGCTCCCTCACTCCCTTGAGGCATCACTTCTTTAAGCCCTAAATGGTGCCTCCTTGCCACTTTACCAAGGCACTCCTTGCATCCAAATATGCCACCAACCACCCTTAACACCCCACTCATTCAGCTCCCCTTTCTAAGTACCCAAAACAAAAATTTTGATAAAGCTCTAGCCTATCACCAAGGTTTCCTGAAGCCCCCAAACACACCCAAACAGTCCTACAGAGCGTGCTAACACATAGGTATGAATTAAAATGCGAGACCCCTAAATCTCGAATGTTACAGTTCTACCCCCTTTAAAGAAATTTCGGCCTCGAAATTACCTGGTCAAAAGAGTTGAGGGTATTACTATCGCATCAGGTCCTCTGACTCCCATGAGGCTTTTTCTGTCCCATGATTTTGCCATAACACCTTTACCAAAGGAACTGATTTCCCATGTGAAACTTTGACATCTCGATCTAGAATCTGCACTGCTTCCTCTTCAAAAGACAAATCTGGGCTCACTTCAATCTCCTCCACCGGCACAACATGAGATGAATCTGAACGGTAGCGTCTAAGCATGTAAACATGGAATACGTCATGGATCTAGCTCAATTCTGATGGTAACTCGAGCTGATAAGCTACTGGTCCCACACGCTTCAACACCTTATAAGGTCCGATATACCTAGGGCTTAGCTTGCCCTTCCGACCAAATCTCAGCACTTTCTTCCATGGCGACACCTTCAGGAAAACCTTCTCACCCACTGCAAACTCTATATCTTTTCACTTAAGATCGGCATAAGATTTCTGCCTATCCAAGCTTCCTTCAAACGAGTTCGAATAAGCTTAACCTTATCCCCTTTTCAGAAACCAACTCTGGACCCAACAACTTACGTTCACCTAACTCTGTCCAACATGTAGGAGTACAATATTTTCGCCCATATAGTGCTTCATACGGTGCCATATGAATACTTGCTTGGTAACTATTGTTGTATGCGAACTCTGCCAACGGTAGAAATTCCTCCCAACTACCTCTGAAATCCAAGACACAGCTCCTCAGCATATTTTCCAAGACCTAAATCACTCTCTCCGACTGCCCATTAGACTGTGGATGGAACGCTGTACTGAAATCTAGCTTCGTTCCCAAAGCTTGATGCAACGCCTTCTAGAATTTTGACGTGAACCTAGGATCCCTATCGGAGATAATTGAAACCGGCACCTCATGCAGTCTCATGATTTCTGCCACATACAACTTAGCTAACCTTTGGAGGGAGTAATAAACCCAAACCAGAATAAAATGAGCCAATTTTGTTAAACGGTCCACAATCACCCAAACCAATCCTTTTTAGTAGGTGTGAGGGGTAGCCCACCGACAAAATCCATCGTAATCCTTTCCCACTTCCACGGTAGAATCTTTATCGGCTGCAACAGACCCGAAGGTAACTGATGTTCAGCTTTGACTTGTTGACACATCAAACACTTACTTACAAATTTTGTTACCTCCCGCTTCAGACCCGGCCACTAGAATTGCTCCCGCAAATCTCGGTACATCTTACTACCTCCCGAATGCATAACGTACGAACTGCTATATGCCTCCTGAAGAATCTTTTGCCTCAACTCCACATCCTTCGACATTTAAACTTTTCCCTGAAAACACCACACACCTTCACTACTTAAACTATATCCCTCCAATCCACCATTTTGCACTTACAAACGTCGGGCACTTAAGACTTCATTGACCAATTATTTTTCTTTAACCTGGTTTACCCATGTCGGCTTCACTTGCAGTTCCGCTAGCAGACTTCCGTCGTCATACAGACTAAGGTGGGCAAATATTTCTCTCAAATTCGACACCACCTTACGGCTCAACGCGTCTGCCACCACATTGGCCTTTCTTGGATGGTACTCAATCGAGCAGTCATAGTCCTTTAGCAACTCGATCCACCTTCGCTGCCTCAAATTCAACTCCTTCTGAGTAAGAAGGTATTTCAAACTCTTGTGATCCGTGTAAACGACAGAATTCTTCCCATACAAGTAATGCTTCCAAATTTTCAAAGCGAAAACCACTGCAGGCAACTCCAGATCATGCATCAAATAATTCACTTCGTGAGGTCTCAGTTGTCGTGAAGCATACGCTACCACTTTCCCCTCTTGCATCAACACACATCCTAACCCTGTATGCAATGCATCACAATAAACTGTAAACTCTTTCCCTGCTTCAGGCTGAATCAAAATCGAAGCATCTGTCAAAATCTTCTTCAACCTCTCAAAACTTTCTTGTTGCTTGTCTGACCATACAAACAGAACTCCCTTCCTTAACAACTTGGTTAAAGGGCACTGCAATTAAAGAAAACCCTTCCACGAATCTTCTGTAGTACCCTGCTAAACCCAGAAAACTCAATCTCGCCACGCACTTAGGTGGTTTCCAATCTATCTCGCTTCAATCTTCCGAGGTCCACCTAATCCCTCGGTGACACCATATGACCCAAGAAGGTCACTTCCTTTAACCAAAACTCACACTTACTAAATTTTATGAACAACTGCTTCTCCCTCAGAATTCTCAGAACCACGCAAAGATGTGCATTGTGCTCCTCCTCAGACTTCGAGTACACCAAAATATCATCTATATAGCTAGACCCGACGTACTTCTTCTGATAAGCCACCTTAAAAAATACCAAGTGATATCATCACCATCGCACCATCCCTGACTGTGAGCCACCACTGATAGGACTCATCCCTAAGAAGAGACACTATCCCCTTTAACTTCTCCTCAGCTGAAAAATCTAAATTGTCCATATGCGCTCTGTCGCCTCTAACCAGTACTCAGCAACATTGGAAGCTACCCGAAACACCCCTAAATACTTCCGCTCCATTAGCCTAGAGCCATTCGGACACAGATTTTTGAGCCCCCGTACCCCCACTTGCTCCAGCAACTCTCTCCAAAACCCGTAGCATCACCTGCGACACCGCGTCATCACCACCCGCCTGATCTTGGAACTCAGTGTCCAAAGCTGGCAGCAGTGGTAACTCATCCTCTGACCCATAAACTGGACCCTATGGTTCCGACACAGTTGTCCTACCCCTACCACGTCTGCACGTAACACGCCCACGACCTTGAGTGCTCATTCTACCGCTCGCGATTTAATCTGATTAGAAATTTTATGGGTTAATACCTTTTTCTTTCAATGATTAACAACGGACTATCTTATAGGAAAAAGTTTTTAACAGTGGTTCTTTGAATTTGAACTATGTCTACATAGTTCGGTTCTTAAGTCGGTATTCCCTAGCTCTAGAGTTCCTACTCAATCAGCATCCAATGGAACACCACACATATGCATCAACCACACAAGTACCTTCATGGACCTACATTCATTGCCTAAGGGTATTTTTGTCATTTCACTACCCAGGGGTATTTTCATAATGTTAACCTACAAGGGTATTTTCAAAATTTTCCAAAATAAGGTATCTTGGTGATTTTTCAAAATAGGGGTATTTCAGTAATTTTACAAATCGGGGGTACTTTGGTAATTTTGCAAACTGGGGGTATTTTGGTCATTTACCTCAACCTAGGGCACTGTGGAAAATTTTACAAAATTTAGGGTCATATAAGTAATTTTGCAAAATTAGGGTATTGGTCCCTTTCGGGTTTTAGTTAAAATTTTGGCCTGTTAACAAGTCCTCACGGTTAAGGTGAACAGTCACTACGCACTAGGTAGGATCCCGGTAAAGAGGAGGTGAGTCACTAGGACTGCTTAAATACCAAGCTCTTCCTGAATCCAATCCTAGACATGCATATGCTTGTTACCACACCCTAGTCCTTCTAACTTGCTCGCAGGCGTGTTTATTCAGGGAAGTTTAGTTTTATGTAAGAGTCCATGTAACTAAACTTAAGGTCCATAAACCCTAACATATCTATCTACGTCCCTATAACCCCATTAACCCTATCACGTATATATATATCACATCATGGATTAGGATACTTACCTGGGTGGATTAGTGCCGGAAACTCAGGTGCCATGCTCTTTTAAATATGCATCTCCAGAAAAATCATTTTACAAACCCTTTTATTGAAAATATCTTGGGTCTTATACCTACAGCCGAGCTTTTGAACCAGGCTCTGATACCACAACTGTAACACCCTAAACCCGATCAAACTCTACGGCCAAATCTGGTATGTTACAGGGAAGAAAACATTTAGAAACCCGTTTGTCTTCTCAAGTTAGAAAGTAAACCTTTGCGTTTATGAAAGAACCCAATATATATTGTGTAAACCGAGAAAAACATTTTAACCCTTAGTCTTAAGAAATTAGAGTGGCCGTGTTGTTATTACTAGTTAATCAGTTACCCGATGGTAAGATTAGGAGAAATCTCGAAAGTTTATTTAGTTTTGAAAATGTCCATTTATAACTTACTAGGCATGCTTTTAGTAATTAAACAAAATTGTAAAGAAATTCTAACCAAAAGAATAGTCCCAAAGAAAAACTAAGTGGCCTTATTACATAACTGATAACCCAAATTTAAAATAAAATAAATTTGAAATAACCATTTAAAACAAAGGAAACGTAATCTTGAGTATGGCCACCTCGCGTCTACCCTGGCTCCATATCCACGATCTAGGAATTACATGCAAGACGGTAATGGAAAGGGTGAGTCACCGAGACTCAGTGTGTAACTCCCCATCCCAAAGATAATAAACTTTTACATAGTTTCATATGTCAATATGTATGTCATGCAACCCATCCAACTTATCCATCCGAAACTCCCAATTCTACCCCTTGTGGCACCCAGCCACTGGTGGTACCTAACCACTGGTGGTTTCAAACCACTGGTGACCGAAGTCACAAATAATCATTAGTGGGGCCAACCCACTATGTGGTACCTAACCACTGGTGACGATCCCTTATCTCGATATGTAGGGCCAACCCACTGTGGTACCAAACCATTGGGACGAGTCACAAAAATATAGATATGTGCTACCTAACCACTGGTGGTTCCAAACCACTGAGACTTAGTCACAATATCATAGTAAGTGGGGCCAACCCACTGTGTGGTACCTAACCACTAGTGACAGTCTAAAAATATTCTTTCCCCCTCCTCTCATCACCCATTTCTCATGTACATGCTTACCATCAAATATGATCATGCTCAACATATAGAATAACATATGTAAAATAACATGGCACTAATAGATTTCCATATATGCAAATAACGTTTGCAGCCATAGTGAACTTACCCGGCATCCTTGTTTTTACCCACAAAGGTAAACTAGTGATCTCTACTGTTACTCTGGCTTTTAGCAACACATAACAAATAGCATATTAAACAAAGAAAGTGTGTAAGAGTTACACACCTGATTACTCGAAAGACTACGCTTCCTATGTCGACACTGTCGTTAATCGACACTACCGCTATCTGTCTACCCTCCTACTCAGATGTTGGTCCACACCCAGGTGGCCAATCGCGAATTGCAAATACAGCCCTCTTCTTGAACTTCTGGGCTGGGTTCACGGATCCAACCCCTCCTAACGCTTGGCTGGCATTTAAGTCCATAAGAATCCTTGGTCACTAACCGAATTAACGCACAGAGTGAGAACAAATGGAAATATGAACCCAAATGGAAAGGTTTCTTACCTAGGCTGATAGATCCCGAAATGTTGGGCTTGATCCACAAGTCAGGCGAATCCCGAATATCCAAATGAAGCGTCACCACCTTACCTATAATCGACCAAACATCAAATAGAATCAAATCTCTACCTTCGGCATTAGCGCAATAGGAGATGATTAAAAAACAAGAACACCTACCACAACATTAGCAAAACTGATTGAAAGTGGTGGAGAGATATCGACAATCTGCTGCTACAAGAATCGAAAGAAACGATTATGAGTGCCAGAGGAATTCGGCATATAGATGAATAAGAACTGATTAAAATAGATGACAATTTCGGCTTTTCTTCTTATAGAAAATGATAGAGAAAAAGGAAAAGAGATGAGAGAGATTCAACCAAGGTACTGAGAACTTACCCCAAATGCCAAAATTATTCCCCTATGAAAAGAAACACAAAAAGGAAGATAATCTTTAATAGGTGATATTCGGCCAAAGTGATGAAAGAACAGAGAGGAGAGTAATAGAGATTTTGGCTAACAATGAATGAACAAGATGAAGGAGGAAGGGGACATGGAGTTTCGGCTCTTGCTAAATCCAAATGAAAAGAAGAAAAAGAGATTGAAGTTGCGGCAAGGTATGGCTTCAGAGGGTTTTCGGCTTTTGCAAGCAATCAAAAATGAGAAGAGAGTTTGGGAGTTTCGGCTAACAGGAGATGGAAGAGATAAGGAGGAAGAATAGATAGAGTTTCGGTTTTAATGTCAAAGGCAAGAAAAATAACAAAGATGATGAGTAAAGGGTAATGTAGTTTCGGCCAAACACCAAAAATACAAAAAAAGAGAAGGCTTTAGGAGACAATTCGATTTTGACCAAAAAGAAAAGAAAACAAAGTACTCTAGATATCATCTAACTAAACCGAAATGCCCAGCACCTCCCTAAGGCTATCATAACATTCGGCCACCCTAAGCACTCCAGAACCGAATGCTCACACCTCCTACCACCATTTAAATTTCGGCTAACACACACCCCAACTCAATCCCTACTTTTTCTTCTTGCTTTTCTCCTGATCACACATTCAAATCTGCTTGAATGTTTCAAACCCCTTATTTTTCTCTCTTCCATTCATCCAATCTGTTGACTCCTTTAACCCTTATCCAACAAAGTCCATCCTAAGCACAACTCATCCTGGTCTTGGCGTCAAAAAGATATGCACAAAAAGGGATTTTCGATGCTCGAACCAAGGCTCCCTCACTCCCCTGAGGCGTCACTTCTTTAAGCCCTAAGTGCTACCTCCTTGCTACTTTACCAAGGCACTCCTTGCATCGAAACATGCCACCAACTACCCTTAACACCCTACTCATTCAGCTCCCCCTTCTAAGTACCCAAAAACAAAAATTTTGGTAAGGCTCTAGCCTATCACCAAGGTTTCCCGAAGCCCCCAAACACACCCAAATAGTCCTACAGAGCATGCTAACACATAGGTATGAATTAAAATATGAGACCCCTAAATCCGGATGTTACATGATTAACCTTTGGGAAAAATAAATATAGTTGCAGAGGCTTGAGTGGAAAATTTTGTTTACCTTGTGAACGAAGGTTACACGATTGGTCTTGCCTGATGATAGTTCAATCCTAGCTGAGTTAAAAGCTAAATTGATGTTTATTTTGAAAATCTTAGAAGCTCAGAAATGTGAGAGGAAATTGCGTGTGTTTAGGCCGTGTGTAGACACACGGTCTGCCCCAAAGGGCATGTGTTCCGGCTGTGTGTCCCCTGCACCTTAATTTTGAGAAATAGAAAGTCCAGAATTGAGCACATGGGCAGAGACATGGGTGTGTTTCTAGGTCGTGTGTGACACACAGTCTGCCCTACGGGCATGTGTTTCGACCGTGTGTCCCCACACCTTAATTTTGAGAAACAGAATGTCCAGAATTGAGCACACGGGCAGAGACACAAGCATGTGTCCTAGTCGTGTGTGCTACACGGCCTAGCACACTGGCATGTGGCATGGCTGTGTGGCACAAGTCAGAGAACACCCTAATTTGAACACAGTCTGAAGCATGGGTGTGTCCCAGGGTCACACGGGCGTGTCCCTTGGACCACACAGGCGTGTGAGACCTACAATTAGCAAAAAATTTCTAAGTTTTATAAAAATTTCTTGAGTTCTTGGTTTAGTCCCAAACCACTACCAATGCATGTTTTGGGCCTCGTAGGTTCGTATTAGGGACTTTATGATTGAATGTGGATGGTTTTAATTGGGACGCAAATTTTATTATTTGATTTGTATGAATATTTGTGTTGTATGTCCGGTAATGCCTCGTACCCTATTCTGGAGTTGAATATGGGTAAGGGGTGTTACATTAGCACTCCTCTATCCAACTAAAATAAGTTCTTAAGGATTTAAAGAAAGGTAAACACTTACTTGGCATTCTAGAGACAAACCTATTGAGTGCAACCACCCTATCTGTTAGGCATGAATATCTTTAATAGTCTTCAAGTGAGGCATATCTAGAATGGTTTTAATATTCAGGTTCACTTCTATGCCTCTTTCTGAAACCAAAAAGCTTAAGAATTTCCCTGCTCTTATGCCAAAAGCGCACTTCTCCATATTCAACTTCATATCATGGGCTCGTAGAACAGCAAAAGCTTCAGAAAAATCCTAAATATGCCCCCTCAAAGTAGATCTCTTTACCAACATGTCATCAACATAAACATCAACACTGTGACCAATATGCTTTCTGAAAATCTTATTAACTAATCTCTGGTAGGTTGCACCTGCATTCTTCAACCTGAAAGGCATAACTCAATAACAAAACAAGCCTTCTTCCATGACAAAGGTTGTTTTATCCTAATCTTCTGGATCCATGGAAATTTGATTATAACCTGAGAATGCATCCATAAAACTCATGAACTTACGGCCTGAAGATGCATTTACCAGCGTATCGGTCGAGGGTAAAGGAAAACTATCCTTCGAGTAAGCCTTGTTAAGACTGGTAAAATCAATGCACATTCTCCACTTTCCATTGGTCTTCTTCGCCACCACAACATTTGACACCCAGTCCTATTTCTTGCCTAATGGCCTCTACAGCCTGGGGAGCGAACCTTCTTCTTTTTTGTTTGGCTGACTTGACCTTGGGGGACATATTTAACTGATGCAAATCACCTAAGTATCTACACCAGGCATGTCTATAATGACCATGCAAATATGTCTGAATTCTCCCTTAGGTACTAAACTAAGTCCTTTTTTTCTTCTTCTGCTAACGCTAATGAGATCCTTACCAACTTATCCGTGTTATCATAAAACAACTGCAAAGTTTCTGTGACCTTTTTGCCTCTAGATTGTGATTTCTCTCATCACTTCTAATATCCAAACTATCCAAATCTAAAACTTGATTAGCCACCTCTACCTGTTGCGAACTCTGACCTTGGGTACATGTTCATGTGTTTACTTAACTAACAACATATGACACTGTCTAGCTATTTCGCTGGTCAGACTTCATGAAACCTATCCATGTTCTAGTAGGGAACTTAATCTCAATACAAAAAGTTGCAATCATTATTTTAGCCATTCTCATAATAGGACACCCAAAGATGACATTGTGAGCCATTGGATGGTCTACCACAAAAAATTGAACATATTATGTGGTGTTGTGCTCATCATCCCATAAGGTAACAGACAGGGTAATACATCATTTCACCTCAACTGGATGGTTTGCAAAACCATACAAATGGCTTACCTTCTTCAAAGCTTGTTCTTTCAACCTCATCTTCTAATATGTGTCCCAAGTCAATACCTCTACATCACTTCCATTGTCAACCAATATTTTATTCACCTCAAATTCTACTATAGTTGCTGACATTTCCCTTCCTCATCATATACCAAATCCTCATCCGCATCATTAAATTACCTTCCACTTTTCTTGTTGACGTAGCCTCTTTGGTGAATTAACTGACATCACACTTCTAAGATGAGCATTTTTTTCGTGTTAGAGATATCTCGCTCTTTATCGGTACCAATTATCACATGTAATGTGCCTCTAACCTTTTTTCCCTTATTAGTGCCTCACAAACCCTGACTTGATGTTGAAGTATCCTGAGCCACAAAATCCTTCAGCTCTCCATTTCTAACTGCTTCCTCTAGAGCATCTTCCAAAGCAAAACAATCTTCGATCTTGTGCCTTCTGCCATTATAAAAATTTCATTTATCTTTCGAGTTGGATCTTGACTAGTTGCGTCGCATGGGTGGCGAGCTTAGTAGAATACCCAAACTCTTGACCTACTAAGAATGTATGTACTCGAAGTATCTAAGAGAGTATAAGCTTCAAGTTTTCCATGAGGAATGTACCTTTTTGCATGCTCAGCCTTAGGTCTTTGAAATTCCCTCGACAATTCATTCTTCAAATAGCTCATTTATTGTCCCCCCACCTTATACATAGACTCTAAGAATGAGGACATTGCTGATTACAAACTCCCTAGCGACCCATAAATTGTCTGTCATTACCTTCTTAATTTCCTCTGCCTTAGTGAACTTATGCGCCTTCACATATAAATCTACCAAACTCTGTGGCCTATTATCAATAAATGAATGTTGCACATGCTCATTTTGGACTCCCATGATGAAGGCATCAAATGGCCCACGGGCCTTCAAAGTTTTTCGTGTTCAAAGTGGCTGTATAGAACCATTTGACATAATCTTGTAAAATTCTCCATCCATTTATTTCAATGACATCAAACCCATAAGAGTGTTCATTTTTGTTCTATAAGTTCGAAATCTTCCCTAGAACATCTATAACAGCCCGTTTTCAGTGAAATCAAAACAGTGGTTTCGAAACCACAAATCTGAGTTCGAAAGAAAATTTATTTTGATATTATTTTATGGTCCGCATTATGATAGGAATATCATAATAAAATTTTGATAAAGAAATTTTACTGATTTTATGTCTAATTCGATAAAAAAAGGACCAAATTGTATACAATGTAAAAGTTTAATTCTAGTAGCTAAAAGGATTAAATAGCTATGGAATTCAAAACTTGAGGTCCTTATATGGAAAATAGACCATTAAGAGGAGTTAATAGATAAGTTTGATGATTCATCCATGGAAAATTAAATAAAGAAAAGGACTAGATTGGAAAGAAAAAGATGAAAAGATGAAAAGATGATAAATAGATTAAATAATAAAAATATCATCATTTATCATCATCTTTCCCAAATAAAGACATGGAAACCCTAGTTATGGGTGTTGAACTCAATCAAGCTATTTTGGCTTAATTAGGTATGTTTTCTTGTCGTGTTTTTAATAATTTCCATATTTCTGATATCGTAATAGCTTAATCTAGCTATCTCGGGATTAATTTGTAAAGTTATCAAAGTGTTAGGACTTTTCCATGGATGAATATAGTTGAATTATGAAATTTTATGGTAGAAAATGAAAGGTCGTTGATAGATAAACAACTTTTATAAAGTGAATTTTGATGAAATTGTGATTTAGGGACTAAATTGTAAAGATGTAAAATTCATGGAAAAATTATAAATTTTATGAAATATATGGGCTTCTGTTGTGATATGTAAAATTAGGTAGGCTTGGAATAAGGATTAAATTGCATGAAATTCATTTTCCAAGCCTAGGGATGAAATCGTAATTAAGTAAAAGTATAGGGACAAAATTATAATTTTTCCTAAGATGTGAATTGTATTAAATTGAACTAAATTTAATCATATAGATCTGGATAGACCAAATACAGAATTGGATCAAGGAAAAGAAAAAGTATCGGATTAGTAGATTACAATTCAACAACACTTGTTAAGGTAAGTTCGTGTAACTAAATTGTGTATATTTATATGTTTGAATTGGATGTTGCATATGTGAATTGTATAAATGTCGTATGTATGAAATTGATCACATATTTGATAATGCCTGATAAATAATAAGTCTCACTTGGATAAATGAGATCCGATGGATACAGGGTTCTCGAATTGGTTGTGGTCCTGCATATGTTGCGGACACACCATAGCTCAAAAGAGCGTCTTGTTATTAGCTCTCATGAGCATCCTGATATTTGCCCCTCTCGAGCTTCCCATTATATAGTTTCTGAAAGCTTTCTGCTAATATCTCTTCAGAGCATCCCGATTGGTTGTGATTCTGCATGTGTTGTAGACACACCACATGTAACACCCCGTTATCCGAGACCGAAGCTAGGTCTGGATACTTGACATTACTATGCTTGAATTCACTTAAACATGTACTTATGGCTATAAAATTCGTTCCAACATAAAATTTTCACTTTCTTAGTCAACACATACATTACAAGGGCCTACGAGGCCTTAAACTCGTGTCGAAAACTTTCGAAACTAAATCAAATAATTCATTTTTGAAGTAGGGTTAACACGCCCGTGTACCCTTAAGCACGCCCATGCTCTCAAACCGTGGGAAGCTACTGACTATTTCTGCACGGCTTAGACACACCGTGTCTTCCAACCGTGGGACACTACTGACTAATTTCACACGGCCATGACATGCCCGTAGGCGTAGACCGTGTGCTAATCCTTGATATACTGACTAAATCGGCATGGTCTGGGCACACGCCCATGTCCAACCCTTATGTATAACACGGTCTATACACACGGCTGTGGAATTTACCTGTGGCCTATTCTGATTAATAATACTAAGGTGCAGGGTTAACACGGCCTTGACACACGCCGTGTGTTCAACCAGGTGGGCACTTATAGGCTATTTGCCAAGCCGTTAGCCACCCTGAACTGAAGATCATATCCATACACAATTCAATGATGCGATAACAACCCAATTTTATGAATAATACTACATGCTTCATTGATCTCAATAAACAAACATACTTAGTCAAATTTGGCCAATCACTTAGCCATATACAAAAGAATAATAAACTTGATAGCCTTTACAAAGGCCCTTCTAAAAACATGTCCACAAAATGAATGTTTCCTATTGTTTCCTATACATGCCATACTTAGTAAAGTAACTTGGCTATACCAAAATAAGAGTTGATAGTGTGCTACGAGCTCCGACTCTGATGATCCAAAAATTAGCTTGGCGGGACTAATAGAAAGGAACAATCAAATACGTAAGCATTTAGCTTAGTAAGTTTTCATGTAAAACACATGTCAATAAGCTTGCATAATAAAAACCATTTAGCATAACAATAGTATTGTAATTTCAGCTCTAAAGCTTACTTACTCATACTTGGTTCTTACATGTTTCATGATGCTCACTATACTCATTTTTGTAAAGTAAACATGATACATGTGTCACTTGATCACGTTGATCAGTGTACTTAACAAATAATCATTATGATCTCTAATTCTTCATTCATAACATGAGTAATATTTAATTCACTTTGATGCTAGCTTTGCTTTTTTAGCCCTCTTGTTACCTCATTATTAACCTTACTTGTTTGCCCGATGAAATTCTACGAAAACCCAAGGATACTAGATCCCTTCCCACTTAACATGTCACCAAAGCCATATCTTAGGCATAGTCTTACATGGAATTTCTCATCTTGGTTTTAAGGCCATGTCTTGATATGGACTTACATGAAGTCTTGCCCTTGATAACTTACTCGATGCCAAGCTTGCCTTGGACTTATATGACATCTTGATCAATGCCAAGCTTGCCTTGGACTTACATGATATCTTGATCAATGCCAAGCTTTCCTTGGACTTACATGATATCTTGATCAATGCCAAGCTTGCCTTGGACTTACATGATATCTTGATCAATACCAAGCTTGCCTTGGACTTACATGATATCTTGTACCAAGCTTGTGGACTTACATGATAGGTATCCTGGGAATTCATATTCAATCGGGGCTTACTCATGTTTAATCTCTTTGTTCACAAAAACGATAGGCATTACAAAATAGCAATGTATATTATACTAAGCAATTCAATGATGGTAATCATAAAGCTTAGAAATCATACAAACTTACCTCAATATACAAAATGTAGGGAGATATGCAATTTAGTCCTCGACTTTGTTCTTGCCTCGATTTCGATCGGGGCTTCATTTTTCTTACTCTATAATCATGAAATTCATTCATTTAGATTTTCTATGATTACAATACATTAAATTCTTCACTTGGGAAAAATGACCATTTTTCCCTTATACATTGGCAAAATTATGATTTTGCCCCTAAGCCCGTAAATTATTATTCAACACGTTTCCTCAACAATTAAGTCTAGCTGAACCTTTATTCCTCCTACAACAACCCACAAATCTAGCTATTTCATGCATTTATTACCAAACTATAACATTTACATCTTAGTCTCATTTAGGTGTTCTCAAAACAACACCTTTCACAAAAGTTGTTTCACATCTCCCTAACATTTATTTTCTTCCATAAAAACTCAGTTAACAACATAAATACTCTCATGTCAAGTCCTTGGACTTTCAACCATATCACAAATTAGTCCCCTCATTAGCTAGATTAAGCTTTGGGGACTCAAACAAAAATCACCAATTAAAACCACCTAAATCACTTACTTGAATGAGAGTTGAGTGGCTAAAAGTTTGAAGCTCCAAGAGCTCTATTTCCTCTTCAATTTTCGATGGAAAGAGATGAGTGAATAGTGAAATATGATAACATCTTTTATTTCTTTTATTTTATTCATGCTATTACCTAATTTCCACCAAATTGACTACCATTTAATGCTCTTGTCCCCCCCTATTTTGCTTGTATGGCCAGCCAACTCATGAAAGATGGCCTAATTTCATTCTAAAATCCTTCTAATTACAATCTATGGCTATTTGGTACCCCTACCTTAAAAATAAAACTTTTGTATCTCATGCTATTTAGTCCTTTTTTCTCAATTGGTCATGTTATTAGTAAAATTAAGGCACCAAAATTTCTATATAATCATATAGTGACACCACAACACATAAAATAGTACTAAAATAATTCTCCTCAACCTCGAATTAGTGGTCCCGAGACCACTATTCCAACTAACCCCAAATTCGGGCTGTTACAACTCTCCCCCTTATGGATTTTTCGTCCTCGAAAATCTTACCAATAAAAAGGTTTGGATATTGGTTTCTCATACTCTCTTCTCATTCCCATGTAGCTTCTTCTATTCCGTGCCTTTACCACAGAACTTTCACTAAGGCAATACTTTTATTCCTCAGTTGCTTGACTTCCCGAGCCAAGATCTTGACTGGTTCTTCACCATAAGTCATGTCAGAGTGGATCTCTATTTCTGATGGAGTAATTATATGTGAAGGGTCTAATCTGTAGTGTCGCAACATTGACACGTGAAAAACATCATGTATCTTCTCTAATTCTGATGGCAATACCAAACTGTAAGCTACCAGCCCAACTCTCTCAGTAATCTCGTAAGGTCCAATGAAACATGGACTCAACTTGCCCTTCCGGCCAAATCTGAGAACTTTTCTCCATGGTGACACTTTTAAGAAAACTTTATCCCCGATTTGGTACCCGATCTCTTTCCTCTTTAAATTCACATAGGATTTTTGTCTGTCTGATGCAATTTTTAAACATTCTTGTATCACTTTTACTTTTTCTTCAGCTTCTTTAACCAAATCAACCCTATGAATTTGGTTTTCCTTGAGTTCAGTCCAAAATAAAGGGATTCTGCACTTACACCCATATAGAGCCTCATAAGGTGCCATCTTTAAGCTCGACTGAAAGCTATTATTGTAGGCAAATTCTACCAATGGAAGAAACTTCTCCTAGCTGCCTTGGAATTCTAAAACACAACATCTGAGCATGTCCTTGAGTACTTGAATTAACCTTTCTGACTGATCGTCAGTTTGAGGGTGAAAAGCTGTGCTAAAACTCAATTTTGTACCCAAGGCTTCTTGCAACTTCTTCCAAAATCTGGATGTGAATCTCGGATCTCTATCCGATATGATCGATAAGGGAACTCCGTGGAGCCTTACTATTTCTGAAATATACAAGTTTTCCAACTTGTCAATGGAGTAATCCACTCGTATGGGTATAAAATGAGCTGACTTCATAAGTCAATCAATCACTACCCACACAGCATCTTTCTTGCTTGGCGACGATGGTAAACCCGTTACAAAATCCATGGTGATACGGTCCCTTTTCCATTCAGGGACTAAGATAGGATGAAGTAAACCCAAAGGCACTTGGTGTTCAACCTTTACTTACTGACAAATAAGATATCTTGAAACGAACTCTAAAATATCATTCTTCATTTTCGGCCACCAATACTGTTGCTTCAAGTCACTATACATCTTTGTACTTCTCGAATGTACAGACAAACATCCGTTATTTGCTTCGTACAAAATTCTCTGAATAAGCCCCTCTTTCCTCGGTACACAAACTCTATCTCTAAACATCAAGTATCCATCAGAATTAATCCGAAAGTCAAATTCAGCATCTGACTCGCATTGAGCTCTCTTGACTTGCAACTCACTATCTTCTTTCTGAGCCTCAAAGATCTCTTGAAGGAACATTGGTCTAGCTCTAGAATCAACTAAAAGGGAGCCATTGTTGGATAAAGATATCCTTGAATTCAATGCTCTTAAAGTAAATAGAGACTTCCTGCTCAAATCATCGGCAGCTACATTCGCCTTTCCTGGATGGTAGTCGATGACCAACTCATAGTCTTTTATCAACTTTAACCATCTTCTTTGTCTTAAGTTCAACTCTTTCTGCATCATCAAGTACTTCAAACTTTTGTGATCGGTAAAATCGACACTTTTTCACCATATAAATGGTGTCTCCAAATCTTCAAAGCAAAGTTTATGGCGGCCAATTCTAGATCATGCGTCGATAATTCTTCTCATGAGGCTTCAACTTTCTGGAGGCATAAGCAATCACCTTGCCTTCTTGCATGAGTACACAACCCAATCCATTTAAGGATGCATCACTGTAGATTACAAATTCTTTCCCTGATTCGTGTTGTACCAAAATTGGAGCTTCTATCAACACTGCTTTCAACTTCTCAAAACTTTGTTGGAATCATTCTGTCCACTCAAACTTCGTATTTTTTTTGCAACATTTTGGTCATCGGGGTTGCGATCATGGAAAACCCCTTGAAAAATCGTCTGTAGTAGCTGGCTAGGCCCAGAAAACTTCTAATCTCAGTAATGATCTTAGGCGGCTTCCAGTCCATTATGGCCGAGATCTTTCTGGGATCAACTCAGACTCCATCCCTTGAGACAATATGTCCCAGGAATCCTACTTCCTTGAGCCAAAATTCACTTTTACTGCTGATTCTCTCATAGGATCTGTAAAACTGTCCGTAGGTGTTAGCATGCTCTTTCTCATCTTAGGAATAAATCAGTATGTCATCAATAAAAATGACTACAAACTTGTCGAGGTATGGTCTAAAGATACGGTTCATTAAATCCATAAATACCACAAGAGCATTGGTTAACCCAAAGGGCATGACTAAAAATTCATAATGCCCATACCTCGTTCAAAAGGCCGTCTTGGATACATCTGAGTCTTTCACTCTCAACTGGTAGTACCCTGATCTCAAGTCTATTTTGGAGAACACAGTCGCTCCTTTCAATTGATTGAACAGATCATCGATCCTAGGCAATGGGTACTTGTTCTTTACTATTACTTTATTAAGCTGACGGTAATCTATGCACAATCTCATGGTACCATCTTTCTTTTTCACAAATAAAACTGGGGCACCCCATGGTGAACAACTTGATCTTGCAAAGCCCTTATCTGTCAACTCTTGCAACTGTAACTTTAACTCTTTCAACTCTGTTGGAGCCATTCTGTAAGGAGTAATGGATATCGGTATAGTACCGGGAGCTAGTTCAATATTGAACTCAATCTCTCTAACTGGCGGTAGTCCAGGTAATTCTTCAGAAAATACATCCACGTATTCACATACTACCTAGATTGACTCAATTTTAGCTCATCTCCTTATCATTCAACACGAAGGCCAAATATGATTTGTACCCTTTTCTTAAACATCTCCGTGCCATCATATGGGAAATTATCACTGGCAATTTATCTTGTTCATCTGATTCAACATGAAGAGTATCCCCATTCTCACATATCATCTCAATGCATTTCTTCTCACAATTAACAATTACATTATGAGTAGGCAACCAGTCCATTCCAAGAATGAGGTTGAATTCATCAAATGGTAATAACATAAGATTTGCTTTAAAGCAATGATCCCTAATCATCAATGGACAACTTTTACAAACTTTATTAACTAACACACTCTTGCCTAATGGATTAGACACCTTAATTACAAATTCGGTGGTATCTATAGGCACGCTCAAACTGGATGCTAATTTCATGCAAATGTAAGAGTGCGTCGATTTGGGATCTATTAAAGCAGAAACTTTAGTATTGTAAAGAGAAAAGGTACCCGTAATAACATTAGGAGAAGACGCCTCTTCTCAAGCGCGAATGGCATAAGTCCTTGCAGGCGCTCTACCCTCGGCTCTCACGGCCTAGTCTCTCGGGTTACCTCTTCCACTTGCCCCACTTCTCGGGTTTTTCTGTGGTCTCCCTCTAACCACACTCCCGGATTTTAGGTCCTGAGCTCTTCCTTCTTTCTTCATCTCTTGACAATCTTTTATATAGTGATCTTGCGAACCACATCTAAAACATGCATTTTCATGTGCTTGGCGTTCTCCCAGATGGTGTCTGCCACACTGTAGGCATTCAAATTTGTCGGATCTAAAATTTTTGACACTTGCAACTGAAGTTGTCTATGCTTTGTTCCCTGAATAATGTTTACTTTTGTCCTTCTTGGAAAACCCAGTGGAAGTAGTCGATCAGGTAGGGAAATCTTTTGACTTCTTGGACTTATTCCACTGTCTCTTTCTAGAGTCACAAGACTCCATTGTAGACTTCTTCTTCTCTTTTATTAGCTCTTCGACTTTACAAGCTCTTTCCACTAACATGATAAATTCTTTTAATTCTAGGACAGCAACAACCAATTTGATGTCCTCATTCAACCCGTCTTTAAACCTTTTACTCATAATAGCCTCTGTGGATATACATTTGCGAGCGTACTTGCTGAGTCGTACAAACTCACGCTCATAATCTGTCACCGACATCTTTCCTTGCTTCAGCTGTAGGAATTCTTTTCTCTTCTGGTCTACAAACCTCTGGTTGATATACTTTTTCTTAAACTCTTCTTGGAAGAATTCTCATGTAACCCTTTTCCTCGGTACAACCGACACAAGGGTGTTCCACCATTGGTAAGCAGAATCTCTTAAGAGAGAGATTACACACTTCATGCATTCTTCAAAGGTACATGACAACTCATTAAATACCCTGATGGTATTTTCTAACCAGAATTCAGCTATTTCTAGATCATCCTCTTTTCTGGCCCGGAATTCTTCTGCCCCATGCTTCCTGGTCCTATCAATTGGGGGTTTACCTTCTCCTACCACCTCTACTACTTGAGGGGCCACTAGAGTAGCTTGTGTAACAGATGAGGGTGGAGGGGGTTGTGCGTTTGGGTTTGCCCGAATGAACTCTATATACCATGTGTTCATCATGTGGAGGAAGGCTACTCTAGCCTCTTCTCCTCCCCTTTGACTCATCGTAGTGGGTCTATTCTCATTTTCGCTAAGTCTTTGTCCCTTGGTAGAGCCACAGCATTACTTTCTCTCGTCATCCGCCACATTCCTTTCAGAATCCATTTCTATATGTATAAACATAATTTAAAATCATCAGGAGTCGTCACACTATCAATATAGAAACATTCTTACGTATGGCATGTATAGCTAGACTCATGCTCATGCTACGTTAGTCTTAAAGCTGACTAAACCGTAGCTCTGATACCACTAAATGTAACACTCTATTATCCGAGATTGAAGCTAGGTCTGGATACGAGACATTACTATGCTTGAACTCACTTAAACATGTACTTATGGCTATAAAATTCGTTCCAACTTAAAATTTTCACTTTCTTAGTCAACACATACATTACAAGGTCCTACGAGGCCTTAAACTCGTGTCTGAAAACTTTCGAAACTAAATCAAATAATTCACTTTTGAAACAGGGTTCACACGCCCGTGTGACTTGGAACACGCCCGTGTACCCTTAAGCACGCCCATGCTCTCAAACCGTAGGAAGCTACTGACTATTTTTGCACAGCTTAGACACACCCGTGTCTTCCAACGTGGGAGGCTACTGACTAATTTCACATGGCCATGACACGCCCGTAGGCTTAGACCGTGTGCTAATCCTTGATATAGTGACTAAATCAGCATGGTCTAGGCACACGCCCATGTCCAACCCATGTGTATAACACGGTCTATACACACGGCCGTGGAATTTACCCGTGGCCTATTCTGATTAATAATACTAAGATGCAAGGTTAACACGGCCTTGACACACGCCTGTGTGTTCAACCGTCTTGAGCACTTATAGGCTATTTGCCAAGTCGTTAGCCACCACAATCAAGATCATATCCATACACAATTCAATGATGCAATAACAACCCAATTTTATGAATAATACTACATGCTTCATTGATCTCAATAAACATACATACTTAGTCAAATTTGGCCAATCACTTAGCCATATACAAAAGAATAATAAACTTGATAGCCTTTACAAAGGCCTTTCTAAAAATAGGTCCACAAAATGAATGTTTCCTATACATGCCATACTTAGTAAAGTAACTTGGCTATACCAAAATAAGAGTTGATAGTGTGCTACGAGCTCCGACTCCGATGATCCACAAATTAGCTTGGCGGGACTACATAGAAAGGAACAATCAAATACGTAAGCATTTAGCTTAGTAAGTTTGTATGTAAAACACATGTCAATAAGCTTGCTTAATAAAAACCATTTAGCATAACAATAGTATCGTAATTTCAGCTCTAAAGCTTACTTACTCATACTTGGTTCTTACATGTCTCATGATGCTCACTATACTCATTTTTGTAAAGTAAACATGATATCTGTGTCACTTGATCACATTGATCAGCGTACTTAACCAATAATCATTATGATCTCTAATTCTTCATTCATAACATGAGTAATATTTAATTTATTTTGGCGCTAGCTTTACTTTCTTAGCCCTCTTGTTACCTCATTATTAACCTTACTTGTTTGCCTGATGAAATTTTACGAATACCCGAGGATACTAGATCTCTTCCCACTTAACATGCCACCAAAGCCATATCTTAGGCATGGTCTTACATGGAATTTCTCATCTTGGTTTCAAGGTCATGTCTTGACATGGACTTACATGAAGTCTTGCCCTTAATAACTTACTAGATGCCAAGCTTACCTTGGACTTATATGATATCTTGATCAATGCCAAGCTTGCCTTGGACTTACATGATATCTTAATTAATGCCAAGCTTGCCTTGGACTTACATGATATCTTGATCAATGCCAAGCTTGTCTTGGACTTACATGATATCTTGATCAATGCCAAGCTTGCCTTAGACTTACATGATATCTTGTGTGGTATATCGGGTATCCTGGGAAATTCATATTCAATCGGGGCTTGCTCATATTTAATCTCTTTGTTCACAAAAATGATAGGCATTACAAAATAGGAATGTATATTATACTAAGCAATTCAATGATGGTAATCATAAAGCTTAGAAATCATACAAACTTACCTCAATATACAAAATGTAGGGAGATGTGCAATTTAGTCCTCAACTTTGTTCTTGCCTCGGTTTCGATCGGGGCTTTGTTTTTCTTGCTTTATAATCATGAAGTTCATTCATTTAGATTTCCTATGATTGCAATACATCAAATTCTTTACTTGGGCAAAACGACCATTTTGCCCTTATACATTGGCAAAATTATGATTTTTCCCCTAAGCCGTAAATTATTATTCAACACATTTCCTCAACAATTAAGTCTAGCTAAACCTTTATTCCTCCTACAACAACCCACAAATCTAGCTATTTCATGTATTTATTACCAAACTATAACATTTACATCTTAGTCTCATTTAGGTGTTCTCACAACAACACCTTTCACAAAAGTTGTTTCACATCTCCCCAACATTTATTTTCTTCCATAAAAACTCAGTTAACAACATAAATACTCTCATGGCAAGTCCTTAGACTTTCAACCATATCACAAATTAGTCCCCTCATTAGCTAGATTAAGCTTTGGGGACTCCAAAAACACAAAAATCGCCAATTAAAACCACCTAAATCACTTACTTGAATGAGAGTTGAGTGGCTGAAAGTTTGAAGCTCTAAGAGCTCTATTTCCTCTTCAATTTTCGATGGAAAGAGATGAGTGAATAGTGAAATATGATAACATCTTTTATTTCTTTTATTTTATTCATGCTATTACATAATTTCCACCAAATTGACTATCATTTAATGCTCTTGTCCCCCCTATTTTCCTTGTATAGCTGGCCAACTCATGAAAGATGGCCTAATTTCATTCTAAAATCCTTCTAATTACAATCTATGGCTATTTGGTACCTCTACCTTAAAAATAGAACTTTTGCATCTCGTGCGATTTAGTCCTTTTTCTCAATTGGTCATGCTATTAGTAAAATTAAGGCACCAAAATTTCTATATAATCATATAGTGACACCACAACACATAAAACTAAAATAATTCTCCTCAACCTTAGATTAGTGGTCCCAAGACCACTGTTCTGACTAGCCCCAAGTTTGGGCTGTTACACCACAGCTTTTATGAATTTCCCGATATATGGCTCTCTGGAGCTTTTGATATGGCTCGCTTGAACTTCCTAATATATGGCTATCCAGAGCTTCCTGATTAATGGCTCTTCGAAGCTACCCGTTATTGGCTCGCATGAGCTTCCTGATTATGGCTCTTATGAGCTTCCTATTATACAGCCAGAATAAGCTTCCCGTTATACAGCTCGAATAAGCTTCCCATTCCATGACTCATATGAGCTTCCCGTTATATGGCTCGAGAGAGAGCTTCCCATTTATGTGCTCATATGAGTATTCCCAAATATGAATTGATAGATTACAGATTTGTACACTTCAAATGTACTACCCGGGTATCCATCGATATTTTAAATGATTCAACAGACAAAATCCTGATATAAAAAAATAAATGAATTCAAAGTGAGTCATTACCCATATATGCATGAAGTATATGGAATTGATATATGAATACAAGAAGTTGAAAATTTTGAACATGGAAACTTAATTTGTTGAGCTCATACATGTGTCTAATATGGTTAATGAGGTTATGTGCTAGGGCTTTTGGCCATCTTGCTTGAGTATGCTTTATATGCTTACCTTAATTTTGATTAAATGGTAAGTTAATTTTCATGTTATACAAACTTAATAAGCATTAAATGCTTACTCTATTTTATTTTCTCTATTTTATAGTAATTTAGAAGCTCAATTTGGTTGAAAGTTATTTGGAGAAACATCGCACTATCTCTCGGCTCATTTCGGTATAATTAGTAAATTACTTTTGGTTATAATGGCATGTATAGGTTAAATTAGGCCATTAATGGCATGTATGTGATTTTGGTTGTAACTAGCCATTGGAATGGCTTGTGATGGATATGATTTGTAGAGCATATAAGAGTTTATACATGGTTGGTATTTGTTTGAAATGGATGAGTGATGGAAATCATATAGATAAATTAATGAATGGATGACATGGCATATTTAGTACAAATATGTTTTTATATGTATTAGATTAACTTGATAAAAATGAAAACTTGGTCATATGTATTAATATGCCATATATGATACTTAGTATTGGCTTGATTTGGATGTATTATATTGGCTTGAGAATGTGTTTAAGTGTTTATGTAGGTGAAAGGCAAAATTGCATGAGAAATATGGCTTGGAAATAGCCCTATTTCGTCCACACGGGCAGAGACATGAGTGTGTGTCTCATCCATGTGTGACACACAGCCTAGCACATGGACGTGTGTTTTGGCCATGTGTCCCTACATCTTAAAAATTTCAAAATAGAATGCTCAAAATTGATCACACGTCCCGCACACGGGCGTGTGGATTGGCCGTATGACCCCTACACCTATTTAATGCAACTTTTTATGTTCACACGGCCTAGCACGGCGTGTGACTTGGCCGTGTGACCTAAGTCAGAGAGTTACATGAGCACAGACACGGGCTAGGACACGGTCGTGTGCCCTATTTCGAATGCCCACACGGCCTATGACACGAGTGTGTCTCTTGGCCGTGTGAGCCACACAGCCTGACCACACGAGCGTGTGTCCCTTGCACCTTAGAAATTTTGAGATTTTATGAAAAATTCTCTGAGCACCCAGTTTAGTTTTGATTTGATTATAATGCATGTTTTGAGTCTTGAGGGCTCATATAAGGGAATTTATGAATAATTTCTAACATGAATGTTAAATAATATGAAATGTATGTATTTAATTTGTATATTTCAGTAATGCTCCATAACCCTAATCTGGTGATGGATGTGGGTTAGGGGTGTTAAAAACATCTAGCACATGGAGCCTTATGGTAGAGATAAATATCAATATTCCACACATCCTCTAAGAGTTGTCGAGAAAGGTTTACATTTTACTGCATCGAAATCCCTTAGCACATTCATATAATCATTATACTACTGATCTGCCATAATTTGATGTAGCAGATTAAACTAATTATTGCACTTTAGGAGCTTGAAAACAAGCATTTTCACTAGGTTTGAATTATGTTTTCTTAATTTTTTAATAAGTGAAAAAAATGTGCAAATTGAGTCTTTTATCGACCTCAAGGGCCGAACAAGGCCTAAAGGTGAGCTAATGCACTCTGTGACTATGAATAGACCTTTAGAAGGCATACTAAACTGATACTGGTCACTACATCACAACACAAGATGACCAATGTCGTAACATAGGGAGCAGAATGAAGAAGTTGCAACGTTGCCTTCTGTAACACCCCTTGCCCGTGTTCAAGTCAGAACAGGATTTGAGCTGCTACTTAGCAAATCTTACACGAACATCTAAAATAGCGCTATAAAATTTCATTTAATCTCAAAACTCAAACATACTTGGCTCGGAGGCCCTAAAAATACTTTCGAAGATTATTGGAGTATTATCAGGAACTTTCACGAGTTCAGGAAACTTTTTAATAAATCAGGGGCCACACGCCCGTGTAGGTCTTGGGACACGCCCATGTGCCTCTAAGGCATGCCGTGCCTTGTGTCCGTGGTCAACACTGACTATTATCACACGACCATGGCACGCCCGTGGCCCTAGCCCGTGTGTAAAACCTTAGCATACTGACTTAATCACACAGCCTATACACATGCCCGTGTATCCTGGCCGTGGGAATTTTACAGTTTCATGAGCAAGGTGCAGACTTCACACGGCCTGGGTACATGCCCATATGTTGGCCGTGGCCTTCACATGGTTTTAACCCACTCCCGTGTGTCACGCTAAATGGGTAATTAGCAGGCTATATACCAAGCCATTGCCTCCCTAAAATGCACACTCTCATACTTCTATACAAAATAATGCAATTCTTATCTCATAAGCAAGTCTAAGAACTCAATTCCAACATATAAGATAATAAAAGGGCACAAACTTCATGAATTTCATCTTCATTGAATGAAAGAGTCTGCCAAGTATTTTCCTAACTCATAAGACCATTTACAAAATGACTTACATAGCCAACACTTTAACTAACAATTACAAATTGACAAAATACCCCAAGTCCTATACATGCCATACTCAAAACAAGTCTAAAATTGTTATACCAAAGTGTTGTCGATAGTGTGATTTCGAACTCCTGCAATCACGATCCTCAAGTTATCTTGGCAATACTATAAGAAAGAAGGACAATGAAAAAAGGAGTAAGTATAAAGCTTAGTAAGTTGCATGGAAATAAATAGCAATCATAATACTCATAAAAATAATCCATCCACGGTATTAGCTGACCATACACAAGTCAAGACTTCTTGACATTACTTACTTACGATTGCCCTTATCTAGCACATACCGTGCCACATATCGAGCCAATTCTTCATGACTCATTCATTATTACCTATATTCATTCATTCACATGACTTAAATATCATTCACATCTCTACTTTTAAATTTATCTACTTATCCCACTATTCACAAAGGATATTCAAAGATGTGTGTTTATCAACACTACTGTAAGTATAAAGCCATTGCCACATCCTCGAGGTGGTCTTACATGGAGTCTCCCCTAGATGCCAATGCCATGTCCCAAACATGGTCTTATATGGAATTACCTCTAGGCGCCAATGCCATATCCCGGATGTAGTCTTATATGGAATTACTTCTCTTGTATAGATGCCATATCCCAGATATGGTCTTATACGGGATTACCTCTTATGTATCATTTCCATATCCCGGATATGGTTTTATACGAGATTTCAACTCGGTGTCGAGGTCATGTCCCGGACATGGTCTTATACGGGACCTTATCTATTTCATATCTCCATGATGTCATTTCTCTAATCAATATGGCCCATTAAGACTTCAACACCTCATTCATTAACAAAATTACAAGCATTTCTCAACATGCTAATAAAAATGTTGTTTAAATCACATACAACTTACCTCGATTTCGAAATGAGCTAACTCATCGGTTTAGTCCAAGACTTTGTTCTTTCCCCGATCAAGGCGAGTCCTCGGTTCTTCTTACTCTATAATAGAAATTTAGCTCATTTTAATCACTACATTAATATAAGCATTTCAATAATCATATTTAGTAAAATTACTATTTTGCCCCTAGAACTTGGGTAAAATGACCATTTTGCCCTTAGGCTCAGAAATTAATTCTGATCATATTTCTACCTTCAACAAGCCTAGGTGAACATTTAATACTCTTATAACTATCATCAAAACTCAAAATTTTACATAATTACTACAAATTTGTAACTTTTTCATCAAGGTCCAAATTAGGTGTTTCCAAGACAACACCTTTCACAAAAGTTGTTCATCTAACAACTAAGACTCAACTTCTTCCATAAAAATGCAGCAAATAACTAAGATAGTTCTCATGGTATAACTCTAAAATTTTTGCAAAATTGCACAATAGTCCCCTCATTTGAAAGCTTAAGCTTTGGAGGTCTCAAAAGTACAACTATTTTCAAGAAAAAGTCACTAGAACACTTACTTGAATGGATGAGAGTTTGCTAAAATTTTTGAAACTTTCTACCCCTTATTTGCTGCTTATTTTTGGTGGAAGAGGTAGGCAAGAAAGATGGATATCATATTTTCTTTATTTTATTACTATTAGTCAAATTAGCCACTAACTATCAACAACTTTGACCAATTTAGACACTATTTGTCTCCTATGGCCGGCCATGATATCTCTAGGGGTCTAATTGCCTTTTAAAGACCTCCAATTAATAATCTATGGCTCTTTGGCACCTTTATCTAATAAAATGGAACTTTCACTCTTTATACAATTTAGTCCTTTTTTCACAATTAAACACGAAATCGCTAAAATCAAAGCACCAAAATTTTCATGCATTTGTACTATCATGTTCTAACTCATAATATAACATGAAAATAAATTTCTCAAATCTTGGATTAATGATATCGAGATCACTATTCTGGCTAGCCCTTAAATCGGGTCGTTACAATTCTCTCCCTTAAGGATTTTCGTCCTCAAAAATCTTACCAGAGAAAAGATTGGGGTATTGATTTCTCATCGCTTCCTCGGGCTCCCATGTAGCCTCTTCAATATCGTGCCTTTGCCATAGAACTTTCACTAGGGCTATGCTTTTGTTCCTTAACTGCTTGGCTTCACGAGCCAAAATTCTAACTGGTTCTTCTCTATATGTCAAATCGGTTGTATCTCTACCTCTGTCGGCTCTATGACATGTGAAGGGTCTGAATGGTATTGGTGTAACATGGATACGTGAAAGATGTCATGAATCTTTTCTAACTCCGATGGCAAAACTAACCGACAAGCTATCGGTCCTATCCTTTCGATAACTTCATGAGGTCCGATAAAGCGCGGGCTCAATTTGCCCTTCCGCCAAATCTGAGGACTTTTCTCCAAGGTGATACTTTCAAGAATACTTTATCACTGACTTTGAATTCAATCTCTTTCCTTTTAAATCTGAATAGGACTTTTGTCTATCTGAGGCGACTTTCAAATAGTCACGTATCACTTTTACTTTCTCTTCAGCTTTCCAAATCAAATCAACCCCGTGTATCTGTTTCTCCCTAAGTTCTGACCAATATAAGGGCGTTCGACACTTACACCCATACAATGCCTCGTAAGGTGCCATCTTCAAACTTGACTGAAAACGATTGTTGTAGGCAAATTCCACCAATGGTAAGTATTTCTCCCAGCTACCATGGAATTCCAAAACACAACATTGAAGCATGTCTTCAAGTATCTGAATTACTCTCTCTAACTACCCGTCAGTTTGTGGATGGAAAGCGGTACTGAAACTCAATTTTGTGCCCACAGATTCTTGTAGCATTTTCCAAAATCGTGACGTGAATATCGGATCTCTATCTAAAATGATTGACAATGGTACACCATGAAGTCTTACTATCTCAGACATGTACAAATCTTCCAATTTATCGAGTGAGTAATCGACTCTCACTGGTATAAAGTGGGCTGACTTAGTGAGTCTATCAACCACTACCCATATTGCATCTTTCCTCTTGGGAGTCAACAGTAAGCCCGTCATGAAGTCCATAGTAATAAGGTCTCACTTCCACTCTGGAACCATAATGGGCTGAAGTAAACCCGAAGGTACTTGATGTTTAGCCTTCACTTGACTGACAAGTCAGGCATTTTGATACGAACTTAGAAATATCTTTCTTCATACCCAACCACCAATACCATTTCTTTAGATCATTATACATTTTCATGCTACTGAGTGTACATTCAAACATCCGCTCTGCACTTCAAGCAAGATTTTACGGATAAGCTCATCATTCCTGGGTAATCAAATCCTATCTCGAAATGTCAGACATCCATCAGTATTTACTCGAAAGTCTGACTCAACATTGACTCACACAAAACTCTCTTGGCTTGCAAACTGTTATCATCCCTCTGAGCTTTACGAATCTCTCGAAGGAATAATGGTTTGGCCCTCAACTCGGCTAAAACGGATTCATCATCTAACAAGGTCATCTGAGTACTCATGGCTTTTAGTGCAAATAATGATTTTCTGCTCAACGCATCTGCGACTACATTTGCTTTTCCCGGATGGTAGTCAATTATTAACTCATAATCCTTAATCAATTCTATCCATCTTCGTTGCTTCAAATTCAATTCTTTTTGGGTCATCAAATATTTTAGGCTTTTATGGTCAGTAAAAATCTGGCACCTTTCACCATATAAATGATGCTTCCAAATTTTCAACGCAAACACAATTGCAGCCAACTCTAAATCATGAGTCGGGTAGTTCTTCTCGTGTGGCTTCAACTATCTAAAAGTGTAAGCAATCACTTTACCCTCTTGCATAAGTACACAACCCAATCCGTTCAAAGACGCGTCACTGAAAACAACAAATTCTCTTCCTGGCTCAGGTTGCACCAAAATAGGAGCCTCGGTCAATAGTGTCTTCAGTGTCTCAAAACTCTGTTGACATTTCTCAGTCCAAACGAACTTTACATCTTTCTGCAGAAGTCTCGTCATCGGTGTAGCTATCATGGAAAACCCCTTGACAAAATGCCAATAATAGCCTGTTAGGCCTAAAAACTCCTCACTTCAGTTACGCTCCTCGATAGTTTCCATTCAATAATTACCGAAATTTTACTCGGGTCAACTCTAATCCCATATCCCGAGACAATATGCCCCAAAAATGCCACTTCCTTGAGCCAAAATTCACTCTTATTAAATTTGGCATACAATTGTTTCTCTCTCAAAACTTGTAAAACCATACCCAAGTGCTCAGCATGATCGCTCTCATCTCAAGAGTAGATCAGTATGTCATCTATGAAGACCACAACAAACCTATCCAAGTACAGTCGAAAAATGTGATTCATCAAGAACATGAAAATTGCGAGGGCATTTGTTAGACCAAAAGGCATGACCAAAAATTCATAGTGGTCGTACCTAATTCTAAATGAGGTTTTGGTATATTCGAGTTCTTGACTCTCAACTGATAGTACCCTAACCTTAGATCTATCTTGGAAAATACTGCAGCTCCCTTCAATTGATCAAATAGATCATCGATCCTCGGCAACGGGTACTTATTCTTCACTTTCACCTTGTTGAGTTACCGATAGTCTATACATAGTCTCATGGAACCATCTTTCTTCTTCACAAATAGAATGGGAGCACCCCACAGAGAAAAACTTGGTCTCGTGAAATCCTTATCCGTCAACTCTTGCAACTATGCTTTTAGCTCTTTTAGCTCAGTTAGAGCCATTCTATATGGAGCAATAGAAATAGGGGTAGTACCCGGGACTAATTCAATCCCAAATTCAATCTCTCTATCCTAAGGTAGCCCTGGTAACTCTTCCGGGAAAACATCTGGATATTCGCATACTATGGGTACCAACTCAATTTTCAATTCATTCTCTTTAGTGTTCAACACAAAGGCAAGATAAGCCTCATATCCCTTCCATAGGTACTTATTAGCCAACATGGTTGATATCACTATTGGCAACCTATCCGGCTTATCTGATTCAACACAAATAAAATTTCCATTTTCATCTCTCAACTCAATCTGCTTCTTCCCACAATTCACAATTACTCCATGGGTAACTAACCAATCCATCCCAAAAATGACGTCGAACTCATCAAATGGTAATAACATAAGATCTACTGGGAAACAATGATCCTTAATCATCAAAGGGCACCCTTTGCAAACTCTATCAACTAACACACACTTGCCTAGGGGATTGGACACTCTTATAATGAATTCAATAGACTCTATAGGCATGCTCATGCTAGAGACTAATTTCATGCATATGTATGAGTGGGTAGATCTTGGATCAATTAAAGCTATAATGTGAGTATTATGAAGAGAAAAGATACCCGTGATTACGTCGGGGAAAAATGCCTCTTCACGAGCACGAATGGCATATGTCCTCGTTGGTGCTCTACCCTTGATTCTAGTAGCTTGTTCTTTAGAAGGATTCTTACTTCTCATTTTAATCCTCGAGCTTCTCAATGGTCTTCCCCTAGTGAAATTTCCCGATCTTACATTCTGAGGCTTTTCTTTCCCATCCACCTCGGAACAATCTTTGATAAAGTGGTCTAAGGACCCGCATCTGAAACAAGCTTTCTCATTATCCTGACACTCACCAGAATGGAACCTGCCACACTAAGGGCATTCCGGTCTACTTGGTCAAATGTTGCCCACACTAGCAACTGATGTGGTTTGCCCTTTCGATCCCGAAAACTGCTTGCCTTTACTTCGATTTGAAAACCCCAATAAAGTGACTGATCGAGTAGTGAAATCCTTCAATTTCTTAGATGAGGATTGGTGAGACTTGTTTAGTTGTCTCTTCCTCGAGTCACGAGACTCGTACTCAACTCTTCTCTTCTCTTTAGCCAACTCCTCAGCCTTACAGGTTATATCCACTAACACCACAAACTCTCTTAATTCGAGAACTCCCACATATAGGTAGATATCTTCGTTCAATCCATCCTCGAATCTCTTGCACATGATGGCTTCGATAGACACGCACTCTTGTGCATACTTGCTAAGCCTCACAAACTCCCATTCGTAGTCGGTCACAAACATACGGCCTTGCTTCAACTCCAAGAACTCCTTTCTCTTGTGGTCGATGAACCTCTGGCTGATATATTTCTTTCGGTATTTCTCTTGGAAGAATTCCCAATTAACTCTTTCTCTTAGCACTACCGACACCAGGGTGTTCCACCATCGGTAGGCTGAATCTCTCAGGAGAGACACCACACACTTTAAGCACTCATCAAGCGTGTAGGATAACTCATCGAATACCGGATGGTATTCTCGAGCCAAAATTTTTCTTTCTGTGTGTCATCATCCTTATTTGCCTGAAATTTCTCAGCTCCTTACTTCCGGATCTTATCCACCGAGGTTTATCTTCTTATCACCTCAACTACTTGAGGAGCTACTGAAGCGAGTTGAGGAATAGGTGAGGGCGGAGGGGGCTGAGGGTTGGGATTTGCTTGGGTATACTCAGTATACTAGTTGCTCATCATGTGGAGAAAGGCTTCTCGAGCCTCTTCTCCCTGACTTAAGGTCTCGGGTCTCCTATTAGCTGGCGCAGTCCCTTGAGCAGGAGCCGGCGCGTTACTCGCAACATTATCAGCTGCAGTTCGGTCTGGATCAGAATCCATCTACTACATAAAATACAATTTTATACGTTAGGAGCCATCACACTATCATTACTCAAACACTATTACATATGGCATGTATAGCTAGACTCGTACTTCCGCTACGATAGTCCTAGAATCGACTAAACCGTAGCTCTGATACCAATAAATGTAACACCCCTTGTCCGTGTTCAAGCCGGAATAGAATTTGAGCCTTTACTTAGCAAATCTTTCACGAACATCTAAAATAGGGCTATAAAATTTCATTTAATCTCAAAACTCAAACATACTTGGCTCCGAAGGCCCTAAAAATACTTCCGAAGATTAGTGAAGTATTATCGGGAACTTTCACGAGTTTAGGAAACTTTTTAATAAATTAGGGGCCACACGTCCGTGTAGGTCTTGGGACACGCCCGTGTGCCTCTAAGGCATGCCCGTGCCTTGTGTCCGTGGTCGACACTGACTATTATCACACGACCATGGCACACCCGTGGCCCTAGCCCATATGTAAAACCTTAGCATACTGACTTAAGCGTACGGCCTATACACACGCCGTGTATCCTAGCCATGGGGATTTTACAGTTTCATGAGTAAGGTGTAGACTTCACACGGCCTGGGTACACGCCCATGTGTTGGCCGTGGCCTTCACACGATTTTGACCCACTCCCGTGTGTCAAACTAAGTGGGTAATTAGCAGGCTATATACCAAGCCATTGCCTCCCTAAAATGCAAAATCTCATACTTCTATACAAAATAATGCAATTATTATCTCATAAGCAAGTCTAAGAACTCAATTCCAACATACAAGATAATAAAAGGGGCATAAACTTCATGAATTTCATCTTCATTGAATGAAAGAGTCTGCCAAGTATTTTCCTAACTCATAAGACCATTTACAAAATGACTTACATAGCCAACACTTTAACTAACAATTACAAATTGACAAAATACCCAAGTCCTATACATGCCATACTCAAAACAAGTCTAAAATTTTTATACCAAAGTGTTGTCGATAGTGTGATTTCTAAACTCCTGCAGTTACGATCCTCGAGTTATCTTAGCAATACTATAAGAAAGAAGGACAATGAAAAAGGGAATAAGTATAAAGCTTAGTAATTTTCATGGAAATAAATAGCAATCATAATACTCATAAAAATAATCCATCCACCGTATTAGCTGACCATACACAAGTCAAGACTTCTTGACATTACTTACTTACGATTGCCCTTATCTAGCACATACCGTGCCACATATCGAGCCAATTCTTCATGACTTATTCATTATTACATGTATTCATTCATTCACATGACTTAAATATCATTCACATCTCTACTTTTAAATTCATCTACTTATCCCACTATTCACAAGGGATATTCAAAGACGTGTGTTTATCAACACTACTGTAAGTATAAAGCCATTGCCACATCCTCGAAGTGGTCTTACATGGAGTCTCCCTAGATGCCAATGACATGTCCCAGACATGGTCTTATATGGAATTACCTCTAGGTGCCAATGCCATATCCCGGATATGGTCTTATATGGAATTACTTCTATTATATCGATGCCATATCCCAGATGTGGTCTTATACGATTTCCATATTCATTACTGAAGTTATATCCTAGATATGGTATTATACGGGATTACCACTTATGTATCGTTGTCATATCCCGGATATGGTTTTATACGAGATTTCAACTCGGTGTCGAGGTCATGTCCAAGACATGGTCTTATACTGGATCTTATCTATTTCATATCTCCATGATGTCATTTCTCTAATCAATATGGCCCATTAAGACTTCAACACCTCATTCATTAACAAAATGACAAGCATTTCTCAATATGCCAATAAAAATGTTGCTTAAATCACATACAACTTACCTCGATTTCGAAATGAGCTAACTCGTCGATTTAGTCTAGGACTTTGTTCTTTCCCCGATCAAGGCAGGTCATCTGTTCTTCTTGCTCTATAATAGAAACTTGGCTCATTTTAATCACTACATTAATATAAGCATTTCAATAATCATATTTAGGTAAAATTACAATTTTGCCCCTAAACTTTAAGCTCAGAAATTAATTCTAATCACATTTCTACCTTCAAAAGCCTAGGTGAACATTTAATACTCTTATAGCTATCATCAAAACTCAAAATTTCACATAATTACTACAAATTTGTAACTTTTTCATCAAGGTCCAAATTAGGTGTTTCCAAGACAACACCTTTCACAAAAGTTGTTCATCTAACAACTAAGACTCAACTTCTTCCATAAAAATGCAGCAAATAACTAAGATAGTTCTCATGGTATAACTCTAAAATTTTCACAAAATTACACAATAGTCCCCTCATTTGAAAGCTTAAGCTTTGGGGGTCTCAAAAGTACAACTATTTTCAAGAAAAGGTCACTAGAAAACTTACTTGAATGGATGAGAGCTTGCTAAAATTTTTGAAGCTTTCTACCCCTTATTTGCTGCTTATTATCGGTGGAAGAGATGAGCAAGAAAGATGGATATCATCTTTTTCTTTATTTTATTACTATTAGTCAAATTAGCCACCAACTATCAACAACTTTGACCAATTTTGACACAATTTGTCTCCTATGGCCGGCCATGCTATCTCTAAGGGTCTAATTGCCTTTTAAAAACCTCCAATTAATAATCTATGGCTATTTGGTACCTTTAGCTAATAGAATGGAACTTTCACTCTTTATTCGATTTAGTCCTTTTTTTCACGATTAAATACAAAATTGCTAAAATTAAAGCACCAAAATTTTCATGCATCTGTACTATCATGTTATAACTCAAAATATAACATGAAAATAAATTTCTCAAATCTCAAATTAATGATCCCAAGATCATTATTCGGCTAGCCTCTAAATCGAGCCATTACACCTTCAATGTTGTGACACAGATTAAGGGTGTCATGACATACCCCTGAAGATATCTTAAGAGGAGTACAATGAATACCATGTCACGACACAAGTCCTAGTGTGTTGTGACAATGACTTTAGAACAAAAATTAAATACAAAACAGAGGTGTTTTGGTCTGCACAATCAATGTAACATCCCAAAGTTGGGCCTAGTAGGATTGGGCCTATTGGGCATTAGGTGTAGTAGTGTTTAAAATTTTTGAGAATAAGAGAACAGCTTTAATGCAAGTTGGATCTAGTAGGTGAGTGATTTTGAAAGGTTAGGGGGCTTCTATGAAGTCCCAAGATCAAACTTTGGCTTTAGGGAAATTTTGGTTTTAGGTGAATAAAACCCTGGGAGTTAGTAGGTAGGCTTTAAGAATAAAATGTGGAGGAAAAGACACAAGTGGAGTGTGTGGTGTAGTGGCAAAGTGACGCCACATAAAAGGCAAGGGGGTGATGCCAAAGAGGAAGGAAGGAGGTCCAAGGTTCAAGTCTTGGCTCTTGCATTTGGTTTTCTTTTTATATGGACTTTAGAATTTGGCCATAGGTTTATATTTAGTTGCGCATGATTTTAGACACAAGAGAAGCTTGTGGCTTAGTGGCAAGTGACGTGAATTGGCTGATGGGAGAGCCTGGGTTCGAATCTCATGGAAAGCAATGGAGTATTTATTTTACGAATTGGACGGGAAGAGTTTGAGCTAGATTTAAACTCTACTGGCGGAGGGATCCCACATCGGAAAGATACAAAGAAGGAAGGTGAGAAGGTAGCTATATATATATATATAGAGCTGTCTAGGAGGAGAAGGAGCATACCTAGTTGGCGTTGGACATAGGAGTGCTCGGAGCGTGGTTTAGCAGCTTCAGATTCCCCTATCAAGTGTGTACTCTCTCTACTATAGTTTTAGAGCGGTAAATGTCGAAATGCCGGTCACACGACGATGGTAGCCACATAAGCGTGCGAGCGCACATGTGGAAGCTTCGACGCTATAGTCGAGGCCACCATGAGTATTCTTGTAGGTGTTGGCTATTGGGTCAAGTGGGCCCAATGGGCCCGGGGGCCCATATGAGTAAATTGTAGGATTGAGTAGTAGATAGTGAACTAGACTATGTGAATATCATATATGTGGCTAGTTTTGGGCTTAATGAGCCACACGAGTTTGTGGGCCCACTTGGGCCAAAAATGGGCCTTAGACCCATTCGCATCATTATCTCTGTTTAGAATAATTGGGTCGTTCGAGGTAATAGTGGACCTTCTGTTGGGTCGTTAACACCCTGGTTTGTAAAATTACTAAAATACCCTTGGTTTGTAAAATTACCAAAATACCCCTAGTTTGTAAAATTATCGAAATAACCCTAGTTTAAAAAATTATCGAAATACCTTAATTTGTGAAATTACTAAAATACCCCTAGTTTGCAAAATTACTGAAATACCCTTAGTTTGTAAAATTACCGAAATACCCTTGGGTTGTGAAATTACCGAATTACCATTGGTAGGTAAATTACTGGAATACCATCGGTGGGTAAAATTATCGTTATACCCTTAGGGGTTGATTAGCGTGATTGTGTGTAAATATTCACACTCTTTTGTTATTAAAATGTGTTATTAACCGTTTGGGGCTGAAAAGCCAAGGTGACTAAATGAAAAGTCATTATACCTTTATGGGTATAATTGGGATGCCAAGTAAGTACCTTATTGTTCTATTTGTGAGTACATAAACGTATGCCATAATATATTGGTTATTTAACAGCATGTTGCATTCATTTGATATGTATGTTATGCATGGGTTGGTTTATGATGAAAAGGGGAAGTGCTATTAAAGATCATCACATTGGTTTGGTACCACAATGGTTAGCCCACATACATGATTATCGTGGATTGTCACGGTGGTTTGGTACCACAAGTGGGTTGGCCCCATGTGTTATAAGTTGTGACTCTGTCACGAGTGGCTTGGTGCCACATATATGGCGTGTAGAGGATGGAGGGTTGATTGTGGAAATCCCCAGGTGTGTTGGATTGGTACGGGTGGCGTGTAGAGGATGGAAAATTAGGTTGGTGCTGGTTTGCATCACATTGCATACATTATCTGTTTGTGACATATGATATGGGTTAAGGCTCAACTGAGGCTATTTTGGGCTAAGGCCCAATTGCCATCACATTATAATGGGCTTCGGCCGGATTGTTGTGATGCATGTTCTTACCGATGAAGGTTGTACACACTGAGTTTTGTAAACTCACCCCTCTTTTATTAAATATTTGGTAATCCCAATGATAGAGGATTAAGAGCCGTGGAGGACTCAAGGGTGGCTATACATCAGAGATACTACTCGTGAACTTTAGTAATTTTGATTTTTACCTTATTTTAAGATTATTTATTTTGGGTTAATATTTTGTAATAAGGCCATTGGTTTATTTTTCTAAGTTTTCATTTATAACTGTTAAACTTATAAATACGGGGTTTTTCCTAAAACATTAGCAATCGTTTTCTAAAATATCATGTTTACGCAACAATGCAAGTTCAACTTTCATAATAAAACAGTTTTTCAAAATAATAACAACTTTTAAACGGTCATTTAGCCAATCGTGTTTTTCTAAAACAAACAACGAACTCAGAGTTCAAAAATCCAATAAAATTTTCTAAACAATTGCTTAGCTTTTCCACTTCCTATAATGTGACACGCCAGATTTGGGCCTAACTTTTAGGCCGAGTTTGGGGTGTTACAATCAAACTTAAAGCTTGAGAATGTCAGCTAACCTAGGGTTAAGGATGACGGCCACTTAGAATCTATAAATAGACTCATTTGGCAAATGTTATAGACATCAATCAATTAGCCTAGATTCTTTCTTTTAATTTTAGTTTATTTTTCTTATTTTCTTAGGTTTTTAGAATTTGTTTTTAGTTGTTCTTTGTTTACAAGAGATCTGATTTGTGGAGATCGTCAAACTCTATGGATTCGTTTTCATCTTAATACAAATCAGATGTTTTCTAAACTCTACACTTTAATTCATCTATCACATTCCCTCTTTACACCAATTCCATATTCTTTATAAAAGCCATAAGGAACTAATCCTCCTATGGGGGATTAACGGATCAACTGTTTGGGAAAGGAAGAACGTGAAACAAACCCTAAGCTTGACAAACCCGGGAAGTTATAAAGGCTGGAATTAACCCAAAATTGGTATTGCCCATCCATGAACACCTTCAACCCAAACCAATCTAGACTGTGAGGTTAAAAGATAAGTAGTACTTACTGACTCATTATTGTAACACCCCTAACCCGTAACCATCACGGTTTAGGGTTAAGAGGCATTACAAGACAATCAAAAACTTTAACTGACATTTCATAACAAAGTCTGACAAAATACATCAAAGTGTCCCTTAAATAGGTCATCGAGACCTAAATCATGCTTTAAAGAAGGGTCGGGACTAAATCGACCATATACAAAAATTCTCAAAAATTTAAAAATTTTTCAAAGTTACAGAGGTCACACACCCGTGTGGGCAGGCCATGTGCCTCACACGGCCTTAGACACGTCTGTGTGTCTAAGACGTGTCAAAATAGAGCATACATACTGACTTGACCACACGGCCTGAGACACGCCCGTGTGCCCCACCCATGGTTGAGCTTGACTTGCACCACATGGCCAGTCACACACTCATGTGTCCAGCCCGTGGTTGAGCCTGACTTGATTCACTTGGCCAACTTAAACAACACGATCGAGCCAAACGCCCGTGTGCTCAACCGTGTGGGCAATTATAGGCCATTTACAAGGCCAAAATGCCACCCACACTTAGGTCATTCATTACAATTACAAATAGGCATCAATCCAAACATAATTGACAACCAAAAGCATACTATATGATCATCATACCACTCCTTTCAATTTCATTTCCATTCATAGCATCTTATATGCCAATTAGCTAATCTAATTCACAAATAAATCCAAGCATAACTTATCCACATCATGCCAAAATAATAAGCTAAGTTTACATCAATAACTTACCATTACTTTAACCATTGCATAACCATGAAATCATACCAAAACCAAACATCATATAGTATGACTCCTCATTCCTTACTCAATAATTTAACTGGCCAAAACTCATGGCTATATACACATATCAAACATAACTCAAAGCAACTAGCCTATACATGCCATACTTAGTATATACACTTTCAATAGGTACCAAAATAAGATTGAGTAGTGTGATGACGATCCTCGAAGGTCTCCGAGCCTTTCGTAGCTTTGACGACCTATAAAACAGAGTAAGCACACACACAAAGTAAGCTTTTCTAAAGCTTAGTAAGCCATATACAAATAATCTTAACATAAAATACACATAGCCACATAGGCACAATGACATTAATATATCTCATTTACAACTTCATAATATCATTCTTGGCTCATTACCTAGCCATTACTTTCCACATATCATAGCTCATAGTATCACTTTACTCATATCTCATTCAAGCATGAATCATATATTATCTCATCAAACCAATTCACATATCTCATCTAGGAAAGTTCATATACATACTTACCTTTCATACACTTATTTAGTGTATAATTCAAACATACATGAATTGTTTATACTTATCACATAGACATTCATTTCTCGAATTTACCCGTTGAACCATTCAGAATCTAATAGGATAATTCGAATGCTCAGAATAGTCGTACAATGCCAATGTCCTAGACGAGGTCTTACATGCACTCAGATATCAATGCACTATCCCAGACAGGGTCTTACACGAATCAAATACGATGCCAATGTCCCAGACATGGTCTTACACGTAAATCACATATCGATGCCAAAGTCCCAAACGTGGTCTTACATGAAATCTCGAATCAACGCCAACGTCCTAGACGTGGTCTCACATGATCTCACATATCAAAAACCTATGTCATGACATATGTAACCCTATCTATTCCTAGGTTCGTACGGGACTTCTCAGACCTTGATAACTTGTCAATATATCCTCGGATTTCATATACATTCCATTTCAAACATTTACTATACAATTTATATCTCATAGATACATAAATAATTCAGATCAAATACATTTATTTGTATATCAACTTACCTTGGATTCGGAATAAACGAGCGATTTCGACTACTCGATCACTTTAGACTTTCCGTGATCTAAATCCATTTTCTTTGGTTCTTGATTTATACATATTCAAATTTAACTCTTTTATTCACCAAATCATTCAATTCAATCCAAAAACACACATTTAGGGTAATTTACAAATTAGCCCCCACATTTTCACATTTTGACATTTTAGTCCTTATTTGATAAAATTACAAAATACACATAATTCAATACATTCCATGCTTGGCCGAATACTACCCATGCTCATAAAAGTCCTCACATTTCATTTATTTCACAATTTAGTCCTCTAAAATATTATTTTCTCAATTAAGTCTAAATTACTCAAAATAACTTAAAATTCAAAGACAAAACTTGTTAATCAAAGACATATATTTCATATTTCATCATCAAACATCACAAAACTCATAGATTCATCAATGGAATATTTCAAAATATTCATCAATTCATAAAATTGAAACATGGGTTTTAAAGTACTCGAAGCAACGATTACGAAAACGTAGAAATTATCAAAAACCAATCAAAACCTTACCTTAATCTTGCTTGATAGTAGTCAAACCTAAAATGGTTTTCTTTCTTCCTTTTCTTTAAACATTCGGCTATGGTGATAATGTTATCAAACAAAATGTTTGTTTGTTTTTTTGTTTAATAACATTATTTACAATTTACCATATTACCATTAATGAAAACATTTAAAATTCATATAATGTATGGCCATTTTTGTCCATTTTCACCCACTTATTAATATAATGGCTTAATATCAACTTAAGGACTTCACCTTTAATAAGCCATATCAATTTAACACATTAACCTATGAATTGCCACTTTTACGTTTTATGCAATTTAATCCTTTTCTCAAATTTAGCACATAAATGATCAAATTAAATCATAGAAATTTCACACATACTAATTCACTTGCTATAGACTCAGAAAATAATATTAAAATATTTTTTAACTCGAATTTGTGGTCTCGAAATCACTGTTTCGACTAGGGTCTAAACCAGACTATTACATTTATATTAGTGGAAGATCGGCAGATCCTGCTAGGGTAGCTACTAGTTGATTGAGGAGGAATCTAAAATGATAGTTGATGGGGATTACCGAAGCGACCTAATCACCCATAATCAAGATTTGATTCACTCTACTTTTCTATCTCTTGAAATTTATTTATTTTATCTTATTTTATTTTATCATTATAAAAAACCTTAAAAAAAACTCTTTTATTATGTTCTCGTACTATAACTAATTCAAGGTATTAATTAGATCTTTTAGTGTTTATGTAGAATTGAGCTAACATTCACCTTCCTTGAGTACGATCCTCGAAGTAATCACCAACTCCATTGTAAAACTATATTACAACTCGACCTACATACTTGCGGATACCGCCTTGTACTTCTATATTTGTAGTATTCACACTCTAGACGTTAGTACCTCTGAAAGCGGCTAATTACATGAGATGTGCTCGATGATCCCTCCTACATTCGAACATTTCTTTTGGAACTTTAAACTCATCTAGTGGGCTCATAGCTACTACTTTAAGAGACAATGAGTTGTTAGAACAAAACAACCAGTCCATATCTTACACATCAAGGTGCAATACTCACTTATATCTACACAAAGCATCCATCTCGTTCTGCCATGACTTTGCATGTACTCCCACAGCCTTATCCTGGAGAGGTGTGACATGATCTTGAATATCAGAGTTGTCAAACTGCATCTTCCTCTTCAACTCCTAGTTTTGTCTTAACATCTCTTGTTGAAACACTTGTTGCTATTCGAACCTAGCATTTTGTTGAGTCATCTGTTCCTTCATCAACCTCAGCTGCTCCTATAAACCCAATAATTGTTGCGGTGATGCTCCCTGGTCAAAGGGAAATGATGGTCCCTGACCCAATGGACCATTGAGGTAAAAAGAATTGGAGGCACCTATTTGACCTAAGTTGCCGAGGTTTTCTGGTCGGTTAGCAAGCCAACCAGTGAAAAGGTCCATTTCTTTGGGTTGATTATCGATGCCAAAACCTCATGTCTAGTCCGATGAAAAATTACTAGAGAAATTCTCGTTTGGGTGAGTCATCTTGGTTTTTTGGAAATCTGAAGATTTGAAGGTCGGAAGCCTGTCCACGCTCACCGCACCAAATTGTTGAGTGTTTTAAAGTGTTTGTCCTCTTCAAAAGGGTTACTGTTCATGGACGTGACATCTTAGGTAGGTCCCATGCATGCCAACATGTACCCTATTCTAGAATTAACACTTGTTTCCTAGATGTGGGTTCATCTACATGGTGACGCAAACCCACATCATGCGATCCCATAAAGGGGTGTGAACATCTCACGTGCAAACTCAAAGTGCGAACCACGTGGTTGACGGGTCATGATCCAATCCGGTAACCAAGTAGCGGTCGGTAATAGCAAGTACCATAACAAAAACAATGCTTTTAGCTCACCAACGTCGATTTTGTGAACTTCTAAATGGAACCCCAAATAAAACCTTGAACAAGGCTTTCAATAACCTTACAAGTTGAAACCGAGATTAAGGTTGTGACCATAAAATAGTTAAGGATTGATAAGAATATCTTTTTGATTAGATTTATTCTAATAATTTAGTTTAATTAATTATTTTATTTATTATTTGTAATGATTAATTTTGATTCTACAACTTGAAAAAAGTCCAATTCAAGATATTTGAGGTGATATATTAAAATAATTAACTATTGGTTTTCATTTTAAGACCGATTTTAGAAAGGTTAAAATATGCTCTTAGTCCTTAAACTCTTTATATATTTGAAATTTAGTATTTTTACTTTTATTTTTAGGAACTTAGTTCTTTTACTTTTCATATTTTAAAATTTGGGTTAAATTGTTAGCACAATTAAAATCCTTCCGTTAAAATTTGTTAGTGTGATATTTTGAAATGAAAGAAATACTCATTTAGTATCCATGTAACAAAAAATGACTTAAATTGAACCTAAATTTAACGAAAAATTTAACTATATCAATAACTGAACTTATGTTTTAAATAAAAATTAGATGAACTAAATTCTTTATAATAAAAGTAAAAGGACTAAATTTTAAATATGTAAAAATATAGGGACCTAAAGCATATTTTAACCATTTAAAACTATTTCCATAAATTAAGTAAAAAATAAATTAGCCCACAATTTTTAACCTAGTGAAAATAACCCCAACCCATCCCCACCCCAATTATATATATAAAGAATACTTAATATAAGTGTGAATTATTTATCAAAATATCGTATCATTTGTCCATAAATTTAGATTTAAAATCTCATATATGATATGATGCATGAATGTCTAGTGAAAAGACATACATTTAAACATATAATATAAAGATTTGCATCTTTACTGTCTTAGCAAAAGATTTATAGAGAAAATTGATTTAATTAAAATAAAAGTAAATATAAAGATTTATATTTAATAGACTTTATATAACGAATGAATTATATAAGAACACAAATTAATAAATTATGGTTGGTGAAGTTATTAGTTGGGTGTTATTTTTTTTCAAGAATAATTTAAATTCCAATAAATTATAATCGATAAATTCAGATTTTTACATTATTAGTAATTTCTTTTTTCAAGAAAAGACATTAACATAGGGATCGAAGTAGGTAAAGTTATGTAATGTCTTTGATTAACAAAATCCTATGATATAACCTTTATTTGTTTCATTTAATCACTATTTAGCCCACAATTTTAGACATTGTCAGAGGCTGTTGGAAATTTGGTAATATGGTCTAATCTTAAATGTCTTTTCTCCAGCTTATAATAAGGTTGAAAAATTTCTAGTCATAAATACTGGGAAAACAAAACAAAACAAATACAAAAATCTTAGACAAAGATTTTAGATTCCATTTCAAAAGCAATGAACTTTTCAAATAATCAAATCCAATCCAAGTGGGGTGACTTGTGATCCAATACATATCTTTCAAATCCCAGATAATATATATTATAAAGTAACATACACTAATATTTCTCGATTAAGTTTAAGTTTAATTGATATGAGTATGGGCTCAAATGTACTAAAGCGTATTATTTTTTATTTATGGATTAGAAAAGGTTATAGATAGTTCTAAACATTGTGTCAAAAAGAGCATATATGATTAGAATCTATAATAAGATTGTTAATTTTTTTATTTCTAAGTAGTTCGATAATTTGTCTTTCCCTTAAATTGATATGTTAATTGGTATAATTTTAGATCCTGTCTCGTGTTAGTTAATCTTTTAATAAAATTTAATAGTTAAAATATATTTTTAAGTTTCAATACATTTTAAATTTAGTTCTCCTACTTTTATTTTTAAAAATTTAGTCCTTTTACTTTTTAATTTAAAAGTTTAGATCTTGTTATTACCATTATAAAATTCTTCTATTAAATTCAATGATGCTAATTTTGAAATTAAAAAAAATCATTTGATAGTCATGTAGCAAAAACATAACATTAAAAATGCTTAAATGGATTTTTTTTCTTTAAAACTACCACTTTGAACTTCTCATGATAAAATAATTTTTCTTTTGTTGGAATAGTATTCTTAAGAAAAATTGGTGTCAATATTTTGATTGAAATAGTTAAAAATATTAACTATTTAGATTAAATAATGACATTACAAAAGTAGAGGGACTAAACTACGTCAAAAATCGAAATATATAGATTAAATATCAAGTTTCAACATAATAGAGGGCCAAAACTAAAATTTGACCATTACTAAAAATAATGCAAGACAAACCCAAAAAAGGAGAAACTACGCAATATTTTAATAAAAAATTAATAAATATTAATTATTTGAAATAAATAATAATATTATAAAAATATAAAGATTAAATAATGTTAAAAATTAAAATTAAATATTAAATATCAAAGTATAAAATCAAATATCAAATTTAAACTAAAATTTAAATTTAAATATATATTAAAATGTAAAAAAAAATTCAATATGTAGGTGGGGCACATGTCAATTTAGTTGTATAGATATGGAATGTTTATTAATAAAATTTTAAATGGTAATTATAATACTTTAGTTTAAAAAATTATCAAGACTTTTATGAAGATGGAATGGAAGTACACAAAATTGTTGCACCATGTACTAGATTAGCTATCGTAATGTTAAAAATTTAAAGTTTATGGATTGTTTATTTTAATTTCAATTTTTTCCTCCATTCTTGAAGTTGTTAATAATTTGTTTTATGTTTTAAATAAATTATAATCTTTTACAAACAAACAATTATCATATCACTTATTTAAGTTTTTATACATATGGGAGGGAGTTATTTACATCGGTATAAAATTTAAGTGATTTTTATATTTTTTGTATTTTTTGTACAAGTAAAATTTTATTAATCCAAACGTTGAATTTATGAAGATATTTGTACTTGTCATGCATGTAAATTTTTGAATGAATATGATATTTGTATTATATTAATCCAACATGTTGTCTATATTAATATATATTTAACAATTGAATTTTTTTACATAAAATGAATAGTTAGAAATTTTAATTTATATCAAACTTGACATGCGTGATCTATATAAATGGGAAATGAAATATGGCAGTTAGATTGTTAAAATATTAAATGTATGAAAAATTATAGGTGTAAAACCACTTAAGTTTTACACTGACGTAAGTAGATCCCCCCCGGCACCACCACACACAAACATATTGCTTATTTAGATATCATATGGAAAGTAGAAGGACTAAATTCGAAATTAAAGAAAAGTATAGAGACATATGACATATTTTAACCTAAAATTAATAAATTTTATTATATATGGTTGAATTGGTCAAACTGAAAATGGGTGGTCTAATCGGATAAACCACTGATTCGGTCCTGAAAACCTTGCGAGTTGGGGACCTAGGATGTAACACCCCATTACCCCATTGTCGAAGCAACTATAGTTGAATTACATTTATTTACCAACCATTAAACATTCAAATATTACTAGAACGAGTATATAAAATGATACATAATCCTTTTTAGATCTTATATGAGGTTGTGAAAGCTCTTTTGTTAACCCGAGGTCAAAATATAACCAAATTGTAAGGATTATAAAATTTTGGGTTAACGTTGTGACATAACTCATTGTTTGGTGCTCGTCATGACCTTGAGCAATAGTGTTGCCACCTGAATTTCGCTCTATTTCTCGTCACGACGTGACTCACTATTTTTACAAGAATGAACCTAGTACAAGTTTTAATGACCTAAAAACAAGTTTTAGTACCTTCTATACTACCATATAATTCATCTATCAAAGCATACAATACATATTGTACAAAAGTTAGCAATTCCAAGTACCATCAATTACTAACTCCAATATCAACTAATCAATTTGGCACTTACTATACATGCTTCCAAAAACCAACCAAAACATACTCACAACCTTAAGCTTCAAAGATAACTAAATCAACATATCCAAAACACCATTTCAAAGCACTAGCATAAGATTATAATCTATACAAGACTTATACCATACATGTAACTTAAGGTTTGAGACATTTAACACAAGTTTCCTAGGTACATGCCCAAAAAACCAAAATGAGTTACTATATACAAAATTTGTTGGGTCGAAAACGGTTGTCTAGATGCTAGATTCAAGTTCCGAAGCTTCAAGAAACACTTGAACCTATGCACAGAGAAAATAAATTGTATGTTGAGCAATAGGCTTAGTGGTACATTTATAATTCAAGAATAGTATATATTATAAGCATTAACAAATTAATCCTAAAGTAAACATGTATAACTATTATGCACATATCAACCATATACATAAAACTAAGAGTTACCAAGCTTTGCATCTCCAATAAAAACATATCAAGTGTACAAGGCTAACACCAATTTATCCCAATTCAATTCAATCTATATAAACATATCATTATACTTATAATAACAACATTTCAAACATACTAATGTCAAAACATTCAATTATAAATTCTATTTCTGATATACCACTTATAATATCACATAATTCATTCGTTTCTGAAGTCTTCTTACTCATTTGAACTTGCTTTCAACCCTTAGCGCTCGATTTCATTTGCTTTGTATACTCAATTGTGTGATTTCAACATTTCTTTCATATTTAAGTACAAATCATTCAAATAACATCACTTATTCACATTCGTGTTATTCACCAAGTTACATTATACAACCCCTATTTACCTGACTTAGACTCGAGCGGATATTCGGAATCTTCCAACCAACTAACACCGAAGTGCATCCTGGCGTATAAAATGCATACTTGGCACACGAAGTGCTTCCTAACACATAAGCATGTATCTAGCACACAGAGTGCATCCTGGCCCATAAGCGCATAATCTATACACAAATCAATCATATAACATGCCAATTATATCCGACTCAACCCAACTAGTTAATAACGTATCAAATTTCAATTCCATTTATAATTTAGTACACATTAATTTTTCAATCATATACACTATAACAATTCAATTCATTAACGTAACATATATATTTCATATCATTCAATACATATTCTCACTCAATTCTATGGCATATCTCATATCTCAAACAATTTATGTTATTTTCTATTTTATTCAATTTAGTCATCTATTCCGAGGATTCTCATTTAAACTCGATCCAATAACTCATATCATTACTATATACTTGCCTTGGTACTCCTATATACAAATAATCATGAAAATGCAAGCAATTTATACAATTTAAATTATAAATGCACAAATTGAAATTTTCAGCTACTCGTTGATCACTTTCGTTTTTCCTTTCTCTCTCGACATTTATGTTTTGATGTTAGCTACAAATAATCATAAAACACATCCCAATATCAAATTCCAATCAAAAACATAATCAAATACCAATTTTTGCAAACTTAACAAATTATTCAATTTAGTTCCTAAAACCGGGACAATCATAACTTTCAATTTAAAGTCTTGGATTAAAATCTGATTTCACCAAAAATCATTAGGAACCTCTGTTTTGTACTCCTGCGAATAATTCATTACCTCCAAGCTTACGGTTCCTTACTAACAAGCAAGTAATCACCCTGTATCAGCAGAGATGGGTTGTTAAGATGCTTGGCTATGATTTTGTTGTCTTATAGGCAAGGGTCCCAAATGCCGTGGCTGATGCCTTATCCAGGCAACCTCAGATACAGGAGGGTTAACTTTTTCAATATACATGAAGCATGAACCTTATTAAATTACGGCAGAAGGCATTGGATTCCTGGTTATTGGACCCACGGCTGCATACCATTTGCAAGGAGATTCAACAGTAGCTTGACCTGCATCCTAAATACTCCTAGGATGGCAAAGTGCTGTGTAGTAAGGGAAAGATAGTCATTGGTGATATTGGGGAACTCAGGCAGGAACTTTTCCAATATTTCCATGAAAGCACCATTGGAGGACACTTAGGTGTTCACGCTACTCACTATAGGATGTTTAGATTAATGTATTGGAAGGGTATGTCTAAGAATCTTAAGCAATGGATCAGAAAATGCTTAGTTTGCCAACCTTGTAAGGTTGACAATTCTACTTATCCTGGTTTATTGCAGCCACTGCCAATTCCTAATTGAGCCTGGGCAGTGGTCAGCCTTGATTTTATTGAGGGCCTACCTATGTCCAAGGGCAAGGATACTATCCTTGTAGTGGTAGATAAATTGGCCAAGTATGGCTATTTCCTTACCTTGCCCCATCCCTTTATTGCCATCATAGTTGCTCAACTCTATTTAGACAGTATTTTCAGATTGCATGGAGTTCCTGAGGTATTGGTTTCTAATCGAGATCGAGTTTTTATCAGCCAATTCTGGCAAGAAAATTTCAAACACCTTAGCACAAAGTTGCACATGTCCATTGTTTACTACACCCAAACCGGTGGCCAAACCAAGGTGCTCAACCGATGTCTCGAAGGGTACCTATTTCGTATGACAAGGGAGAGATCTAATGATTGGTACTTATGGTTGGCTTTAGCTGAGTGGTGGTATAACACTACCCTCCATTCAACCATACAAACCACACCATACAAGGCATTGTATGGGTAGAAACCACCAACCATTTACCTTACCTGGTTGGCTATGAAGCATGGACACGAACACGCAATACGGGTACGACACGATACGGATACGGTGATACGGTAATTTTTAAAAAATGAGGACACGAGTACGGTAGGATCTGCAATAAAAATATTTTTATTATATATATATATTTATGTTAAAATACTCAATGTAAATAAAAATATTGATATTTTCATTAATATATAATTAATTCTTTTCATTATAAATTTATAATTATATAAAACAATACATTAATTAATTTTTTTCACAACATTAATTTTTTCTTTTTTTATCTGACATTAATTTTAGGCATTAACTTTTTTTCAACATTAAGCATTAACTTTTTTTTCAGCATTAACTCTCTTTTTATCTTTTATGTAGCCCATTTTTTTTCTTCCTATTTACTCCTTTTTCGTTTCACATTTACCATATTTACTTTCTTTGCTCTGTTTTTCATTCTCTGCAAAAAATTCAACAGACTCGGTGTCATTTTTAACACGCTTCAAGGCGTGTCAGTACGATCCGCCATGTCGTGGCGTGTCCGTGTCGGACAGGTGCGACACCGATGACGAGAGGATTTTGCCGTGTCGGTGCTTCCTAGCTGGTTGGCCTTTCGAGTGTGGACAAAGTAGGTCGAAGCCTCCAGCAAAAGGAAGCTGCCCGAAAACTTATTCAGTTCCATCTCACTAGGTCTAAAACTCGAATGAAGAAAGTGGCAAAAAAAAAAAAAAGGAAATGACTGTATTCCAAGAGAGTAACCTAGTCTACTTGGAACTGCAGCCATATTGACGGACTACTGTGTGACGTGCATCCAACCAAAAACTTACCCCTAAGTACTTTGGGCCATTTGCAGTGGAGGCTAAAGTGGGTGAAATGGCTTACAAGTTGAAGTTACCTCCGAGATCCTACATCCACCACACATTCCATGTCTCCCAATTGAAACAACACATTGGCAAGGCTCCTCACTAGGCTCAATTGCCTTTAGTGGGTACTGATAGGGCTATGCTAGCTAAAAGAACCCATTCGAGTACTCGACAAACGCATGGTTAAGCATGGCAATTGTGCTGCAACGTCTAAAGTCCTTATGGAGTAGGCTAATACGTTTCCAAAGAATTCTACTTGGGAGAGACTGGAGGACCTGCAGCACAGGTTTCCACATTTTGATTCTTGGGGTCAAGGATCTTTTGGCATATGCGGTTAATTGTAGTTTTAAATTTCAATTGTAGCCGTTAGTTAGGAGGGAGGGCAATATTGCTTAAAACGGTGAGTTTCATTGTTCAGTAAAATGATGCACTTCCATTAGTGATACGGTGCGTTTTGTATTAAAACTTAAAGGTGAGTTTTGACAGTTGTATACTGACAGTTGTGGTAACCAATTAGCTGTTAGTTCATTTCAACACTTAAGGAAAACAGTGTAAACAAGATATTTTCACTGAATTTTGGATCAATCAAAACCGTCTCTTCTTCTCAAATTCTCTTACGCTATTCTGCTCCTTCTCTCTTCTTTTCTTCACAGTGAAATTCGCAACACAAATCTTGAACGTAATCTAATTATATATATTATAAGTTATAAGTTGATTGGGTAAATTACTTCAAAAAAAAAACTTTTGATTGCGTAAATGTTTTCAGGCACTAATGTAAAATAAATTTAGGACTTCAAAGTCTCATAAAGCCTAACATTTAATATTTCATTTTAGTTTTACAAGAAATGAATTTTTCTTGATAAAATTAAATGATACGAGTTGATCCAAAAAAGAGAATAAAGCAAAGAGATTCAGAGAGCATAAATTCATTCCAAAACTTCCATAATTGCTTCTCGTTTTCCCACCTTGCTAAAAGGGCAAGGAAGGTAGTTACATGTAATTCAAATTCGGTTAAGGAGCTGTTATATAATAGTTGTTAACCCATTAATTCAATATGTGTCGTTTCATTAAATAACACTCACCTAAAGCACATCATTGTCGATTGAGTTTTAACTTAATTGGCATAGGTATTATTACCAATGCAATGCAGGACATGAATTTGGGTGTGCTGAAACGCATTATCCTTCTATTTATGAGTTAGAATGAATAGTTCTAAGTATTGTGTCAAAAAAATAGATATTAGACTCCTTTCATGAAATTCACGATTTTACTAACATATTAGACTCTAAACGTTGCGTTGTATCAACTAAGATAACGGCTCATTCCTGCTGCTAATTCAGACCATAACACTAAACTGTTGTTTCCATGACTTACGTTTCCTTTTTCAGATGTTTAAATATTTATTGTTTTTACATGATGATAGAGACATAGAATTTTACAAGAATGATTATTACAATTCAAACAAGAAAAGATATTGAGTCGTACTACATATGAAAACCTTGTACTTCCTTAATGTCGTAACGTAGGCCGAAAATCAAACAACAGCCCATCATTTTCGTATTGAGCTAGGCCCAAAAGCCCATGCCCAGCCCAAACTACCTAGATATTAAATAGTAAGAGAAAAACCTAATTCCATCATTTTTAAGAATCTGCAAAACAACAGCCAATTACCCTTCAGTCTCTGTCGATCTTAAACCATGGGCCGCGTTCGCACAAAGACGGTGAAGAAATCGTCCCGTCAGGTAATCGAGCGGTACTATTCTCGAATGACCCTCGATTTTCACACCAACAAAAAGATTATCGAAGAAGTAGCTATAATCCCATCCAAGAGGCTCCGTAACAAGATTGCCGGTTTCTCGACCCATCTTATGAAACGTATCCAGAAAGGACCAGTTCGCGGGATTTCTCTTAAGCTTCAAGAAGAAGAGCGCGAGCGTCGCATGGATTTTGTCCCCGATGAATCGGCCATCAAGGTCGACCAAATCGAAGTTGATAAGGAAACACTTGATATGCTTTCGGTTCTTGGAATGGGTGATATTCCCGGCCTTGTTAAGGTTGACCCGGTTGCTGTTTCGGCTCCTCAAGTTGGGTTCGGTCGCGGTGGTGGACCCGGGAGGAGGTTTTGAGTGGTGGGTCTTCATGGATTTCATGGGTTTCTTTTTAAGCTTCTATGTTTTTTTTTTTCCTGTTTTGGGGTAGTTTCTAATTTTGTGTTTTTATGGAACAATACTAGTTAAGGGAACTGAAATTTTATCAAGTGTGATGTGTACTTTATATTTGAAGAAATCTGAAATGGGTAATTTTAGTTTCTGGTATGGTCGACTCCATTAATTTTTGCTTTTGAATTTCATTTTAGATTCTGAGCTAAGAGTTTAGTTGTTTGATTGATGTCCCCATTTGCATTCCAATTGGAGTAATGAATGCTAATTCAGGTTCTGCAGAAATTTCAAGCAAGGCGTTAAAAAGATGTTTGCTTTATTAGGTTTAAGTATGGTTTAATTCCAAATTTGTATGCTTTGGTGCTGTATCAATGCAAAATTTTCAATGGAAATTGTAAGCAAGAATTTGATAAGATGGTCTTTGTTGAGATTTAATTAACAAACAAATGTTCATATATATTAGATTATAGCAAGCTCAAAAAAGACTGCAACTATGTAAAATCCATTTCACAATCATGTAATTGTTCAAGTATTTTTATACCAAAGAATACAGGAACTGCTTTCTCAATCTGCACAAAAAACTCACCAAGCTTAACAAATCATAAAATATTTGACAGAAAACAAACCCTTATAAAACAAATCATAAAATATGTGATTATGTACTAAGAATTGAGGATGATCTTCATTTCTCGCTTCACTTTGGTGATATTGCTTTTGGTTCTTTTGGATGAGAAGATTTACCAGTAATTGCTTTCTTCACCTTGGAAATTGAGTTCTTGACTTTGGATCCAACACCTGATAGTATGTTTTGAGATTTCTTGGGTGGTTTAGTTTCAGCTTCTCTCGGTGCTTCCACCATCACTGGAGCATCCGAGCCGGAGTCGGTCTTATTCTGTTCCTCTCCTTCAGGTACTTCATCAGTTTTTAATTCTTTGGCTTGAAAAGTTCCTGCAGCTTCCACCGGTGCTGCTTCCTTGCTTACTGTAAGTTCCCTCTCTTCAATCACACGTTCAGCCACCTCCACTTTCTTTTCTGTAGATTGTTGGAGTAGATCGGACAATGATAAATTACCAGTACCTGTGGATGCAGGTTCCAGTTTTATTTCAACACCTGAATTATCTGTTTTCTCTTCTCCATTATCAACCTCAGCTTTTTCAGGTTGCAAATCTCTTGCTTCAGGCTTCTCAATGGCTTCTCCTGGAACCTGTTTGTCAAGATTTACGTTAGTCTCCTATGTCTAAGCCTGGACCTGAAACTATTTATGTGTCCTATGTTATTCAGATTCGGACTAGAGTATTACATATAATTATGAGCTGTACACAGGTATGTTCAGTGTTTTAAAGTTTTTCTATGTATTTGGAGGGTTATTGAAGAGACTGATATGGATAATTCAAGGAAAATGAAGAGTCGAAACAATACAGTTTATAGCAGCTCAACTTGCATTTGCTTCTAAAGTCCCTTGAAACTAGATTCTAGCCTGAAATTGTTTCTTTGCCTTCCATTTAAAATATCTCATCTCTCTTAAATACTGTATTTTCACTTACAGTTATGGCTTCTTTCACGGCAACTGGCGCTTGTTCTTGATCCTTCACAGTTCGATCTTCTTCAACAATCTCTTTCTTAAAATTGTTTTTTGAACCATCGTCCTTTAGAGTTTCCACAGTGAGCTGTTTGTAAAATTAAGTGTGAAGATGAAAAGATTTGAGGCAAGAGAAGAACAAGATGAATAAAAGATGAGTGCCTCTATACTGACCTTTTCATTTTGATTTTCTAATATTGGGGTTTCTGAGGTTTCATTTGTCTTGTCTCCCGCATGTTCATCTTTTAGCTCCTTAATCTGTCATGTTTGTTTCCACCATTAGGAGTTGTTGAGTTCATAAATAAATTATCAAAGCAAAGACAGGAAGAGAAAATAGATGTCACGAGTATGTGTCCAACATGAGTATGTTCAACTTATTTTTTCTAATTTTTTTATAAATTTGGAAGGTCCTTAGAGGATCAACTCCCAAACCCATGTCCAGGATGCATCAGATACCTCAGTTGAACCCTCCACCGATGTAGACTTCTTGGTTATTTCTTCACTGGATTTGTCTGTTATTTTGTCTCCACCATGGCCAACTTCTGCTTCCTTTAGGTAAACCTCTTTGACATCTTCAACTTCAGCTTTCTCAGAGGATTCTGCAACTTTGTCCTGCAAATCTATTGGAACATGTTCTTTAACTGGTGAACTTGTTATCTCTGTGTTTTCAATCGGCTCTAATTCCCTGGAAATCTGATTATCTGAACCCTTGGTGCCTTCTGGATCTGACTTTGGTAATTCTAAGCTTGATTCCTGATAAAAGATGAAATAACTCAGGTAGATTTTATAATTTAAGTAGTGTGAATGTCCAATACCAGGAAACGTGTTCCAAATACTTTGAAAAAAACTGAAGAATCCGAATAACATAGACTACTCTCATGTATTTATCTCCCATTGAATCGAATTCTTTTTGCCTTTGCCTTTTAAAAACATCATTTAGTGCAAAAGCTCGAACCTCTTGTACCACTGTTGCGGTTTCTATCTTTGCAACTGAAGCTTGGGCAGGATTTCCAACAGTTTTATCCTCACAAACAATCTGCTTTTCAGCTATCTCATTTTCACTCATCTTTTGAGCTTCCACAACGTGCTGTTACAGATTAAAGCTTCAATATTGATAGATATATAGAGAATCAAGACAAGAATAAGATTTAACACATTGAGTTTTCTTACCTCTTCAGTTTGAGTGGTTTCCGATGCTTTGTCTTCAATCAGTTTACCCTTTAGCTCGTCTTCTCCAAGGCCATCTTTCACCGACAGTTCAGGTTCTGAAGTCAGATAAGATGTTTCAGCAACTCCCTGGACCTGTCGACATATAATCAAGAATGAATAAAGAAAGTAGATGGAAATTGTTAAGTGATGCATTTGCTTGATTACCTCTTCTTTTGAAACTTCATTCACTATGATTTCATTTGTTTTGTCACACTGATTTTCTTCATCTATTGCTTTGACAAGTTCCTCTTTGATTAATTCATTGTCAAAAGCCTTTTCACTTGTCTCAACTTCGACATTTGAGGCTCCTTCAACCTTTGTTGCTTGTTCTTGGATCTTCTCTGGACTTTCATCTTCTTTCACTTCAGTTTCCATTGTTTTATCATCTTCCTTCGTTTCAAGCTTAGTTGGTTCCTCAGTTATTGAAGCTTGAGCAACAGCAGTTTCTTGACCCGCAACAGCTTCAGGCAATGCTGAAGCTAGAATTTGATCCTTTGGTTTCTCCACTTGAATTGCACAAGAAGCACCAGTTTCAGTTTTCTTACCATCTCCAAGCTCATCAACCTCTTCTTTTTCCAAGCATATCTCTGCTGTTTGCTTTGCATCAGATAATTCATCCTTAGAAGCCAATGTCGAAGATGTTGTCTGAATTTGATCTTTGGGTTCCTCATTTTGAAGACCCTGGTCAACTATGGTTTCTTCTACTGAAACAACCTTGGGCTCTGTCTCTTCTTCCTTTTGCAAGCTTACCTCTTCTATTGTTTTTGTTTCCAAAGAATCCTCCGAGCTCTCATGTTTAACTATTTCAGCAACCTCTTGTATCTGTTCTTCTATCTTCTCACTCAATTGTGTGGTTTCGATTTCTTCCTCGGAAGCCAATGTCACGGTAGAAGTTTGAACACTTTGAGAAAAGCATTCGGGTGATGTTTCAGGCACAGCTTTGGCTTGTTCAACTTCATTCACTTCTGCTTCCGAGGCTGATTCTGTTATCTCCAGTTCATGTTGTGGATTTTTGACTTCTTTAGTCTCTTGATTAGCATCACTCTCACAAGTTTCTAGACTCGTCTCGACCGAGCTCAAATTCACAAGCTCCTCATTCACCTTGGTGTTGTCTAAGCTTGTCTCAGCTCCGACTTCTGTCACAATTTCATGACTCTTGTCTTGACAATCATGCTTGGATTCATCAACAATGTCCTTAATTTTTTCTTCTGATTCTGCGTCTTTGGTGCCTGTACTTACAGGGTCTCCAGACTCTTGATCCTGTCTCCTATCTTCCGACTCTACGATGAGGGATGTTTCTCGGTCCTTGATTGAATGATCTTCAACCTCCAAGTTTTTCGCTTCTACCTGTTCCTTCAAGTCTCCTTCCTTCAGACATTCTTTTGAGACGGAACTGTAGTCTTCCACCTATCAATACATGCTTAAAAAGTTTCAAAATTAAAGAAAATTTTAGAACATCATTTAAAAAGTCATGATGGAATAAAAACATGTTCTTTACCTCTTCAGACAAGATGACAGCCTTGGTAACCTCATAGGCATTTTGTTCAACCTCGGGTTTGTCTGCCAGTTCCTCGTTTATATGTTTTTCACTTTCTTGGTTCTGAACCTCGGTGATGGTTTCATCGGCTTGGCTCTTGCTCAGTTCGGGGATTGGTTTCTTACTTTTTCCTTCATTATCATTCATGTTTATGACCTCAGGAATCTGATCCTGAGCTCCTTTTGGCACTTCAGTTTCTGCCAAGCTCTCAGCTAAATTACCTTCTTGGATGGCCTTTTCGACATTTTTGTACATGCCCGAGGTGTCTCCTGAATCCACGGCTTCATCTGACGGCTTTCCATCTTCTATCTTCTCTTTTTCCAATCCTGAATCTGATAATTGTTCATCTTGCGATGTTTTTGCTACAGAGGTGCATTCTCCAGTCTCCTGTTCTGTATGCACATATGATTCCTCGGCCAAGTGCTCCGGCCCAGTCTCTTTGGACTCTATTGTTGGAACATCTAATGTTGGATCAGCTGCCTTTTCCATTAGTATCTCATCTGTTTCTTGTGGCACAGGAGTTTCAGAGTGCTCATATGGAACTTTATCCTGCATTCCATCTTCTTCCCTGGATATCTCCTTGTCCTTCTCGCATGATAAGGAGGACTTGTCCTGTTCCACCTCATTGTCTGCACCATCTACATGGACACTTTCATGTTCGGTTGTTTCTAGGCTGTTTTCTTCAGTGGCAACAACATTTTCTGTTTCCTGCTTTTTCTCTTCTGCATCTGCTTCAGCTTCCTTTAGCTTTGTCTCTTCTGGTTCCACTGCAGCCGGTGCAGATTCCCTGTCAGCAGCATCAATACTTTCATCTACTAAGGTTTTCTCTTCAGCATCCTTGTTCGAGTCCTCAAGCTCAGATGAAGAGCTTGCCTGTAAAAAGATTGGATGTGCAAGTTAGCAACTAACAATGGTCAAAAAGAACACATTTTTGGACCCAAATCGACTTTCATTTATATTAGCTGACCTTTTCTGTTACCTTCAATGGGGTGCTTTCATCTTCCTTTGTGCTTTCCTTCACAGTTTCATCACTAATCATTGAGCTCGAGATGTCAGACATAGGAGCTTCCTTTAGCTTTGTCTCTTCAGGTTCTGCTGCAGCCGGTGCCAATTCCCAGTCAGCAGTATCGATACTTCCTTCTACTAAGGTTCTCTCTTCAGTATCCTTTTTTGAGTCTTCAATTTCTAATGAAGGGCTTGCCTGTAAATCATTGAATGTTTAAGTTAGCAACTAACAATGGTAAAAAAAAATTAACAAATTTTTGGGCCCAAATCAATTTTCATTTGTATTAGCTGACATTTTCTGTTAACTTCAATGGGATGCTTTCATTTTCCTCTGTGCTTTCTTTCATGGTTTCATCTCCAGTCGATGAACTCGAGATGTCAGCTATAGGATGTTCCTCCATTTCTGGTTCTTTACTCACCTGCATGAGTAGAAAAATTTGAACACAAAAGCACTACAAGGTAAAATATACAATAAGATTATAAACACGAATAAATCACACTAATGTTTTATGATTCCTAATTTCCATAATCTCTACATATGGAACTTTCACTTGATTCCGTTGTAGCTCCGCTTACCTCTTCAAGCTTTGTTTCCACTTCCGCTGCAGGTTTATGCATGCAAGTGGCCTCCTTGTGTGGATTCTCATTCTCTTTCTTGGCGATCTCACTGATTTCCAAGGTTGCTTCATTGTCCTTGATCTCTGAGGTTTCAGCTACTTTCGAGGTTAAGGTGTCTCCGATGCTATCAGAAATGATTTGGCCCTTTTCTCTTGCTGATGTTTCAATCAGATCGGTTGCCTCAGCACTCTCTTTCTTTCCCACTATGGCAGGCAGCTTCTCTGGTTCGGTGTCTTTTGTTTCTTCAATGCTTTTCTCTTCAAGTTTCTCTTGAACAATATCAGAGTGATCGTCCTTGCTAACTATTTCATTAGCCTCATTCGAGCTTTCAATTATCAGATCATGGTTATCACTCAAAGCTTGTTTCTTGAGCTCTAAGTTAGCCTCTTGTTTATTGGACTCAACATCAGCATTTTGGCTTGTTTCTTCTACAATACTCCCACATTTCTCTTCCGGAGAAGAATCATGGTCTGCAGTTGCCTCACTCTTCGACATCTTTCCATCATTCTCCAGTATCTTATCAGCTTTCAATGGGGTGTCATCAATCGTGTTATGATCTGGCATTCCACAGGTCTCAGAAACCTCAGGTGACATTGAAAAACTTTCACCCTTGGATATTTCTGGATTCCCTTGAGAGACAGCATTCAAGGCTTCAACCCCATTATTACTGGCTAATTCTTGGTTGGTTGCTTTGTCCAAACATTCATCGGTTCCGGCAGGTGCGGCGACTCCACCTTCGGATTTCTTCAAATCCAAACTAGGTTTGCTAATCTCCTCTTCTGCTTTCTGCATAGATAATGAAGTTACTATTATTATTATTATTATTTTCATTGTATATTGGAGAAATTTATAGCTGGAAAAAATATGCTTCTTTTGGTAACAAAATTAAATTTGGTAAATTTATTCATTTCTGATCATTCTTTCCTTTCCAGTAATGAACAAATCTTAATTTCTGCAAAACTAAAACATATCTGTCAGAAATCAAATGCGTATGCAGCTCACTGTTTTTAAGAAGAACAGCGACATTAAGGCAAGTTAGCTGTCGGATTGTGTTATATCAGAATCAGATTCTTAATATCTTAGCCCACCATATTCAAGTTTAAGGCAAAGTCAATCTATCTTATCACATTACTCTCAGTGGATATATTTCTATATTGGCAATGTTACGGCTTTGCCAAATTGTTTATGAGCATTTTAATGCATGAACCTATATGAGATAGACCTCTTCTCATGAATATGCCAACCATTTATGCTAATAATTACGATAATCGATTCATGTTAACAAATATTTAATGCTAGTTTAGCTAATCATGATCAAAGTATTTGATTGAACTTTCTAGATGTTTTGTTTATGAATAATAACAGAACTTACCGGAAAAGCTAAAAAGCTAGATCCATTAAAGTGAGAAAGTTTCAGTGAAACACAAGAAACTGATCTCATGAATCTGGTTTCTGAAAGGAGGTAGAAAAAGGATCCAAGGACCGGATCAGCTTTTGTTTTTGCCCTTTTATGTCTTAAAGACCTCAAAGATCATCATGTTTTAAGTGTTTCAACAACATCAAAAAGGTTGCATACTGTTAATAAAGTGACCTCTCTTGTTTTTCTGGTCAGAAATTGCAGTATCCTTGTTGGAAATCATCATATGATCTTTACTATACAGAGACAAAATACACAAAGCAAAGCAAAACAAAAACATGTAACAGAGAAAAGAACTATATACCACTACAGAAATGGGTTCTGGAATGATTTCTGCTTCAGTTGCCATCTTTTCATGGAGAAAAAAGTGATCAACTCTGAACCCGAATCGGAAAATCCGAACTTGAGAATACTATAGAAAATTGACTATGATTCTTCTGAAACTTTGATGAGTTTTTGAAAAATCAAAGGTTGGATTGTTAGGTATGTAAGAATGATCAAAGGTGACAGAGATGATGTTTAAAGCAGGGTTATAAGGTGACAAATCCCACTTGGTATATGCTAATACACTTGCTGAGTTGGCCATATATGTAAATTGGCCCTACTGATTTGTCACTCACATGGCTTGGAGTGGGCTAATACGACGCTGTTGATATTTGCAATAACAGGTCTTTTGGTTAAAGATGGATTGATTTTCAGAGTGGGGGAAAATTTTAATTTTTGAGATGTTTCCACTAACAGAAAGGATCGGACAAACGTTTTTAACAGTTTCCTTTTTGTCTGAAGGCTAAGTGATTAGTTGTCTTGTGGAGTTCTAACACCTTTTGTAAATTAAAATTTGGGACTAGTTCTTCCCAACTAACCATCTGTTGTGGGCATGATTAAAGGTAGGGGTGAGCAAAACTCGATTCGACTCGAAAAAATCGAAAAAAAATTTGAATTTCGAGTTAAACGAATCGAATTATTCGAGTTAATCGAGTTATTCGAGTCAACTCGAATTTTTTTTTCGAATTTCGAGTTCGAATCGAGTTGAGTTTTCAAATTCGAATAACTCGAATAATTCGAATAATTCGAATATTAAAATATAATATTTAACATTTTTACCCTAAACTCTCAAACCTTTTTACTTTTCCTCAAAACTTTTACTCCTTCCCACTTTCCTTCAAAACTTCTATTCCCTCCCATCCCAACCTCCAATCTACCCAAAATTCATTTCCACCAAAATTTTACTCTCCCATTTACTTTTTTCAAAATTTTACTCCTAAAACCCTCAAAACTTTTTATTTTCCCCAAATTTTACTCCTCCCACCTTTCCCTAAAACTTTTACTCCTTTCCCATCCCACCTCCCATCTACCCCAAACCCATCCCCCCAATTTTTTTATATTTTCCTCCAAAATTTTACTCCTCCTATTTACTTTCCTCAAACTTTTATTCACCAAAATTTTTATTTTCCCCTAAACTTTTACTTCTCACCCTTTACTCTCAAATAAAAATCAAAATTATCCAAAAAATCATTAAACATAAATAGTAATAATTTTATTTATATCTACTATTTATATTATTAAATTAAATTTCACATTTTATATTATTTATATTATTGAATTGTTTAGTCATATTAAATATTTATATTAAAATTGAATTATTAATTATGCCATAAAATATTTATATTAAAATTTTATATTGGTATCAATTTCACATTCTATCTTTAAAATAACTTTTATTAAAAAATCACATTTTACATTTAATATATATTTTAATTCCAAAATACATAGTGACAAGAATCAAGATAATTGAAACAACTAAGCAAGCAAAAAAGCTAACCCGTATATAAAAGATTAATAAATAAATTATGAGATGATGAAAGTTAAAAAAAAATTTGATTAAGGTGGACAAATTTTATTACGATGGGTGACAGTGGTTACAAGGACCCAAAATTATTTTTTAAAATTTAACTCGAACAAATATATTCGATTCGATTCGATTCGAATTCTATCTCACTCGACTCGATTCGAGAAAATTTCAAATCAAATTAGGATTATAAAATATGATTCGTCAACTCGATTAATTCGAAATTTTTTCATTCGATTCGATCGAACGCTCACCCCTAATTAAAGGTGTCCAAATCGAAAAGTTAATTTGAAAAAATTCGAATTCGATTAACGATTTGATGAAAAATAATTTTTTTTATTCCGAATAACCCGAACCTTCGCTCTGTTTTTTTCCTTTTTAGCCTGTCATATTCACGTACCAACCTCACCATGCAACAGGAGGGGAGCACAGCAAGTATAAAAACTCCTAGACAAACTTTAAAGGAACGATTCCAGCTACGATCCCTGTACCTTGTAAACTTTTAAAATTTAGTCCCTCTAATTATGTGGTTTAAAAATTAAAGTGGAATTAATAATGCTATTAATGAATTTCCATTAATTTTGAATCTCACATATTTTAATGTTTAAATGTATGACTTAAAAATTAAAATTCAATTGTAAAATAGATTCAAACTAGTTTGTATTCCCAGGCGATGCATGGTCAATTGTGTATATTAAATTTATAATATTAGTTTTTGTTTAAATTTTTAATATTTTTTCAAAAATTATTAAAATTTAAAAATTAATGTAATTAAAAATATTTAATTATTTTAGAATCAATTATATTAACATTATTTAATTTTAAAGATATTTAATATTAAAATAATACAAAAAAATGTCATGATTTGAATATTAATATTAATATATTATAATTTAAATAATATTATTAATACTTTTTACATGTTATTTATTTGATATATTTTGTTAAATTAATTTGTTTTAATGTTAAAATTGTTGATATTCATTTTTGTGATTTTATATTTATTTTTGCCGTACTTTAATAATAAATATAATTAAATCTTGGTATATTTAAAAAATTAATTTAATAAATTTTATTAATATGTATCTTTTAAACTATATTTTAATTTTAATAATTTAATAATTATTAATTTTAATATTATAAAATTAAAATTTAATTCAATTAAATAAAATCTTAAAATAAAGAGATATTGATTTAAAATAAACTTCATCTTTAACATATAAAAGTTATAGAGAAAAATTTTAAATAAAAGATATGAAATGACTTTTAAAAAAATGTTAAAAGGTAAGTAAAAAATAATTTACTTAAAATAAATATGTAAAAAATTTGTAATATGAATATTGTAACCTTATATTGGTGTAACATTTACATATAATTTAACAAAGTCATTTAACATCGGTATCAATTAAATTTTAATTTTAAAATAAATAAATAAATAGATTAAATTTAATTTTAAAAGTTTGAAAAATACAAAAATCAAGGGTTTTGTGGGAACAATTAGACCAATTTTAAAGTGAGATATAACATGTTTCAAAAAGTATCACACTTTTAATACATGTATTATATTTGTATTTAAAGTTTTTTGAATAATTTTCTTATAGGTTTCGATCATATTTGTTCATTTTAACATAATGCTTAGAATTAGGTATAGTCTCTCCCCAACTCATAAATAAAAAGATAATGCGCTTCAGCACACATGAACCAACGTCTTCCTGTATTGACAATAATATTCATACCAATTGAGTTAAAATTAAATCGAGTATTCATATTTAAATTTTTAATATGTTTAATTTATATTTACACAAGTTAAGAGGAAACAAGAATTAACAAGTGGAGTAAGATTGAAGTAGAAGCTCCAAATCTAAATGGGTAAAATGCATCAGTTTCAAGCATTGAATTAGTGCAGAAAGGAATTTTTTTCAATACGAAAATTATGTAATTTTTGAAGATAATGATGACTTATATTTAAGAATTTTCAAACCTAAATACTTATCTTAACAAAGCATGGGAGAATCTTTTTTTTTTTTTTTTTTTCTTTGCAATTTAAATATGTTTCGTCTTTTATAATATATCATAATAGTTGAATTTTATTTTTATTTTTATAATTCAATTTAAAGATTAAATTAAAATTGAAATTATAATTTAGGTAGTTTGGTGAGGTCACATCATTTGGTGCCACTATCTCAGACAGTGACTATGAAGTATTAATATAATAATTGAAGAAAAAAAAAAAAAAAGTACTGGTTGGAAATTTGCTCAGAGATAATAAAGCAATGCTTTTGAAATTGAAATGTCCATGAAAAGAACATTAAAGGGACAGTTTGCTTATCCCATGCCTCATTTTTTTTTTTTTTTTTACTGCTTTGCACATATTTTTTGAAGAATGAAAATAATTTTATTTAAATGTAAAATTTTAATCAATCTCACATATTATATATTTACATTAAACAAAAATGCTAAAATATTAAATTTAAATAATTTTTATCCTAAATAAATTGGACCGTCTCATTTCATCAATCATTAAATCGATACTTTATCAACATTTAATTACTAGTTAATATCTTAAAATTTGATTTTGTAATAACCACCTCAGCTTTTCATTAGATTAAAAGAGAAGTCCAAGCTGGCCTATAAATTCTGAATTATGAGTGCAAATAATTATTTTAATTTACAATTTATAGATATAAGACTCAACACAACGATCCAACAGATATAGATTGTCTGTGTCTATCGCCCCTGACGTATACAGACAAATATACCACAAATTTAGTTTAATTTTAAGAAAATATTTTTAAGTATTTCAACCAAATAGAAAAATAATTGGGTTTTTCTTTTGAGACTTTTATATTATTGCAAAGATGATAGGACTCATTGATCAACAATATTGTACAAAGGACCACAAGTACATAATTTTGATTTTTCTACAATTAATTTTAGTAAAAATATCATATATACTCAATTACACGATAAAAGATTATTTTAATAAAGCTCTATGTATAAGAAAATATTTAATCTATCATTAGTGAAATTTTAAATTTCATAAATAAAATTAAAGATTGACAATATACCAAATAATTCACTAGAGTAGGGTGCACAAATTAGTGTCTCAATTGAAGAAAAAAAAGAGGCCAATGGTGCCCCAATTCATTTGGTCACAGTCAGTCAATAAAGGGTATAAATTAAATAGATAATTAATGGACGGTTCATGCTTGGGTTCATCTTTTGATGTGAACTACTCTTTTATCTTTAGCTTCCGTATCTCATTTGCCTAAATTAATCCCTTAGAATTCCTTATTTTAGTCAAAGTTAGCTCAAGCAATTTAATACATGAATATCATTTTCTATTGATTTGGATATCTATAAATCACCTCTAATCTAAGGAAAACCACAGCTTACAACTATATCATAATATATATATATTCCTCCAAAGTAGGATTTAATACATGGATTTATATATATATTTTATTATTAATTTTAAAATAAAATTATTTTATATAAATATTTATATATTTAAATTTATTTTGATTAATTATTCAATTAAACTTACTTTAAAAGATACTTCAAAATTTCAATAATTGGTTTAAAACATTATTAAATATATATATATGTAATGAAAATTAATTTTCTTCTCCTAAACTTCTCTCTATATATATTGGTTTTGTATTTACTGAAATGGTGGAATCTTTCATGTGAGAATTTTCTCTCATAAAAAATAAAATTTTAACATTATAATTAAACAACACACCAATTAATAAATTTAATGCGAATACGCCCCATAGTATATAGGGTGGCTGCCAGCCCAAAGATTGTGAAAATATTTATCCTTCCGGGTGGTCAAGGCTGGCTACCCATTTGCCAACCGACCCACCACCACAAACAAACTGGTCCACCCATTTTAATTAATTACTTTATTTAAACAACTAAATACTTTTTTTATATTTTTACCTCTTACTATATATTTGGGGTAAATATCCCATATATATCAAAAATAAAGAAAAATTACGAAAATGTGCCAGTTTGAAGAATATTTACGGGAAAGTACCATTTCCCCCAGCGTCGTCGTCGGTAGCGTTTTGGGGATCTAGCTAAAGCGCTCCCTCAGACGCGCTTTAGCTCTGCATCCCCAAAAGCGTTGACGTGGGCGCGTTTTTGCCGTCCATTCCTCTATGAATAATTAATTGAATTTTTAGGCTAGTAGTCTCCGGCAAAATAATTTTGAGGAGATGTTTCTGAACAAACAGTGGCCAAAAACGCTTCCAGCAGGGTGCACTATCAGCGAGTACCGAAAAGAGCTCCCACGTAGACGCTCTTTTACTCTGATGATCTCCGGCAAAATAATTTTGAGGAGACATTTCAACAAATAGTGGCTAAAAATGCTTCCAAGAGGTGCCTTTGTCAGGAGTACAGAAAAGAGCTCCACGTAGACGCTCTTTTGCTACTGATGGTCTCCGCAAAATAATTTTGAGAGACGTTTACGAACAAACAGTGGCCAAAACGCTTCCAACAGGTGCCTTTGTCGGTAGAGAGTCTGAAAAGAGCTCCCACGTGGGCGCTCTTTTCTTCTGATGGTCTCCAAAGTAAACTTAGGCTATAAATCAACCAAATTTCATTCTCGGTTGGCGAGAAGGCAAATTCGAGCAAAAGAAAAAAAACTAAAATGAGTGAACATATTAATGCTATTATTTTCTACGATGGTGAAGTTCGTGACACGAAAATGGTGTTGTTTTCTTATCGGAGAACAGTATGATCGAGTTTTAATCGGACGTCAATTTGGTAGAACTTGCAAAAGAATTAGGCGTAAAATATTGAACAACGCCAATGAAAGTTCAGTCTATTAAGTATAGATTTTGCGCTTCGATTGATCCGGTGGGATATGACTCATTCGACATCAAAGGTCCTCGGAGCCTTGAGGCAATGGTGAAGACTCATCTTGCCAATGGATCGCCCTATCTCGAGTTATATGTACCAATATTTACCAATTTTATAGAATTTTGGCTCTGATACCAATTACTGGGGGGAGGGGTATGCACAAGCGGAAGGGTTATATCGTAGGAATGAAAATATATTGAAGAAGAAAAGTAGATAATTTACAGAGTTGAATTTACAAAAGTTTCTTGAAGTATACAAGAGAGATTACTTATTTCAGATTTCAAGAAGAAAATAAAAACTAAAAACTATGTTATTTTTCGAATGCCTTTTTCAGGCTACATCAATGCCTATTTATAACAAAGAATTCTAAATTCTAATCTAATTACATTTGGGGTCCGAATCTTTTTCGGATAAAAATAAAGAATTAAATTAGAATGAATAAAAGAATGGAGTCCGAATAGTATCCTGATAAGGATGCTTTCGGTGTCAACTTCATGGTTGCTTCCACGTAGCTTCCTCTTTTGTCTTGTAGCAATCATGGTTGTTTCCACGTTGCTTCCTCTTTCGTCATGGATGCCGTCATGGGTTTTTCCACGTAGCTTCTTTCTTTCGTCATGGATGCCGTCATGGTTTTTTCCACGTAGCTTTCTTGGATGTGACTTTTTGTCTTCATCTTTCCTGGATGTTTCTAAGATTCATCTCTTCTATTTCGTCCAGGTGTAATGATTCCGATGTCGGGACTAGTGTGTTCCAGCTTTCCAACGTTTCTCTAATATCCGCTGCTAACGGATAATCTTCAATTTCCATTTCCGCTATTTTTGTTAATAACGAAATGGCTTCTTCATTTTCGTTTCCTTCGTCCTGGTGGTTTCCAGTGTCGTAGGCTACGATTCGTCTTCCATCGGTCCAGAACTGATAAGTATCTTGATGTAAGAAATGCTGGGCCATGGTCATCAAATCAATTCCGGTTTGGACTTGATAATTGGACAAATTGTTGTAACATTCATCAATGGTTTTTGACAAATGTTCTTGATCTTCTTGAGCCGCCAAGAGGGATCTTCCTCCAAGCATTTTTTTAATAGACCAAATTTGATAAGGCTGATAAAATTTTTCTTTCTCGTGATACCAATAATTTGTTTATTTCAATATGAAAATAATAGACAAAATCATCGTTATCTGTAAAATTTGATAATCGAGATTTGACTATTCTTGGAAAATCTTTTAGCAAATTAAAAAGAAAGGTTTTGGACTGTTATTTCTTTAACAAATCCCATTCGATCTTGGTTATATCAAATGGCTCATGATTTAAGCGAAATTTGATAGTAGAATTTTGTTTCCTATATCATTTGTAAAAATATATGCTTGTGTAAAATATTTTGAAAAGTTTCTAAAAATAGAGCTTCTTTGGTTGCAAATTGCTCGATTTATTTTGAAAATATTTACGGGGTTAGAATTTGTCTACACTTGTTATATAGACAGATTCTATACATCTTATTAATAATAGGAGTGTTTCTCCCTTTATTAATAAAATCTTGGAATATATCGAAGCTCCTTAATATCGTATATTCGATTAGGATGTCATCCCAATCTCTATATAATATAGATTTTAATAGCAAATCTTGACTTTATTTTCCTCGATTGTTTTTCAACTAAGAATTACGAGAATTGTGAAAGGAGCAGAAAATTGGCTTTTTGCTCGAAATATGGTTTTCCATATTACATTAATGAAAGAATAATAATCTAGGGGCAACCTTGGATTATAAAAATCTTTAATTTCGGGAATTTTGAGATTTTGTTGTTTTTTCAACAAATCCTTGGTATTTTTGAGAATTTCAAAATAGCTTTTTTGATATTCTGAATATGGATCTTGAGAGAATTCGAAATAACTCACCGAAGATGGTGATTGTGATCCAAATGGTTGGTTTACCATTGGATATGGTATGTAATATTCCTGGTTAGGATAAAACTGTACTTGTGGTGTTGGTGCAACCATAAATCCTTGTTTAGGACTTACTTTTGCAGGTGCATGCAAAAATCTTTGTTTAAGATTTGCAGGTGTAGCAATAAATCCCTGTTTAGGACTTTCTTGCGAAGATGTAGGAATAAATCCTTGTTTAGGATTTTCTTTTGGAGATCTGACCACCGATCTTTGTTTAGGATTCATTGGTGTTTTTCCTTTATTGGGCTTTTTATGGACGGTGGTCCATTCTCCCATTTTATTTCTAGAGGCTTTTTACCTCTATCTAAGAAAATCAACAATCATTAGTACAAATAAATTTAGGATTTGAAACTAATGATGTTTCTATAACAATTTCTCCTATGAGATAATCTAATTGATTTTTATCAATAGATAATGGTAAATATTGTTTTATAAAATTATTTCCTAATAATATATCTCCATACATATCGAGAAGACATAATATTTTAGGAATTACAAATCTTACATTATTTATGTAGATTGGTATATTTTTGCTTTATAATGAATAGTGGTTTTATTACAGTTATTCCATTAATATTTACTTTCTTTTTACTGAGTTCCCAATATTTTTCAGAATAGCATTTTTTACAACTACTGGTTGTAGCTCCTGTATCTAATAAAGCATTTAAAGAATATGTTTTATATTCTTTATTGTATAATTTAATTTTAATATATGTATTTTCAATAAGATTTTCTTTTGAAAATTGTATATCCTCTATTCTAGTGTTTCTAGAATTTCTACTAGGTGAGGTAGGAAAAATAGGAATATGAGCGGTTTTCATACCTATTGGTGTACTTATATCTTCTTCATGTTCTTGGTTTGAGAACTATAAGGTAATACCAAATTATCATCGTATTTATAATCAAATTGTTTTGAAATACAATTTATCTCCGGATGACATATATTCTATAGTACTTACTAGTTTAGAAGTACTAGAATTATTGGTTTTTTCTATGATCTAGTCTTTCGGGATCGATAGATCTTTTAAATGTAATAATTTCGGCTGAATTTTTGTAGTAAATTTATTGGGCTCAAAGAGCTCAATTATTTTATTATTTATTTCTTTTATTTCTACTTCCGCCGTATTAGTATATTCATTAATAGAAGTCCGCTGATTGCTAGGTCCTCTGCTAAATCACTAATATCGTAATTTTTGTCTGAATTCTAAGGCATAGACACTCTTCTATTAGAGGTGCATTATGGAAATAAAGTAATTGGGTTTTACCTATATTTTTTATGTTTTTTATAGGTTTTTGGACGTATTGAGTTACATCCAAACTCCCATTTTCCTTCTATTATTTCTTTCCAATATTTTTCCATTTTATTATTATTTTCTAATTTATTAGAATAGAAAACTGGTTTTAATTCTATCGGTAAATATTGGTTTTAGTTGTTCCTTCCTGGATGTTTCGAGATTCATCTCTTCTATTTCGTCCAGTGTGTAATGATTCCGGTGTCGGAATGGTGTGTTCCACTTTCCTATTTGATTAATAAGTTGACCCTTTTGTTCTTTTCCTTTGTGGATTCTTCCCAACGTCTAAGGAATTGTAGAACATCTCCTTGAAATGTTCCTACAAAGTAATTTAAAATTTTTCTTTTGACGGTATCTCTTGTTGTTGTTTACAACAATGGTCATAGATCGTGCCCAATCATCTATGGTTTTTCATAGTCCGAGAGAAATATTAGTTAAATCTAGATATATTCCTCCTTGAGCAACATTTCTTTTATTTAAATCATCTATACTATTTGGTATAGATATGGGTATTGGTTGACTAGTTTCTCCTGGGTTTTCCAGTTTTATGTCATTTGTAGCTATGGTTTCTATATTATTATCTAATAATCTTGTTGTGTTTTCAACATTTTCATAATTTTTATACATAGATCTCAGATTATCATCTTTTTGAAGATCTGACTTTATTTTTCTTTTTCCATAAGGATCTCGTTTGTCGATTTCCTTATGTTTTGGTGTTTCATACTCATATGGATCTGGTGGTTCAGTATCCATAGGTTCTGGGATTTCTATGTTTTCTTCTGTTGAAGTGTTTTCTTCATCAGAATTTTGACTCGTAACACAAATTTCTAAATTTGTGTTATTAGAACTAGAACTACTACTACTACTTTACGTAGTATCGTAGTTTAACATATAATGAAATTATATTTTGAAATAAATCTTTATGTTGTTCATAAAGATCTTCAATTAGTTTTAAATATTCTACTTTCTCTAAATTATCTTCTTTTTTAGAAAATTGGTTTTTCAATGTTCTATTAAAGTTTTATAAGACTCAAAATCATATTTTTCTTGTTTTTTATCTTTTTAATTTTTCTTTTTCTTTTTGTTTTTTATTATTAGTAGAAGAAGAATCATCAGAAGAATCATCTTCATCTGATAAGGCTAATATTACGTTACTATTACCGTAATATAAAGGACCTAAATCTAAATCGAATCTATATTATTAGTATTATTAATAACTTGATTTAATTTATTATTAACATTTATTAGTAAATCTTTAGATTTGTTGTTCAAATCTAAATCATTATTACTCCCATATTTTCTACTTTTCTTCTATATTAGTTACTTTAGTATATATTTTATTAAAATATCTGACGTAATATCTATTAGACTATTGATACCTTTACTAAGAGCCGATATATTATTTTCATTCTTAGAGTCTATATGCATAGTATGATTACAAGTTTTATCTTTGTATAAACAATCCATTTTTTCCATTATTTTTATCCCTGGTACCTAAGACCTTCTGTGTCTTAACGTCCTCTCAACGCCTACAACTTCCCACTCGGACTCAACGGCAACGAAGACAGCACGAGACATATGGGTTTTGAGACAAAAGCAGTGAAATAGCAGAATTGAGATAAAAGATAGAAACTTACAATGATAACTACGATCTGAAACTCGAAATCGTTACTCGGGCAAGGTGATGGTACACTCCGCATGGCAGATGGAAAGTGTCGTCTGGTCTCCACCTCTCATCAACGCTACTGATCAAAATCGGGTCCAACTTGAACCCCTACCTATCGTGGCCACGCCAAAAACTCGCTTCCGTAGAGGTAATCCTCGATACCAATTACTTTGGGGGACCGGGCATGTTGAATATAACATTGCAACACCCGATCTACGACTGCTTAAAAATTATAAAATTCAAAATTAATTAAAATTGCATAATTAAAAAATTTAATAATATTGAAAAATTAAAATTCAAACTTACCATTTTCAATTGCTCGACGCCAATGAGATTGCTCCAAGCACGTAAATCCCTACCATTACTCGATAAAGAATTTTTAAATTTTCCAAAAAATAAATATATTAAAAAATTATAAAGGGCTTTTTCAGAATAGTAGAAGACTATTTTGAAATTTAAGTAAATTTCAAGGGCTTTGAGAGAAACTTGAGAGAAAATTAAGAGCAAATTGAGAGAAAATTGAGAGAAAATGAGAAATGATTGAAGTGTGAAAAAAATGAAGGGTTGGGGGTATTTATAGTTTTTTTTTTTATTAGTTTTGACTGTTGACCTAACGGTCAAAAAAAATTTGATTACAGCGTAAAGCGGTCATGGGGAGCGCTTTAGCCCACCTCAAGAAACGCTCTGGGAGCCTTTTTGTTTGAGGTGGCCTAAAGTCTTCCCACGGACGCTGCTTTTAGGCTTTCCCCAAAAACGACTACTGGACGCGATTTTTAGGAAATGCCCTTTTCGGTCAATATTTTTTAAACCTGTCCTTTCCGGTAATTTTTTATTTTTTTTGGTATTTTTGGAATATTTGCCCGCACAAATTAGTGTCTCAATTGAAGAAAAAAAGAGGCCAATGGTGTCCCAATTCATTTGGTCACAGTCAGTCAATAAAGGGAATAAATTAAATAGATAATTAATGGACGGTTCATGCTTGGGTCCATCTTTTTGATGTGAACTACTCTTTTTATCTTTAGCTTCCGTATCTCATTTGCCTAAATTAATCCCTTAGAATTCCTTATTTTAGTCAAAGTTAGCTCAAGCAATTTAATACATGAATATCATTTTCTATTGATTTGGATATCTATAAATCACCTCTAATCTAAGGAAAACCACAGCTTACAACTATATCATAATATATATATATATATATATATATATATATATTCCTCCAAAGTAGGATTTAATACATGGATTTACATATATATATATATATTATTAATTTTAAAATAAAATTATTTTATATAAATATTTATATATTTAAATTTATTTTGATTAATTATTCAATTAAACTTACTTTAAAAGATACTTCAAAATTTTAATAATTGGTTTAAAACATTATTAAATATATATATATATATATATAATGAAAATTAATTTTCTTCTCCTAAACTTCTCTATATATATTGGTTTTGTATTTACTGAAATGGTGGAATCTTTCATGTGAGAATTTTCTCTCATAAAAAATAAAATTTTAACATTATAATTAAACAACACACCAATTAATAAATTTAATGCGAATACGCCCCATAGTATATAGGGTGGCTGCCAGCCCAAAGATTGTGAAAATATTTATCCTTCCGGGTGGTCAAGGCTGGCTACCCATTTGCCAACCGACCCACCACCACAAACAAGCTGGTCCACCCATTTTAATTAATTACTTTATTTAAACAATTAAAGACTTTTTTTATATTTTTACCTCCTTCTATATATTTGGGGTAAATATCTCATATATACCAAAAATAAAGAAAAATTACAGAAATGTGCCAGTTTAAAGAATATTTACGGGAAAGTACCATTTCCCAAAAGCTGTGACCGACGGGACGCTTTTGTCGTCCATTCCTCTATGAATAATTAATTGAATTTTTGGGCCAGTAGTCTCTGGCAAAATAATTTTGAGGAGATGTTTCGAACAAACATGGCCAAAAACGCTTCCAAAGGTGCACTATCAAGAAGTACGAAAAGAGCTCCACGTAGCGCTCTCCTCGATACCAATTCTTTGGGGGAGGGAATACACGACCCCAAGCCGACCACTGTAAGTGGGAGGCAAAACACAAAAGTGCCCGTGTGCGGTGGTAGTATGGAAAACATAACCCCTGCACGACACTCGGTTGGTGGATGGGACATGCATATCCGTCCTTTGACGTCCGATGATAGAAATACGTATTGAGAGACGTCATTAACTTCTAGTGGTTGGCAATCCACATATGATTGGGATCTTTACGAAAGATGTTTAAGGAGGATGATGTACTCCGATGACATCCACCGCGAGGGCCCTCGTTTGTTGCGAGTTATGGAGGGTCGACGATGAATCGATGTGGATCCACCTCGGGAGCTAGGGCCCGACGGTGCAGAAGTTGGATTATTTTCTGAACCGAAGCCCGTTCCAATTGTACCTGAAGACGTTGAGGGTGGTTCAGACGAAGAAGAAGAAGATCTGCTATTTAGGGCGTACTCACCTCCAGTCCACATGCATAATATCGATCTATCTCAAGATGATGCATTGGAGTTTCCTGAACTACCACACGGACGGCGTGTGGTACAAAATCGCAAGCCATTGGTACAAATTGATGGACCTCTATGTATGGTAGATATACGATCGGCTATTGCTATTCGTGGCACAAGACGTACCGTGGAGAATCCTTTCGATTAGCTTCGCTAATAACACCGGGGAGTCAATCGATGACCGGACTTCTTCCTATCTAGGTTAAGGAGGTATGTCATCCCCAACCGACATATCGTTATATCGGATCGGGCCTCGGAATACTTGCGGCAATAGAACGCCAGGAAGCATGTGGCATCGCACACACCATCGATATTGCCTAAGGCATGTTTCATCCAACTACTATGGGCAACATCGATCTAAAATAAAACAACAAGTGACCGATATAGGTATGAAATATCTATTAATATAATTTCGTTTGTAATATTCAATTTATTCTCAATTGAAGAGTGGTATGTAATATTCGCTATCAATGTATGTTGGCAGGGCACGAGATCAATAAAGACCGTTTTTAGGAGATGATGGCGGTTTGCCGAGAACGCCGAGGCAAAACTACCTGTCAATATTCCTTTCACCGTGGACACAAACATATGCTGCGCTACGATATGGTCATATGACCACAAACCGGCCGAATGCATAAATTCTATTCTAAAAGGAACCCGTCATCTATTGATTACATCGGTTGTGCGCGAGACATATTTTCGTTTAGCGGCACTATTTCCGAAGACAAAACGACAAGTGACCGATATGGGTATGAAATATCTATTAATATAATTTCTTTTGAAATTTTTAATTTATTCGCAATTGAATAGTGGTATGTAATATTCGATATCAACGTATATTGGCGGTACGAGATCAATAAAGACCGCTTTCACGAGATGTTGGCCGATTTTGCTTACAGATAATGCGAAGCGCGAGTACATGCAATATTCCTTTTGAACAATGGACACAAGCATATGATGCTGCCTACGATATGGTCATATGACCACAAACCTGGCCGAATGCATAAATTCATGCTAAAAGGAACCCGTCATCGCCGATTACGGTTTTCTTCGTTGGATTCGGACCAATTAGAAGTTGGTAACCGTTTTCCAACAAGAATACTTTTCTTCTTTGCATTGAAATAATACAGCATTAGGAATGGGGTTAACTACAATGTGGTTAAATCCAAGCTCGATAAGTACGAGGCGAAGTGTGCAGTGCAAGACGGCACATGTTCATGGAAAATCATGGCGTCGTTGAGAAAAAGGACAGGGTTGTGGGAGGTCAAAAAGTACAAAGGTCCACATACATGTCTTGCCGGTACAGTGCCACTATGTGTTCAATGATTTCGAATAACACTAATATTATGTAATGTTGCATTATTTAACGTACTTCGATGACAGGTGTAACACAAGATCATCCGAGGATGAATTCAGACATGTTGGCTGACTTAATAATCCCGACGGTGAAGGTCGATCCCAAGACTACGGTGCCGGCCTTAATTGGCAATATTCGTAGCCAATTGGGGTACACGTCCTCTTACAGAAAGGCTTGGATAGCCAAGCGAAGGCGTTAGAAAAGTTACGCAGTCGGTGGGACACTTCATATAATAAAGTGTGGCGGTGGTGTCGGTCTTTGAGAGATATGTCGAGCGAGACGAGCGGACCTTGAAAGCGGAACCGGCATACTACAACAATCGTCTACTCCGTGGATGCGGAGTGTTCAAGCGTTGTTCGGACATTTAAGCAATGCCGAGATGCTTTTACATACCGCAAGCCATTGGTACAAATTGATGGTACCTTTATGTATGGTAGATATACGATCGGCTATTGCTAGTCGTGGCACAAGACTACCGTGGGAGAATCCTTTCGATTATGCGTTCTTAATAACACCGAGGAGTCGGTGATGACCGGACTTCTTCCTATCTAGGTTAAAGAGGCATGTCATCTCTAACCCGACATATCGTTATATCGGATCGGGGCCCTAGAATACTTGCGGCAATAGAACGCCAGGAAGCATGTGGCATCACACACCATCGATATTGCACGAGGCATGTTTCATCCAACTACTATGGGCAACATCGATCTAAAATACTGAAACAACAAGTGACCGATATGGGTATGAAATATCTATTAATATAATTTCGTTTGTAATATTTAATTTATTCTCAATTGAAGAGTGGTATGTAATATTCGCTATCAACGTATGTTGGCGGGCATGAGATCAATAAAGACCGTTTTAGGAGATCTTTGGCGTTTGCTTTCGAGATAACGCCGAAGGCACAAACTACATGCAATATTCCTTTCGACCGGTGGACACACATAGCGATATGGCGACCACAAACCCGCCGAATGCATAAATTCTATTCTAAAAGGAACGATATGGTCATATGACCACAAACCAGTGACCGAATCGTAAATTCATTTTGAAAGGAACCCATCATCTGGCTGATTACATCGGTTGTGTGAGGAGACATATTTTCGTTTAGTGGCATTATTTGAACGAAGATGATGGCGGTCATATGAGTTATAGATGGTAGATGCAAGGAGGCCATGTATGGGCAGAAGGTCTTGCAAGAAATAAACCGGCGTATGGAAGGAGGCCATGTATGGGCAAACACTATGCACACACCATGCACACAAGTGTCACGATTGCGACGACTTATGATTTCGTGTCACGGAGTTTGTGAGACCGAACCAAGGTATTATTGGTGGGCATTATCGTGTACACTTGACAAATAGGACTGCGGTATGGGATATTTGATGCACCGTTACCCATGTGCTCATGTACTTGCGGCTTGTCGAATCTCCGTCTTGATCCCATGAGCTATGTCGATGAAGTGTACAAATTAGAAAACATGTACAACATGTGGAGACACGTATTCCCACGGTCCTAGATGAACGTAAGTGGCGTCGGTATTGCTTGCACAGTATAAGTCATTGTTTTGGGATAGACAATTGAGGCGCAAACCAAAAGGTCGACCTTACTCGATTAGAATACGCAGCGATATAGATATCCAGAAACGAGCAACCAAAGTCTATTTGTCGGATGGTGTAGGAACCCGGCCATAAATCTCGCTCGTGTCCAAATCGGAATAGTTGACCGTGTTCTTAGCTTTTTGTCTCCGGAGGCTATGTAATATCTATTTTTTGGAGGAAAACGGTGAACTTTTGTACAAGAACTTTTATTTTATTCAAGTTATTAAAATTAAATTACAAAATTACAAAAAAATTAAACCATTTCTATTTTATCAAATATATTAAAATTAAATTAAAAAATTAAATTACAAAAGAAATAAAATTAAACTCCAATTTTATTAAATATAAAAAATTAAATTACAAAAAAAAATTAAACCATTTCTATCTTATCAAAGATATTAAAATTAGATTAAAAAATTAAATTACAAAAGAAATAAAATTAAACTCCAATTTTATTAAATATAAAAAATTAAATTACAAAAAAATTAAACTATTTCTATCTTATCAAAGATATTAAAATTAAATTAAAAAATTAAATTACAAAAGAAATAAAATTAAACCCAAATTTTATTAAATATAAAATTACAAAAAAATTAAACCATTTCTATCTTCTTAAAGATATTAAAATTAAATTAAAAATTAAATTTCAAAAGAAATAAATTAAACTCAAATTTTATTAAATATAAAAAATTAAATTACAAAAAAATTAAACCATTTCTATCTTATCAAAGATATTAAAATTAAATTAAAAATTAAATTACAAAAGAAATAAAATTAAGCTCAAATTTTATTAAATATAAAAATTAAATTACAAAAAAACCATTTCTATCTTATCAAATATATTAAAATTAAATTAAATAATAAAATTACAAAAGAAATAAAATTAAGCTCCAATTTTATTAAATATAAAAAATTAAATTACAAAAAAATTAAACCATTTCTATCTTATCAAAGATATTAAAATTAAATTAAAAATAAAATTACAAAAGAAATAAAATTAAACTCAAATTTTATTAAATATAAAAAATTAAATTTTAAAAAAATTAAACCATTTCTATCTTATTAAAGATATTAAAATTAAATTAAAAATTAAATTACAAAAGAAATAAAATTAAACTCAAATTTTATTAAATATAAAAAATTAAATTACAAAAAAAATTAAACCATTTCTATCTTATCAAAGATATTAAAATTAAATTAAAAAATTAAATTACAAAAGAAATAAAATTAAACTCAAATTTTATTAAATATAAAAAATTAAATTACAAAAAAAAATTAAACCATTTCTATCTTATCAAAGATATTAAAATTAAATTACAAAATTAAATTACAAAAGAAATAAAATTAAACTTAAATTTTATTAAATATAAAAAATTAAATTACAAAAAAATTAAATCATTTCTATCTTATCAAAGATATTAAAATTAAATTAAAAAATTAAATTACAAAAGAAATAAAATTAAACTCAAATTTTATTAAATGTAAAAAATTAAATTACAAAAAAATTAAACAATTTCTTTCTTATCAAAGATATTAAAATTAAATTACAAAAGAAATAATTAAACTCAAATTTTATTAAATATAAAAAACTAAATTACAAAAAAATTAAACCATTTCTATCTTATCAAAGATATTAAAATTAAATTACAAAATTTAAATTATAGCAAATAAAAAATTAAACTCAAATTTTATTAAATATATTAAAACTAAATTAAAAAATTACAAAACTAAATTAGGGTTTAGAGGGGTCGATGGGTGGGAACCAGTGCACACAGGCGGTTGGCGATTCTGTGCTGGATTCCTCATTCTTCTAGCTTGGCGGGGTCGTGGAACCTCGGGCGGGGAATCGGGTTCCTCCGGCAGTGGGTCTTGTTCTGGGTGTTGTGATGATGACCCACCTTGATAAAATAATGACCCCAGAGGTGTTTGCATAAACCACGGCGGGGGTGACTGCATCCCGTACGGCGAAGGAGCCTAGTAGAAAGAATTGCTCCTCGACGGCCCCTCCTCTAATCCCACATGCGACGTCGGCCTTACGATCAGCTGGCTAGAGGAAGTAGTCGGGAACGGACTCGAACCGGGCCATGCATTCCAACCTGGGGTGGGACTGGGAAAAGGAAACTTATACGGGTTAGGAGGATACATATAAGAGGTAGGGTACGCACCTGGCATAAACGGTGGAGGCTGTGATGTCGGTGTTTCATTGTTGATGGGCTCGAATGTGATAGGTTCTTGGGCCGATGTTGTGTAAACGTTGTTGATGGCCCCGTCTCTTTACCCCTTCTCCTTGGATTTAAAGGGGCCCGACGTTCCCTTCGCTCGAGAATTTACCATCGCCTCTCTTCTTCCGACAATAAATACGGCTTGCCATGGATCCTAAACCATGGAATGTACTCCGGCATGCACGCTAACTCAGGAACGATGATCAGTTCCCGAATAGGTAAAAAGTCATGCCGGTTCTCCTACGTCTCGATATGACCTGACCAAAATCTTGGCCAATCCATGTGCAGCTGCCGTAAGTCCACTTTGTGCTCATCGTCGAACACCTCCGGTGGCACAGGGATCGGTTGCTAAAATCCAAATTGCCACAGAACCCGATCTGACTGGTGCATTTCCACGGTCACGTAGGTGATCAATGGGACCTTAACGTGCCAACTGTTCAGATTTTGGAAGAACTCATCCGGAATTACCGCCCGAATTTTTGGATCCTCGTGCAGTGTCCATTGAAACTATATTAACATTACCAAAATATTAGTTATATACATAATATTAGAGACTACATACGAAATACTAAATTATAATAACGAAATTGAAACTTACTTGTGATTCCAATAGTTGGTCCAATAGGAGCGATATATCCTCAAGCGAGTTAGGTATTCCAACATGACTCATGAATGGTTCCACCTAATTAAATAAACTTTTAGCATGCACTTATACTATAAATCTACTGAAATAATTGTAAAATATAATATTAAATTTACCTCGTTATCGGTGAGAATGAATATGGTGGTCGAGTCGAGGGCGTAAAATGGAAATCGAAACCATGCCCATGATGCAGTAGTGATAGGCAACCTCCGATTTTGGCTTTACTCGGCCGCGTCGCCAGACATCTCTGGTACAACCTCGATAGCACGGCGGACCCCAACTCAATTCACCATTTGCTCGAAATCAACAAGTTTTAGGAGCCATCTTAGGTGGACGAGGTTTCTAGAGAGGTCCGGCATCAGATAGCCTCCAATTATCTGAAGAATGTATGCCCGAGCATACCGTATTCTTTCTACTTCGGTTGAACCCTCGTTCGACTCCGGGAATGCGTCTCGTAACCAGACCATATCGATCCGAGCTCCTTGAATTCTATTCGGAATGGCACCCAGAAGCTCGTAGCATACGGCCATCCAATCGGTAGATGTTGCGGACCGGTGACTCTGACCCGTCCCACCGATAATCCCAAGCAGAATCGCACATCTTCTAGAGTGATGGTACACTCTCCGCATGGCAGATGGAAAGTGTGCGTTTTGGGTCTCCACCTCTCTATCAACGCGCTAATCAAAGGCGGCTCCAACTTGAACCCCCGACCTATCGTGGCCACGTGCCAAAAACCCGCTTCCATGAGGTAAGTCTCGATCAACGGCGATGGGGACCATGCATATTACTGAGTATAACATTCCAACACCGATCTGATTTGTTTAAAAATTATATAATTAAAAATTTATTAAAATTGCATAATTGAAAAACAAATTAAATAATATTAAAAAATTAAAAATAAAACTTACCATTTGCATTTGCTCGACAGAGATGTGCTTATTGCCTAGGCGACGTAATTCCCCGGCCATTGTAATCCGATAAAAAATTTTAAAATATTCCAAAAAATATATTAAAAAAATTAGAAAGGGCTTTTTCGTAAATAGTAAAGGACTATTTATAAATTTGAGCGTTAATTTCAAGAACTTTGAGAGAAAATTGAGAGAAAATTGAGAGAAAATTGAGAGAATATTGAAAGGATTGTGAAAAAATAAAGGGTTGGGGGGTTTTTATACTTTTTGTCGTTGGGATTTGTCCGTTGGAGGCTAAAGCGCCCCCGAGGGCACTTTGTCCACCTCAGAAAAGCAACGCTTACATGGGCGCTTTTGTTGAGGTGGACAAAAGCATCTAAAAAGCGCGCTTTTTTTCTACATCCCAAAAACGCACCGACGTGGGCGCGTTTTTGGAAATGATACTTTCCGTAAATATTCTTTCAAATGGCACATTTCGTAATTTTTTTATTTTTGGTATATATGGGATATTTACCCATATATTTGTATGTTGGGTAAACTATAAAGTTAGTCACTCAATTATAGAGGTGTACATGGGCGAGTGGGCCCAAAAAATGGGCCTAAAATTTTACCCAAGCCCGGACCATATAAAATGCAAAACTCGAGCTCGGCCGGTCATCCTACCAGTATTAATTTTTTATATTATTTTATATAATTTTAAATATATATAATACATCAAAATACTAAAAATCAAAATAAATATTTTTCAACAAATTGAAAATAAATTTTAAAAATATGTAGACTTAAATAACACTAAAATAGATGCAACTTAACAAGCAAATGCCTCTAAAATAATAAAAAAATTAACAAATGTCTTTAAAATAATAACAAAATTAACAATAAAATAAGTTTTATATAATATCTAAACAATAACAAAAAATAATAGAAACATAATAGTAAAATGGTAGCAAAATAAGGAGAAAATAATAAGAAAATAATATTAAAAAATAGTTTTTTCCTTTAATGAATTCGGGCGGTCAAGTAGCCCCGCCAAAAATACCTTACTCGAGCTCAGCCCATTTTTTAAAGCGGCCATTATTTTTTGTCCAAGCCCATTTTAGGGCCTATATTTTGTCCAAACCCTCCCACATTTCGGGCGGGCCTTGGTAGGGCAGTGCCCGACCATGTACACCTCTACTCAATTAGCATATTTTTGTTTTGGTTATCAAATTATAAAAATTTTAATTTTCGTCATTAATATTATCATTTGTTTTTGTTTCGGTCACCATCCATTAAATCATTAATTGAAATCATGACGTGGCATTTTTTAATTATTATAATATATATTTAGTCATCAATGATTACACATTCTATCAATTTAATCATGATTCTTGTCAAAACCACTTTTTTATCAAGTTTTGGAAAACGGGAATCGACTTTTAAAAGTATGGAGTCACCAACGATCTTTTTTTGTTTAGGTGTGATCAGGTCACCTATAAAAATATTTTGGTCTGTGAAATTCGAGAAAACAGGTTCGGGAGTCGGTTACGTGCAAGGAAGGGTTAGCACCCTTGAAACGCCCAAAGTTGGTACCAAATTGATTAATGTTGTCCTAATGTCGAAAACTTGAAAATATCTAGAGTAAATAATTTAAAAATTTATTAAATCTGGATTGAACCTTAACTCGTTTCAAAGAAATAAAAGTACCATACCCAGAACGTTAGGATATAACACCTTTATAATTTGACATCGAGATCATCTTTGATCTTCAAAACATATGAAAAGGGTATTTGGTTATTTAGTTGAACGAAAAATCAACACCCAGCACGTTAGGATATAATTTTCCGTACTTCTAAACGCCCAAATATTGCCTTGTTTTTCTTTAAATATGCAATCTTAAAATTGGTTAAATGTATACTTTTAACGAAAGAAAACATTTAGAAAGAATTCGAATATATCTAAAACTTGAAAATATTTAGGGTAAAAAAAAATTGGAAGAAAATTTCATTAAATTGGGATTGAATATCAAGATTAACTCGTTTCAAAGGAATAAAAGTATTATAGTCAACACGTTAGGATATAATACCTTTATGCTTTGACGTCGAGATCATCTTTGATCTTCAAAACATATGAAAATGGTATTTGGTTATTTTAGTTGAACGAAAAATCAACACTCAGCACGTTAGGATGTAATTTTTCGTATTTCTAAACGCACAAATATTACCTTGTTTTTAAGACTTTTAAATAAGTGATTTTAAAAACGACTTAAGATATTAACAAATATACTTAAGGTGATTAAAATAAGTTGATTTTGAGGTTAATACTTTACGGGATTATTTAAAATAAAATAGTTTATGAAAAAAAATTATTATATATATTTTGAAAGAATTTACATATTTAAGTATATATACATGCAAACAAACATAAGTAATAAGATATATAAAATATATGAAACCAATTAAAATGTACATTAAAATGCTATATATGTATGTATAAAATAATAGTGTATAATTTAAAATTAATTATTATGAACTTATTAAAGCAATGCTTAATATGATTTAGAATTAAATATTTCTATAATAAATATATAAATATATATTAAAACAAATGTAAAACCAATTTAGAAACAATGGTTTAAACGAATTTAATTCTATAAAGGAATTATGACAATTATAAATTAAAATTCAATTGAAAATAATAACATTTTAAAAATCATTGCAATAAATAAACAAAATTATTTAACGCAATTCGGAATCAGATTAAAATTCACATAAATAGTCAGGAACCAAAATAACAAATATGCCAACAGCCGAAACACAGCGTATAAATTGGACCAATTTGAAACAATGTATGAACTACAGAGGTCAATTTAAAAGAGCAAAGAAAATGTACAGAGGATCAAATCAAAGCAATAGTGCCAAGGAAGAGGACTAAATGCATAAATATCCCATTAGCACGCGAGAAGTTAAAGGGGCTCGCGTGGGGAGTGGCTACGGAGAAGGCACCCGAAGATTCTGGAATTCTGTCCTGCTTGGGCATTTGGGCTCTTTGGATTGGGCTTAAACTTTGGTTTAGTCTGTTGGGCTATTGGAGTTAATTCGGGTTATTGGGTTTGTTATTATTTAGTTTTGGGCTAAAAGACTGTAATTAATGGACTGTTGTAATGTTTTATTGGTTTTTGTTTAAAAATTTGGCTTTTTATTTTGGTGTTGGGCCCAGGCGAAAATGGGCTTTTACAATTCTAAATAATTCAACAAATTTAATCCTCTACATTATTATAAAACTCTACCACATGTGTATCAAATAATTATCCAACTATTATTATAAAAAATATTTTTTTAGTATCTAAGTTAATAATTAAATTAATAAATTATAATAATTAATTAATGCAATTAAAGTAGTTGTAACACCCCTTAGCCCGTCAAGAAGACATGGCATGTATCATTCAACCAGACAGACCGCCCAACAGACTAAGGCATTACTATCGGATTCAAATCCTTCGGCTAAACTTAAAATTTTTAGAAAAACAATTATAAAGATTTTCCTTAGTGTAAAAGTCATTTTGGTAATGCATCTTTAAAGAAAATAATAGGAGTTATAAAAAAAATTCTATTATTCAACTACTGCCTAGTTATGGTGTATATATTTAAATCATAAAAATCATTATCAGAAAATCAAGAGGATTCAACGAACACTTTCAAAAGAAGGGGCAATTCTTTTTTAAGATAAAACAATACAAACTACGTAGTTAATTGCAAAAGTTAAATACAAAACATATGTATACGTCATCCGCCACATAGCCATGCATGATACAAAAATAAACAAGTGGCTCACTCACAACCGCAACTTTGGCTTAGTTCCCTTCGATAGATCCTTCTTCTACAATCAAAATGTCTGAGGATGAAAAGTAATGTAGTAAGTTCATTTGAACTTAGTGAGTTCCACAATAGACACAATTAGTTTGACAAGAACTCTGATAACCAACAAGCATCAGTACTCGTAAGAAAAGAACAATGGGCTTTTTCGTGAGACTCTGTTATACAGGCATAATATGCTAATTGCCATCCACAGTTCCTTGGCGGCAATATTACGCCAATTTAACATAACACTTACAGTATTGAGGCGGACACATTCCGCCAACTTATACACATCTCCCACAACCTAGCATGGTTATCAACGATCCATCCTTGTGTCCACCTCGGACCCATATCTCAGAAATCAGACTCACATATCAGCCATATTTATTTTCATTTCATATCTTTGTTAAGTCGAAAATGTGTTCTCTCGCAAGGTCAGGTCGTGATCTGCCAGTCCATTTGCAATATAGCTACCCTGTCGGAGGCATCACATATAGATCTCATTTCCACAATTTTCACATATCATAAATTTTTTGGTACTGGGCTCATGTAACAAGAAGGGTGTTTTTATAATGGTTATACTCACATACACGTCCAGACACAACACATCGACTCATTTACAATAAGAGCAACTTACCGCATACAACCTACATATCATGGAAGTTTCACAACTCAAAAGAAGTAAGAAGGAACACACCAACAAACTTCAAAACAAAATCTACTCTACTGGTCATTTGCCTCGATTACACAGACCTTCACTAGTACTGGTTATTTGCCTTGATTATTCGGACCTTCACTAGATTCTTGAGCTAAATAAGAAACAATTATAACCATCCGACCATTTATCTAATTTAATCATGCATGCACTAATGCAAAAACGTAAATCCCTTCAACAACAACCTAAGGGCTTTCCAAAAATTACCAGTAAGCTTGTACTTAATAAAGGTGATTTGACTAGCTACTAGAAACCTTCCTTGTCTTCACTAACGAAGATACCTTTTTCAAATACTCAGAAAAGAACGTAGAGAAAAACAAAGGTGAAACATGTTGGCAATCGACATCCTTATATAGCATAGGCAACGAGGACAAAGCTTAGTGGAAGGGTTAGAAAATCTTACTATAGCCCTTGAAACCCGAGAGTAGATTTGCCTAAACATCTACCAAACTTAACTACTACCACTAATCAGTTTAGTGAGTAGTAAAACATAGATTGTACACTAAAATAAGTCAACTAAACAAGTCATTCAACTACCTAAACACATCAAGCTATCATCTACAGTACTTTAGTTCAATTCCAACTAGGCTTCAACTAAACTCTAACGATACTCACTGAGCCATCCTTTTCATGCTAAAACACAAAAAATAATTCTATCAATCTGTTAACTAACAATTTCGCCTCAAGTATTTGGGGTTGGCGAATTGTCACTCAAAAGAGTCACCAAATGGTGAATTCCAACAAAGCGTTCTAAAATGGGCGTACTATCGAATCCACGTAATACGCCACCAAGACATATAACAAATAGTTCACCCTAATTTTCTACCCTGGCTTACTCAACTATATTCCAAACAACATATCGATGCGGTCTACATCGGGCAGGCTATTACAACTCTTCCCCACTTAGAAAATTTTGTCCTCGAAATTATTACTTGTGAATAGCTGAGGCTATTGCTCTTTCATCAAACTTTCTCTCTCCGAGGTGGCTTCTTGGAACAATGGAAATGTGTAAGTGTACACAATCATTATCAAGTAATAAAGTGACAAGTAAATATCAAGTTATCGCACCCACAGGGGCTGTGTAAGAAATTATTTATGAAATGCAATTAAAAACACTTTGGTGAAGGAAAATTTGTTTTGAAAAAGGGTTTAATAAAACTAGATTTTAACTAAGAAAATTAAAAGGTAAAAATTCCAATGCATGATTTTTGAAAAACAAGTTTAATCAATATGACATATCTATGTTAGATCAATTACATTTCTTAACTTAATATTATTAAAACAATGTTCATGTTTTTACGAATAAATTCATGGCAACTTGGTAATTTGTTAACTATAGCACATACAGACTTACAAAATAAACTAATCTTTTGAACATATTACTCTGCAAATTAAAACAATTAATCAAATTTAATAAGAAGTAAAAGATTAAGTGAAGTAACAACATATTCCTACATCGAAATAGTTTAATCACAATAATCTTGCAAGTTATGCAAGGCTAATGTACCTTTTAATATCGTCGCTAATTTAACCCTCAGCTACCTTAGAAGATTAAACATGCACTGATTAAGTATCATGTCAATTAATTATAATTTCAATAATATTAATAATTAAATCATTAGTTACTTTGCAATTGTAATGCAAGTATAACATAATCATGGTTTTACTTAATCAAACAATTTGCCAAGACCTATAACAACATAAACTTAAGTAGACGAAATGAAATCAACCTAACACGAATTAAATTTAAGATGAAATCAACCTAACACAAATTAAATTTAAGTCATATTAATTAAATTTAGAATAACAACATGATAAATATTCATAGGCATGTTCATAACAACAACAAGAAAGTTAAAGGATAGGAAATTAGAATCAAATTTGGTGTTTCTCTGAAGTCTGACTAGTTTGCTCCTTTCCTTCTCCACTCGTTTCATTGTTCCACGACTTCTATAAGAACTTGAATTCTACTACCCAATGTGGTTGGAAGGCTCTTCTCCAAGAGGAAAATCGGCAAGGGAAAGTAGAAGGGAAAACGGAAAACAAAGGAGAGAAAGTGAGTGAAAGAGAGAGATGTGTGGAAATGAGGGTGTGTTGAATGAATAGGTGATGGGGTATTTATAGTTGGGAGTGGCTTCTAAAAATAGAAAATAATTAGCAGCCATTAACTCCCCCCAATGGTCGACCACCCGTCATGCACAAGTTGAAGATTTCAACTTGCTATATTTTGCTAGGGGCAAATCTACAAAAACATAATAAGTGGAAGGGTTTGAATGCGATTTCAAGGAGACTTCAAGGGCTGATTTGCAAGTCAATAAATCAGTTAATTTGAGATGATTGAGACAGCATTTTGGACGGGTTTGGGCAGCCCGATTGCTCGGTTGGATCAATATTTCGTTTTAGCACAACTGGGCCTCATTTCCATAATATAATTAATAATAATTATTTAACCCAAAATAAATTGGATAAAGATTAAAATTAATTATATTATTTATTAATATTCATAATTTGGACCATCTTAGGCTGAAAAATTAATTCGCCTCAATGCTTCAAAATCACTTCACGATTTTGAGCTTTTAAAAGTGTCTCTTGAGCCAATTTTCACCCTTTGTGCAAATCTGTCAAAAATAAATCAAAATTTATGAAAATTTGTTATAAAATTAATCAAAATTAACTATGTAAATAATTTAATTAAAATTTAATTATTTTGTAATTTATATTATATTTTTCTACAAAAATTACTACAAAACTGCATGAATTTGAGTTAAAAAGGCATGAAAAAGTCTATATATTTTCATGTTTCCACTTTCTCCGTATTATGGTTCTTTCATATTACTTTCATCAGTAGAATTATTTTCTCAACTCTTTTACTTCTCTTTCCAAAATATGAACATGTTCTTCCTTGTACGATAAATTGGGTTCCTCCTCCAACTTGTCTACTTGCACCACATGGTCTGGATTTGATCGATATCTCCTCAGTATAGATACGTGAAACACATTATTAATCTTTAAGAGTTCCGGAGGTAGTGCCAATAATACCTTATCTCTCACTCAAAGGAAACATCCTTCCTTTTTTTTTATCAGCGTAAACCTTCTATCGATCTTGAGCAGCTTTTAAATGGGTTCGAATGACTGAAACTTTCTCTTCTGTTTCTCGTACCAAGTCAGGACCAACTATCTTCCTTTCACCGAGCTCTATCCAACAGCTGGGTGATCTACACCTTCTTCCATACAGTGCTTCGAAAGGCGACATTCCCTACAAACTCTGCCAGAAGAATGTATTTTTTCTCAATTCAATCTGAAATCTATTACACTTCTAAGCACGTCTTCAAGAATTTAAATTACTCTTTCTAATTACCCATCTGTCTAAGGATGGAAGGCAGTACTAAACCGTAGCTTGGTTCCTAAGAACTCTTGCAGCTATTTCCAAAACTTCAACCTGAACCTTTGATCTCGATATGATACTATGGACGTTGGTATACTGTGGAGGCGTACAATTTCAGATGTTTAGAGTTTGTGTGTATTGGCAGGAAATGGGCTGATTTAGTAAGCCGATCTAGAATCACCCAAACTGTGTTCTTTTTAAAAGGATTGAGAGGAAGACCCAAAACAAAATTCATTGTGATCTTGTCCCACTTCCACTTAGGAATTTCGAGAGGATACCGTTTCCTTGAGGGAACTTGATGTTCTACCTTCACTTGCTGGCATGTGAGAAAACTTGAGACATACTCTGATATCTCCTTCTTCATTCCAGGCCACCAATACAAAATTCTTAAATCACAATAGGTCTTAATGCTTCTTGAATAAAGCGAGAAGGGTCATTGGTGAGCCTCCTTTAATAATTTTTTCCTCAAATCAATTCTTGCTGGTACATACATTCTACCCAGTAAATCTAAGTTCGCCATCCTTTCCCAGGTTCAAGTTCATTTCTTCACTAGACGTCATCCGCTTCTTGTGTTCATCACACTTCGCATCCTTTAGCTATTCATCCAAAATCTAAGAAAGGAAGATAGGTCAGACAGTCAATCTTACAAGCAGCAATCCATCATTTGTCATGCGAACATTCACTTGAAGAGATGCCAAAGTTGCCATATTTTTCTTACTTAAAGTATCCACCACTACGTTAGTCTTTCTAGGATGATACTCAATTGTCAAGTCGTAGTCCTTCAGTATCTCCATCCACCATCAATGGCATAGATTCAAATCCTTCTGTGTCATCAAGCTCTTATGGTCCGAGAACACGTGACACTTCTCCCCTTAGAGATAGTGTCTCTAGATTTTTAATGCTAGCACCGTAGCTACTAGTTCCAAGTCATGTGTTGGATAGTTTTTCTCATGCGATTTGAGCAGGCGAGATGCATATACCACGACCTTCCCTCTTTGCATAAGAACACATCCTAGTCCATTAAAGGATGCGTTAGTAAACACAATGTACTCCATGCCAAATTTTAGTTGAGCTAAAAATGGGGCCTCAATTAATACTGCTTTTAGCTTGTCAAAGCTCCTCTAACACGCCTTTGTCCAATCAAATTTCTCTTTCTTTCTTAACAGTTGCATGAGAGGTGTCGCCAACATGGCGAACCCTTTTATGAACCACTGTGGTAGCCCAACAAACCTAGGAAACTACGTACCTCAATGATGTTTCTTGACGAATTCCAATCAAGCACAGTTTTGATTTTATCAAGGTCTATCTTAATACCCTCAACGAAAATAACATGGCCCAAAAAATGGACTTCCCTTAGCCAAAATTCGCACTTACTAAAATTTGGAGTAAAACTTGTTCTTTGATAATGTTCTTAACACAATCTCCATGTTTTTTCCCAATTTTTCACACTTTTAGAGTAGACCAAAATATCATTAATAAAGGTAACTACGAAATGGTCCAAGTAAGGCTATTAATTAGACCCATAAATATTGTAGGTACATTCGTTAATCCAAATGACATCACTAGGAACTCGTAATGTCTATAGCGTGAGAGAAACACGATTTTTGAAACATCATCACCCTTAATCTTCATTTAGTAGTAGCTAAACCGTAAGTCAATTTTGGAGAAAATTTTAGCTCCACTTAGTTGGTCAAACAAGTCTTCTATCCGATGTAGCAGGTACTTGTTCTTCACAGTCACCTTAATCAATTGGTGGTAATCGATGCATAAGTGGAGAATCTCATTCTTCTTTTTCACAAACAAGATTGGCGCGCCCCAAGGTGAAACACTTGGTCGAATAAATCCTTTGTCCAGAAGATTTTGTAGTTGTTTCTTTAGCTCCTTCAGCTCCAATGATTCTCGTATTTTCCTAGATACAATTGGGAACCCAAGTCTAAATTTTCCAAAACCTCCTCTAGGTAAATTTCTTCATTTTAGTTAATATACTATTCTTATTTGTTTGTGCATATTCATTTTAATTTTAAATTAAAGGCTTTTTAATTTTGTGGCTTTATTTCGTCACGTTTAGGCAAATATTACTTAGCAAACAAAGGGTACCTTAAAAGACAAGACTACGCGACACCTTATCATAAATAAGGTATCACCAATCAAAGTTCCATGGTGCAAATCCAAGAGGGCCAAAAGAAATTTTCAATCAAGCTCATTCATCCTTAAAGAAATTGTATTGAGAGGGCATTTGACATTTTAAAAGCGTGGTGGAAGCTTTTAGTGAAAATGCTAATATATTTATCTCAAGATCAATTTAGAATAATTTGTGCTGCATTTGCATTAACGTAGCTACATCAAATTAAGTAAAGTTCTTGACTTAACATTTAGGGTCATAGATGCAAATCCAAATTTTATTCCTCCCGAAGTACTTTCGGGTATTGAATGCATTTCCACTCAAGAAGTTGAGCGTATGAGTACTAATGAAATGACAAAAGTTCATAATGACATCACTACTAGATTGATGGTAGCTAGACGACAACGTCGTGTTTCTTAAATATTTATTTTTACTTATTTGGATATGTATCCATTTATTGAATATTTATGTACTCTTAATTTATTTTCAATTTACTTGTGTAAAATTTATATTAATTGAAATATGTCACTTGGCAAATGTATTTAGAGGGTGACATAATTATCACTAATTTATATACTAAGAACATGACATAATTATCACTAAGAATATAGTTTACAATTATATTAATACAGTATTAATATTTATCAATTTCCACAAGGTTAATATCTGCAAATAAGGAACTTAAGTTTATTTAAAATTTCAAAAATATTCACTAATTAATTTTTATAATAGATGTTTTAATTCTTTGGTAATAGTGTTTTATTTCAATAATTTCACCCAATAAAGACTAAAGTTGTAACACCCCCAAACCCGGCCCGGACGTTATGGCCGAATTTGGCAATGTCACATTGAAGGAAAATCTCAAAACGACTTTATTTAGTGGAAAACTTAAGTTTAAGGTTTAGAAGCCCAAAATCTAACTAACTTGAAAAGTTATGAAGAAAACCCATGTTTTAAATAAAAGCCCATAAGTTATAGTTATTTTGAAAACCTTGCTAAACTTTGGAAATTTATTTAAGTTAAAATGAAAATTAAGCAGCGGATATAATAATAAAACCCATAAGTAATGTCAAATTGGAGAAACAAGGCCTTATTACATCCATCTAAAATAAAGCAACTAAAACCATGTCTTTTGAAACAAATAAATAAAAAATTTAACATCTCGTAGTGTGGCCAACTCCGAGTCTTCTCCCACGTCGAGCCGTCTACTGTGGATCACCTGAAACATTAAATAAAGGGTGTGAGTTTCGAAACTCAGTGTGTACAACCCTTGGCAATCAAATCAACATACAAATATTCACATTGGGCCTAAGCCCTAACAAAATCGGTGGTCTTGGCCTTAGCCCCACAATGACCTCATATCATATCATATCATATCATATCATATCATATCATATCATATCATATCATATCATATCATATCATATCATATCATATGGAAAACAAGATAATGCAAAACCCTCCCCAAAAATCCATCCGCTACACACACCATTTCCCTTCCAACCTTATACACCTATGGGGAATTCTAGCTCGACCCACCCCTCCACTACAATCCAATGGTAATACTCACAGCGGCACTACTCAACGTTGCAGCGGAGCTACTAATCATATAATGGGCTTAAAGCCACCGGTGGATCCACGATCGTCAAGCGACTATGCGATCCTCAAATTCTTCCTTCGTACCATAATTCCCACCCATATGCATCCTAAACAGAATATCATATGAATGCAGCATGCACATGAGTAACATCCATAAAATTCATATTCATCACATAGGGGTATTTTAGTCATTTTACAATCAAGGGTATTTTCATAATTTTACTCTACAAGGGTATTATCGTAATTCTACCCTACCGGGGTATTATCGTAATTCTACCCTATGGGGTATTATCGTAATTCTACCTACAAGGGTATTATCGTAATTCTACCCTACAGGGGTATTATCGTAATTTTATCTTACAGGGGTATTATCGTAATTCTACCCTACCAGAGTATTATCATAATTCTACCCTACCGATGTATTATCATAATTCTATCCTATAGGGGGATTTTGGTAATTCTACAAATTAGGGGTATTTTGGTAATTTTGTAAATCGAGTGTATGGTAATTTTCCAAAGGGTATTTTGGTAATTTTACAGAATAGGGGTATTTTAGTAATTTTACAAATCTAAGGATATTTTTGTAATCTTTTAAATTAGGGAATTCGATCCCTCTCGGGTTTTAGTTATAGACTTTGGCCCATTAACAAGTCATTGCGGCTTAAAGTAACGGACACTATGCACTAGGTAGGATTCCAGAGAAAGGAGGTGGGTCACTAGGTCCGCTTAAGTACCAAGCTCTCCCTAGATCCAATCCTAGACATGCATATGTCCATTGCCACACTCTAACCTAACGACTTGCCAATAGACATGTTTGATTATTAGGTTAAGTTTTATGCGATTTAAGAGTTTATCAGAACTAGGCATAGAGTTCATTAAAACCCTAGCATACTTTCCTAAGACCCCATAAGGCCCATTAAGCCCATTTCACGTTCATAAACCCCATTATGCCCAAATCACATTCTTATGGCCCACTAGGCCCTAATCTCATTCATATGGCCCATTAGGCCCAAAATAATTCCAGATCATGTAACATGCATGTCTAACTCAATTCATATAATCAAATTAATCCATTTCATCAAACTTAGCCTTAGGGCCCATCGGCCCATTTAGCCACTTTCGACTTTTCGACTTTTGGCATTACCGATATCGTGTGTGTGTAGTGTTTGTACACACCTAGTTACTGCGACGTGCTATTCTATCCTTGGTCTTGAACCTACAACCAACCAACCTTCAATCAACCACCCATACTTAATCAAAATATTTACCAAAAGCTGAAGCCTTACCATAACCTTACCGCGTGCCACATGTTCTAGTAGCCCTTCCTTAGCTACTATTAGCGAATATGCCTTAGATCCGCACTCAAACATATATCGTCAAAACAAGTGACTCATATTCCACATAAGTCACCCCTATAGGCCATACTTACATTCGGCCATCCACTAAACCATAACTAAGTCGAGAACACTTACCACTTTGCTAACGATCCTTACCTACCACGCTTGCGATCATTGAACCTTATTCTTGTTATCATAGAGTTAACAACAGGACAGTTAGATAGCCTTTTGGCTTTTAGCAAAACACACTAAGGGGATAACTGAATACTTACCGAATCCACCTTTGATCCCGCGGCATAGATAACTACTGAACGAGATTCGGCTTTTAACTTTGACTGATAGTAGGTAACAATTGATTTGTGATGGAGGAAAACAACAAGGGTTTGGCACAAATAGGAATTTTGGCAAGGAAGGAAGATAGTAATTCGACAAAGAAGAGATTTTGGCTATAGGTGATTTCGGTAATGGGAGAAACCAATTGAGGGGGAAGAAAGAAGAAAACTAAAATAATGGAAACTCAAAGAGCCTCTCAAAAGAATTCGGCAATGGGAGAAAAGAATGAGGGGAAGAAAAGGAAGAAATAATAGAACCAAGGAACCTTTCAATGAATTCGACACCCCCTTTTTATAGCCAAAGCCGAATCCTATCTTCCCTAACAGTCCCATTCGGCACCACTTCTTCCTAACTTTTCTCCCTGATAACTCCTTAATCTCATTCGAAATTCTCCACATCCATCACACTAGATCACTTCAAACTCTCCACGGCAAGAGTTCAAAACCAACATAACTCTCGCTGTCCACTCTGCAAAATAAACACTCCAAAATACCTTACCACTACTCGAACCTTGGACCTCTTCAGCTTACACACATGCCACCTTATAACTCCCAAGTGACACCACTTGCCACTGGACCACAAGCCCATTTGTGTCCTATTTCTTCTTCATTTACTTAAAAGGCCTACTAACTGGAGTCACTGTTCCTTAGAGCTAAAACCAAAATTTTTCCTATACCCTTATTTGATCCCAAGACATCTCCAACACCCCTAGACACTCCAAATTCATTAACCATCAAAGCCCACATGCCAAATGTCATTTTCTCGCTCACTTAAAAATTTTTTGATATTCAAAGCCCAAAGCCCAATAGGCCCAATATTTCTAGGCCCAAATTCGGGCCATTACAAAAGTATTATAAACAAATAAATATTTAGCAATAAAATGTGTCATGCTCTTATTTGTCATTTTACACATCAGCTTTCAACTATCAGCTAAGTTTTATTAAACACTTTTAAACAAACAGTTAATAGAATTAGTTGGTCAAATCAATTAATAGAATGAATTGATCAAACTAGCCACTGCAAGTAGCAAACAGCTATCAACTAATTGTCAAGCAAGGTCAATTATATAAAATTTATTAGATTTATGTATTCGTATTGTATTTATATGGCTTCTTTTACCATATTTTTCATAATATTTAAATTTAATAAATTGAAGTAAACACAATGTCGTAGTTTTTGTGAGCAGTGCAGTGTTGCACCCTATTGCTACGTACAAATAAATATGGTACTTAGAACGTTGCTTTCGGCTTTGCATTGTTCCACCTGAATTTTCAATACCCTCCGAAATTTTTCGTTTGTCCTTTTATTTTTTTTCCCCTTATATATTCTAATATTTAGTTGTCGCCTCGCTGGGGTTTTAATTTTTTTAATAATTTATTTATTTATATAATAAGTAATTTTAAAAAAATTATAAATTATAAATTATTTTTTGAAAATTGTTGTGAACTATGAATATTTAGGGTTGGTTATTAGAGATAGCAAAATCCGAACTGTATTTTAAATCGATCGTTTCGAATAGAGTGGATTTTTTTTTTTGAAAAATAGATGTGGAGCGATGTTAAGGGAATTTTTTTTTTTAGATAATATGTATGGAGCGGTTATGATAATTACTTACTCCATTGCATTACACGAAATTACAATTTTTTCTTTGTCTATATATAATTATGGGTAAATTACGCCATTGATCACACAACTTTTGAGGCGCTTTCATTTTAGTCATCCAAAAAAAGTTTCTACAATTTCATCACTTAACTTTTAGGACGCTTTTATTTTAGTCACCTAAACGTTAAATTTTAACGATGACTGTCTATACACTCCAAATCATATCAATATCTTTATTTTGGTCACCAATTTTTAGGTTGCTTTCATTTTGGTTATCGAAAAAATCATTTTTAAGTCTTAATTTGGGTAAAAAAGGATTAAAATGAATAATACATTAAAATTTTGTCAAATTGTACTTGTTTATCCTATAGCTGAAAATTTTAATTTTTCAATCTTGAAATTTTAAATTTAAAATAGATAAATAAATTGTTAAAAAATTTATTCCTTGATAATGTCAATCGATTTATTCTTGTGATATTGAAATTAATTAATTTAATCTCCTAAAATTAAAATTTTTATTTCAGTATTCTATATTATTGTTAACTAAATCAACTCAAATAATTCATATTTAATTTGTCTATGAAATTTAAATAACTTTTGATTATATAATTTGAATCTTCCATGCTAATAAAAGCAAAATAAAAAATAAAAAATCCTTGTAAATGATTAAATTAATTGCTTATTTTTGTTTGAGCAAAGAAGTGATAAAAAGTTTGTGAGTTTTGTTTGACATGGAAAATAAAATTAATTAATTAATTGCAAGAGTTTTATTTAATTTTAGCTTAGCATGAAATATTTAATATCATATAATAAAAAATTAGGTTTCATAGCTAATTATTAAAGATGATTTATTTGAGCTGATTTTAATTTGAAAATATAAAATAAAACTTGTATGCACCCATTTCACCCGGGCTTACAAGCCCAATTAAAACCAACCCAACACATGGACCCAATACCAAAAATCAAACAAACCCAAAACAAAAAAATAAAGACAATGACCTGCACCTAGACCCAAATTAAAAATCCTCAAATTTTTAACCCTGGGAGGCCCAATAGGTCTAAAATCCAAATTAGGGTTCTGAAACCCTAATCTCCTCTAGCCTAGCCGCCACCCCCTAGCTTCTGTCCTCTGACCTTCTGCGCCGAAGCAACCCCTCACCTACCCCGACCTTTCAGCTTCTGACACCTCTGCGACCACCTACCGAGGCCACCGGCCGCCGTCCCATCGCGCGCCTCGTCCATGCCCTGCAAAAGAAGACAAACACGTCAAGAAACAGAGGCAACAGATAGCAAAAAAAGATAATAAACGATGTATTTTCTTTCTCTTCCATACTCGGTTATAAAAACCGAATGGAAAGCTGTAAAGGGGGGATTTTTTTTCTCTTCTCTGAAAATCGATAGAAAAAACACAGAAAGATTGAAGCAAAAGTTTTTATTTATTTATTTTTCTTTTCGGAATAGACCAAAAAAGAGGAACTTCAAGGCGTAAAAAAAAAAAAAGAAGCAGATCCAAAACGTGAAAAACAAAAGGCAAAGATTCGTCAAAAAAAAAAACAGAAAATAAAAGGTGATTTTTTCTTTGAAAGACCGTTTTTTATTTTACACGATTTTGTTATTTAAATATATAGAGTTAAAAAAAAGAAAAAACAAGCTTTTTACCTTTTCCTACCATAGTGGGTGGTGGTAGAACTCGGCTACGCAGACCGGACGATGGCCTAATCCCCTTCTCCTCTCGAGAGAAAACAGAGAAAGAAACCACTTTTTTTTTTATTTGCAGCAGATGAAATGAAACAAATGAAGGAAATTGGGCTTTTATAGGAATTTCAAAACGGCGTCGTTTGGGGCCTGATTCAGTGGCCTCAAAACGACGTCGCTCACTCTATAACCCAGCGTTGACCCGACCCGCTGTAAGGATCCGCGTGTTTTTATTTTTAGTCTAATTATGAAATGGCCCTTCCGCATTTTTTTATTCTTAAAATCAAGTTTTTGTTATTATACATAGGCCCTAAAATTTCTTGAATTTTTGCGATTGGTCCTCCCTCAACGCTGCGTTTAATCATGGGAAAATTATCCATTCGCCCCCACCCTATTCAAGGCTTTGCAATTTAGTCCCCTATCATTTATTTATTTATAATTCGCCCGAAATTTTAGTTTTCAATGCAATTTAGTTCCTTTTAATTATCTTTTAATTTTTACTATTATTTTATTTTATTTTTACTATTACTAATTATTATTATCCTCATTTATTATTTCTATCATACTTCACTATTATTTGCTTATTATTAGTTTATTATTATTATTATTATTATTATTATTATTATTATTATTATTATTATTATTATTACCTTATTATCATTATTATTATTATACTATATATCATACTATATTATATTATGTTATATTACATCATATCATATTATATTATATTACATTAATATATTGTTTTATCATACTAAAGCCAATTCTTACATATTAAATTATTTTGTATATTATCAAGTTATTATCATATAAATTTTGTCACTCGATATGCATATATATATTATAATATTATTATTGTTATTAAATGAATTATTTTACCATTCTTTCTTGCTACTATTATATATATGAATATATGTATATATATATATGATATATTTTACTATTATTCATTTTGAATTATTACCATTATCTTACATTTTATTACTTTATTATTTAATTTTTACCACTAATTTTATATTTCATTACTACTAATATGACCTATGTATTGTTCATATCGATATAATATTATCATATTTTTGTATCATTGTCATAATATTATTTTTGCTCCTACATTCACTCTATTTATATCTACGTTTATCTCTCCTAATTTTATATCAATAATATAAAATGTAATTTTAAAAATCATCCTATTTCATTTTTAGGTTTTAAAATGAAGGTGATGATTCGTGTTTAGGAATTCGAAAAATAGTACCCTAACGTGCTGGGTTGCGATTTTCCGTCTAACTAAATTACTTAGCATTCCTTTTACGAAGTTTTGCAAATCACGAGACGACTTTGATTACGAGAGATTAAAACATTCGCCCTAACGAACCGGATGTGATGTTTATATCTTTTCGAGATCAAAGAAATCTCAAGTTTTGACTCGAACCTTCTCTCGATTCGATCCGATACGAGGCATTTTGCAAAGTTGCTACCTTTCATTTAAAGGTTTTTTAAAAAAAATAAGGCAATGTTTTGTATTTAGGAATTCGGGGAATAGTGCCCTAACGTGTTGGGCTACGACTTTCCGCTTGACTAAATAACTAAACATCCTTCCGTAAACTTCAGTAAAATCATGAGGTAGCTTTGATTACGAAGGTTTGGAATATCATGTCCTAACGTCTTTGGATGTGATGTTCGCACCTCTCAAAACAAAGATATCTCAAAAATCTTAATACCTTTTAAAAGACCCGTATTTTAAAATCTTTTCAAACTTCCGACATTAAGACATTAATTAATCATTTTGGTACCAATTTTGGGCGTATCGAGGGTGCTAACCCTTCCTCGTGCGTAACCGACTCCCGAACCCGATTTTCAAAACTTCGCAGACCAAAAACATTGTTTTAGTAAAGCAAAATGTTTTATTAAAATAAAGGTGATCCGATCACACCAAATAAAGGTCGGTGGCGACTCCCTTTTTTTATTTTTAAAAACCTAAGTCGAACCCCTTTTGTCGTCTTCAAAAAATGGTTACGACAGCTTGGCGACTCCACTGGGGACTGATTTAGAGAGTCAAGCCATAAATTGATTATTTTCTCGCCTTTTGCGGAAGTTTGAAAGCTCGATTTGAAAAGTATAATCTTTTTACTGCGTGTTGTTTCAATTTCTGCATTGCATTGCATGACCGTTGTGGTCACACCTTTAGGTGAAAGTGAGAAACTACTCCTTCGTGAGGTTTTCACCTCCGCGGTGATAGTGGATCGCTTTCGGGATACATCCGTACCTATGTCTTCGTGAGATTTTCATCTCCGCAGACCATAGGGAAATGTATTCCTCGAATCGAACTCGATCTATATGAGCCTATAATGGGTGAAGATCGAGGAATCTGCTAGTTCAGTACCCTTACCTTAGAGCCAAACCACATGTGGTAAACCCTAGAGCCCACCTTAGGAAGAACTATGTTAAACCCCTAGTGGTCACCGGATAGGTACTCTATTTTGTTTACTTCTCCGTGCTAACGTGTTTTGTTTTGTTTGTGATTGCATTACATTGCATCACTTTGCATCATCTTAAGAAAGAAGGTGTTGATTCATATTCGATTGCTAAATAGAAGAGTTTATCATAAGGAAATGTGTTACTTGATAAAGTGGATTATAATACTATCGTTCGAACATAGTCCGTAAACGACGAGAGGGACCTGATAACCCACAGAAGAATACAGACTCTTCGAGGATTCAAGCCGACAAAGATTATTCGAGAGTCATCATTTTCAAAAGAAGCCCATAAACATCGCGAAAGATAAATGAGCGAGGAGGTACGGCAACTGGACCAAACAACAAGGAGCTAGAAGAGGTATCCATTGAGAAAGTTCACGGGCACGACCATAACATCCGGATCGAAGAAGAGGATTGGTGTTTTCACCGGACTTTGAGGATAAGGCCGATATGCAATCCATTTTATGTAAAGAAATGTATTTTCTAGAAAAGTTCTTCTAATGAAATTGAATTCATAACCAACACCTCTCTTTCTTTTGCATTTCATGTATTTGCATTGCATTTCATGCATTTACATTGCATCATATCACGTGCATTAAAATTTGTGGAAAAACACTAATAAGGTGAAGTTATTTCGTTAACTCGAAAACATGGAACAAAGGTTGGTGAGGATAGAGCAAAGGCAAATATGATGCAAGAACAATTGATCCAAATTCAACAAGAAATGCGAGAGCAAATGCTAGACTTTCAAAAGAACACGATGGGCCAGCTAACTCAGTTACTAGCTGAAGGACTTGAAAAAAAGAGTGACCCAGTGACTGACAATGTGGATAATGATGAAGACATCGTTTATTCCCCAATAAATGTCCCAACTCAACCAGATGCACATTCTCGCGTGATACCTGGATCTCAATATAGGACTAATACTTCGGTGCTGCTGAATTCTCCAATGGGCCCTGGTAATGAGCAAGCCAATCGCGTTGTTTTGGCCTACCAAAGACAAAGAAAAGGGAGAAGGGCTTCAACAGCCCCGAAGAGGAAGGGTAAAGATGGGGCCGGCACGAGTGTGTATACTAAGGGTTATTCGAAGCCGTTTACAGCAAGCCAGCCAAAGAAGGCAGTTACCAGTCACCCGGTCCCACCAAAGCAAGAACCCAATCCAGAGCATATTTGGAAAACCTCGCTCACTCCTATTCCCATGACGCATGTGGAGTTATACGAACTTATTTGATATGCATATTGTAGCTCCTTATTTTATAAAACCACTGCAGCCTCCATACCCAGCATGGTATAACCAAAATGTCCAGTGTGAGTATCATGCGGGAGTTACAGGACATTCGATAGAAAATTGCATGACTTTCAAGAAGTTGGTGGAAAAATTTGTCAAAATGGGTGTTGTGGAGATAGGCGACGACCAAAAGCGTAAGCATGAACCTAAGAGCATTTTAAGCAATGAGACTACTAAGAAATTCCTATAGTATTTAGAAGCTTACCTAGAATAATGTGTGAAGTATACTTGTTGCTTTAAGCCTAGAAGCAATAAGATCTCTTTTGTGAAATAGGCTCATGTTTCAATTACTACTTCAATAAAATGCATCTTTTGGACCAATATTTTTTATTTTTCCATGCTATACATTCTATTGAACATTCTTTTATTCTTCATTCATAAATAATCATTCATTCTCTGAAATTGCCTTCATACCGGATATGGGTCCCGAGATATCAATGACCGAACGACGCGTTATTTAACTCCCTTCTAGTGAGATATGTGTCTAGAAGAATCTAAGGACTTAGAAGATGACAGAGATTGCAACTTACTTCCTAATTTGTTAAAATGGCGAACCTACCGGCGAGATATTAGCCAACACCGCAAGCCAATGAAGGAGATGAACATGGAAGCTTAGCTCATCGCAAGAATAAGGCAAGAAATTATCGCATGATCACAGTTAGACACATTAAGGCCATCAAACGTGGATTCCTACATGTGAGGCATGGACGCTATCAAGCCGATCTACTCAAGAGCTTTGAGCTAACATCGGTTCATATTCATAGCCTTTGGTTACCTTACTAAGAGGGTAAAGGCCGCTTCACATGTCAAAATTACAAAGTCAATCGGTGACTTCAACTTCAACTTCAATTCGAAAAAGGCAAAAACAAAAAAAACAAAAAAACAACAAAAAGAAACACAACAAAAGAAAAGAAGAAAAGAAAAGGAAGAATAAAGAGAGAATGGCGATAAAGAATGCCGAAAGAAACGCCAGAGCACTAATTTATAGTCTGTCCAAAGATTAGACACCACGTCGGGCAAACAAGATAGCCAAAACCATTCAAAATTTTTGGAAAATGACTGAGACTTGTAAACGTTGGCATAGAGAAGTTACCATTTACCCTCTAGGTTTTTAAAAGTTGGCCAGGACTTTCACCGGGGCATCTTTACCATTGGTTTATGACAAAATGTTCGCTCAAAAGAATTTCGGGAGAAAGACCCTAAGATTAAGAAGGGTCCTTCAGATTCAAGAGGACTCTAAAAGGAAAAGTAAATACAAGAAAAAGGTTTGTTCTGGGAAACATGGATGGATGGCGGGGACCACCCAACCCGGTGAGTTCAAATTCAAAAAAAAAAAAAATAAAAAGGAGTTGCAAAAAAGAGAAGAGTTTTGCAAAAAAAAAAGGTGAAAAAAGTGAAAAGAACAAAAACGAAAAAGAAAAAAGGAAAAGAGAGGTCGAGGCGAAAACCCGCAAAGGGCGCTTGGGATCAAAGGAGATTTGAGTTGAAAACCCGAAGGCGAACTTAAATTTTGATCAAAAGTAAGGCGTCGGTAGTCTTACCACGCTTGAGTTAACAATGAAGAAGTATGTTGCGTTTTGGAGCATCGACAAAGTACTCGGATCCCCTAAACACATGTTGAGCCTAAAATGGTCCTCAAGAAGTTTGAACAGAAGCTCAGTTGCGATATCTGGGCACCTAATTTTTATTTTTACCTTGCCGGATACTGCGCCAATAAATTTCTTTCCGACTACACTCGCTATTTTTGCTTAACCCATTGGTTTCGAGCTATACTCCTAACTAACTCCGTTTTATCCATAGTTATGATCTCTTTCAGACATTTCGCATTGAAATAACGATTAATGGACTAACGACACTTCCACAAAAAAGAGTTTCACATATTACTCTAGGAAACTTTTAAGTAGTATAGGAACCTGAAACAGGACCATTGCTTAAAACTCCTCGAGTTTTGAGGGACAGGAATAATGGTGGAGGAAAATTCTGAACTGAGGCTACCTCTTCGAATTGAAAACGGTGATTGAACAAATGACGAAAAAGTATCATCTCGATAAAAAGGGCGATATATAAATGGGGAATCATTCGCGCAAAGAACGATTTTGTATCCACACAACTATCATGAGTGCACACCGGTCACGATCCACGAGAATGAAAAGGTGCAATGCATCAAATCAACAAATTCTATACCCCGAGTCATAGTGGGATTGATCAAGATGACATAGATTCTACACCCCGAGTCGTAGGGGATCAATTGAAGATGATATAATTTCTATACCCTTAAGGCACAATGGGTTGATCGAAGATAGTATAGGCCTTAAAGTCCTCAGATGTGCCGTGGAGTGCGCCTTGAAGTCACATTGGGGCAAACTATTTGATCAAAATATGATTGTTTCTTTGAGTTTCGCAAAGGTATCGCAATAGCGAGATATATCGTGGTTGTAATGTTGTGGTGGATGACGAGCAAATGACAACCCTAAGCATAAAAAGGGTCATTTCATTTTACATCCATTCATCATCATTAGAGCGTGCAATCATCGTGATCGTGATCCTTATACATTTTTAACAAAGAATCATTCTCATGACATCTCGCATTCATGCAAATGTCCTCCATAATATCATTTAGTTAGGAGCATTGATTTATTACAATCATTGCACCTTAATGGAAAATCATCATTCTCATGACATTTCGCATTCATGTAAGTGTCATTCATAACACATGTAGTTAGGAGGCTTTGAGTCATTCTAATCGAAAGCGTCCTCACCATTTGCATAAACATAAGCACATAAAATTAATTCTACGGGGCGTGGTCCTCAAAGAACATTGTAGCAATATCAAAGTTCGATTTCGTGCCCTCAAGATGGTAGTGGGGCGATTGAAGATTGAAGTCTTCCGAAGATAGTAAGGAAGCACATTGAAAAGTTGATTTCGTTCCTCAAGATGGTAGTGGGCGATCAAGATTGAAGTCTTCCTAAAATAATAAGGAAGCAAATTGGAAAGTTCGATTTCGCTCCTTCGAGATGGTAGTGGAGCAGTGAAGATTGAAGTCTTCCGAAGATAGTAAGGAAGCAAATTGAAAAATTTCAATTCCGTTTCCTCGACGCGTTCGGTGGAGTAGGTTGAGATTACAAATCCCGCCTCCTTGCATTAACAATGAGGTTATATCCTTATTTTTTGGAGTTTCAAGAAGAGAAGACGGAGATTACAAATCTCTTCTCCCGAATTCCTATTTCTTCAAGTTCCATGAAGAAGTAAATCAAAGAAATCAGTCTGGTGATCCCCGAGTTTGCTGGGATCAGATTGATGAAAGCAAATTTGACCTTCCTGAAGTTGTAGGAAGCAGGTCGAAGATTCAGTCTGGTGATCCTTGAGTTTGCAAGGATCAGATTGAAGAAAGCAGATTTGACCTTCCTGAAGTTGCAGGAAGCAGATCGAAGATTCAGTCTGGTGATCCTTGAGTTTGCAAGGATCAGATTGAAGAAAGCAGATTTGACCTTCCTGAAGTTGCAGGAAGCAGATCGAAGATTCAGTCTGGTGATCCTTGAGTTTGCAAGGATCAGATTGAAGAAAGCAGATTTGACCTTCCTGAAGTTGTAGGAAGCAGGTCGAAGATTCATCGGTGATCCCGAGTTCTTTGGGATCAGATTGATGAAAGCATATTGGACCTTCCGAAGTTGTAGGAAGCGGTCGAAGATTCACCTGGTGATCCCGAGTTCTTTGGGATCAGATTGATGAAAGCAAATTGGACCTTCCGAAGTTGTAGGAAGCGGTCGAAGATTCGATCTGGTGATCCCGAGTTTCTTTGGGATCAGATTGATGAAAGCAAATTTGACCTTCCGAAGTTGCGAAGCGGTCGAAGATTCGATCTGGTGATCCCGATTTCTTGGGATCAGATTGATGAAAGCAAATTTGACCTTCCGGTTGCGGAAGAAGGTCGAAGATTCAGTCTGGTGATCCTTGAGCTTGCAAGGATCAGATTGAAGAAAGCATATTTGACCTTCCTAAAAGCTATAGGAAGCAGGTCGAAGATTCAGTCTGGTGATCCCCGAGTTTGCTGGGATCAGATTGAAGAAAGCATATTTGACCTTCCTAAAGTTATAGGAAGCGGTCGAAGATTCATCCGTGATCCCGAGTTCTTTGGGATCAGATTGAAGAAAGCAAATTTGACCTTCCTAAAGTCGCAAGAAGCGGTCGAAGATTCAGTCTGGTGATCCTTGAGTTTGCAAGGATCAGATTGAAGAAGGCGATTTAGACATTCCTAAATTTGCAAGAGCGGATCGAAAAATAAACAAGTCACATCCCATTGAAGTCGCGAGAAAGAGTAGATTGAAGCCACATATCGGAGAGTGGATCAAGCAACAAGATGCGGTGGGCAGAAATGACGCTACCTGAAGAAAAGACACCAAAAGAAGTTAAGGCCCACTGAGACCGGGCAAAATGGGTCTTTCTTATGTCTTTGCTCTATTGCCGTTACACGACAATGAGCAAAGAGGGGCAGCTGTACAGACCCATTTCACCCGGGCTTACAAGCCCAATTAAAACCAACCCAACACACAGACCCAATACCAAAAATCAAACAAACCCAAAACAAAAAAATAAAGACAACAGACCCAGACCTAGACCCAAATTAAAAATCCCTCAGCCCTTTTAACCCGGAGGCCCAATAGGCCCAAAATCCAAATTAGGGTTCTGGAAACCCTAATCTCCTCTAGCCTAGCCGCCACCCCCAGCCACGTCCTCCGACCTTCACAACAAGCAACCCTCACCTACCCCGACCTTTCAAACCCGACACCTCTGCGACCACTCTACCGAGGCCACGGCCCCGTCCCATCAGCGCCTCGTCCATGCCCTCGCAAAAGAAGACAAACACGCCAAGAAACAGAGGCAACAGATAGCAAAAAAGATAATAAACGATGTATTTTCTTTCTTCCATACTCGGTTATAAAACCGAATGGAAAGTCAGAAGGGGATTTTTTCTCTTCTCTGAAAATCGATAGAAAAAACACAGAAAGATTGAAGCAAAAGTTTTTATTTATTTATTTTTCTTTTCGGAATAGACCAAAAAAGAGGAACTTCAAGGCGTAAAAAAAAAAAAAGAAGCAGATCCAAAACGTGAAAAACAAAAGGCAAAGATTCGTCAAAAAAAAAAACAGAAAATAAAAGGTGATTTTTTCTTTCGAAAGACCGTTTTTTTTATTTTACACACGATTTTGTTATTTAAATATATAGAGTTAAAAAAATAAAAAAAAGAAAAAAACAAGCTTTTACCTTTTAAACCACAGTGGGTGGTGGCTGAGGAACTCCACAGCAAGACCGGACGATGGCCGAATCCCCGAGTCCCCCTTCTCCTCTCGCAGAGAAAAAGCAGAAAGAAACCACTTTTTTTTATTTGCAGCGGTGAAATGAAACAAATGAAGGAAATTGGGCTTTATAGGAATTTCAAAAGCAGCGTCGTTTGGGGCTCGATTCATGGCCTCAAAACGGCGTCGTTCGCCTCTATAACCAGCGTTGACCCGACCATGAAGGATCGCGTGTTTTTATTTTAGGTCTAATTATGAAATGGCCTTCCGCATTTTTATTCTTAAAATCAAGTTTTTGTTATTATACATAGGCCCTAAAATTTCTTGAATTTTTGCGATTCGGTCCTCCCTCAACGCTGCGTTTAATCTGGGGAAAATTGTCCATTCGGCCCCCACCCTATTCGCGCGCTTTGCAATTTAGTCCCCTATCATTTATTTATTTATAATTCGGCCCGAAATTTTAGTTTTCAATGCAATTTAGTTCCTTTTTAATTATGCTGCAATTTTTACTATTATTTTATTTTTATTTTTACTATTACTAATTATTATTATCCTCATTTATTATTTCTATCATACTTCACTATTATTTGCTTATTATTATTATTATTATTATTATTATTATTATTATTATTATTATTACCTTATTATCATTATTATTATACTATATATCATACTATATTATATTATGTTATATTACATCATATCATATTATATTATATTACATTAATATATTGTTTTATCATACTAAAGCCAATTCTTACATATTAAATTATTTTGTATATTATCAAGTTATTATCATATAAATTTTGTCACTCGTGATATGTATATATATATTATAATATTATTATTGTTATTAAATGAATTATTTTTACCATTCTTTCTTGCTACTATTATATATATGAATATATGTATATATATATATATATGATATATTTTACTATTATTCATTTTTGAATTATTACCATTATCTTACATTTTATTACTTTATTATTTAATTTTTACCACTAATTTTATATTTCATTACCACTAATATGACCTATGTATTGTTCATATCGATATAATATTATCATATTTTTGTATCATTGTCATAATATTATTTTTGCTCCTACATTCACTCTATTTATATCTACGTTTATCTCTCCTAATTTTATATCAATAATACGCAAAATGTAATTTTAAAAATCATCCTATTTCATTTTTAGGTTTTAAAATGAAGGTGATGATTCGTGTTTAGGAATTCGAAAAATAGTACCCTAACGTGCTGGGTTGCGATTTTCCGTCTAACTAAATTACTTAGCATTCCTTTTACGAAGTTTTGCAAATCACGAGACGACTTTGATTACGAGAGATTAAAACATTGCGTCCTAACGAACTGGATGTGATGTTTATATCTTTTCGAGATCAAAGAAATCTCAAGTTTTGACTCGAACCTTCTCTCGATTCGATCCGATACGAGGCATTTTGCAAAGTTGCTACCTTTCATTTAAAGGTTTTTTAAAAAAAATAAGGCAATGTTTTGTATTTAGGAATTCGGGGAATAGTGCCCTAACGTGTTGGGCTACGACTTTCCGTTTGACTAAATAACTAAACATCCTTCCGTAAACTTCAGAAAATCATGAGGTAGCTTTGATTACGAAGGTTTGGAATATCATGTCCTAACGTCTTTGGATGTGATGTTCGTACTCTCAAAACAAAGATATCTCAAAATCTTAATACCTTTTAAAAGACCCGATTTTAAAATCTTTTCAAACTTCCGACATTAAGACATTAATTAATCATTTTGGTACCAATTTTGGGCGTGTCGAGGTGCTAACCCTTCCTAAATGTGAACCGACTCCCGAACCCGATTTTCAAAACTTCGCAGACCAAAAACATTGTTTTAGTAAAGCAAAATGTTTTATTAAAATAAAGGTGATCCGATCACACCAAATAAAGGTCGGTGGCGACTCCCTTTTTTATTTTTAAAACCTAAGTCGAACCCTTTTGTCGTCTTCAAAAAATGGTTACGACAAAACTTAATTTGAGAAAGAGATTAAATTAATTAATTTTAATATTATAGTAACAAATCGATGACTTTATTAAGGGATACAAATTTTTCAATAACTTATTTAATTGATTTTTATATTTTGAAATTTACATTTTCAATATTGAAAAAGAATTTAGAAATTTCGCAATGGGGTGAACAAGTACAATTTGTCAATGTTTTTAATGCATTGTTTTAGGTTCTATTGCTTTTCCAATTTAATCCTTAATTTTTTTTCTTTTTAATTTGATCAATACTTTTAAATAATGATATTTTTGGGCGACCAAAATGAAAGTGTAAATATGATGTGGCGTGTACAGTTGACCATCGTTAAAGATTTAACGCTTGAGTGACTAAAATGAAAACGCCTTAAAAGTTAGGTGATGAAATTGCAAGGATTTTTTAGGTGACCAAAATAAAAACGCCTTAAAAGTTGGGTGACCAAATGGGTAGTTTACCCTATAATTATTAAAAGGGTAAAAATGCAATAATATGTTATAGAAAAATTCATATGTTTTATGTTTAATTTTTTAAAAAATTATGTTTAAAAATATTAAATATAAGTAGCAACAATTAAATTAAAGCGAAACAAAGTGGTGTTTTGATGAATACATCCAAAATCTATAGAGTGATAATGGTTTTCAACATTATAAATCAACAGTGGAGCGAGATGGGTAGTGAAGCAAAGTGTATCAACTATAGAGCAATGAGTAGCAACATCTATCCCGTCGCGCTCCATTACTATCCCTAATTATGAACCTTAAATAATCTTTTGAGTCAATTATTTAAACATTAAAAAGAAAAAGAAAAACTTAAACTAAACCATATACAAATATTAAATTAGGATAATTATTCTTTCCATTGGCAGTGAAGTAAAAACACCACAAGTCGATTCATAATAATGTTAGATGTCTTTCTTAATTATTTTATTATTATTTTACTATATCCATAAAACAAATAGCATCATCCTAAATGCTTGTGGAGTTTTATTTACTTCACTGGCGGTGTGCAAGATAATAATCTATTAAGAAAATTATCCCATATAAAACTTGTGAAAATTTTTAAAATTTTACCTGTGAATTAAGAGTGTGACATGCGTCTCATGGGATATAATAAAAAATATTTTATAATTTTTAAATATATAATTTCCAATTAAATGATTGATATAATTTATATAAAAAGCGGGTTAATTTAAAAATAATTAAGAGAATAAAATAATATTTTAAAAGTAAGAAAAATAGAAAGAAAAGTGGAAACAACATTTTAAACTATTAATTAAATTAGATAAAATAATTTATTATTCGATTATGAGTCAAAATATTATTTACAAAAAAATCGTTTATTTTAATCCTCGTTACTTTTAACATAATATTTCAAAACACAAATGTAAAACATATTCACATTTGTACAAGTAACTTGTTTTCTAAGAAAAGAAGAGCATAAGTTGTGTAAGTATTATTAAAATTAAATAATAATAAATAAGCATAAAAATATTAATGAAAAAAATTGGTGATGAAAACAAAAGCTATTAAATAATTTTAAAATGTGATTTTTCTAGTAATTCTGATAATATTTGATTAGATAAAATTAGTATTTATAAAAATAAATTTTAATTTAATTATTAAATATAAAATTTATTATAAAATATATTTATTTTTGAGTTTTGACATATAAAATAAGAATAAATAAATTTATATATTATATATACTATTAGATTACTAATTTATTGATATTATCTTTTATATATATAATATTAATCTTGCATATTTATTTTCTATTAAATATAAAAACGTATTAACATGAATAATTAGTAACATATTTAAAATAAAATTATATTTATTTAATTAAAACATTTACTTATAAAGAACTTAGATTTTATTATTTTTAATTTATATAATTTCATTAATTATTTTTATTAATTAATAATATATTATTTTATTTTTAGGATAAATATCAAATTTATACATAAAATGTGACCCAATATGTAATTTGATACATGAACTTTGACTGTGTAATTATATACATGAAACTTGACTTGCGGTTCATATGTATACATGAAATTTTAATTTTAATTCAACTATACACATGTAAAAAATGAATACAAATTTTTTATATTAAATTAATATAATTATTTGTGTATGCAATATATAAACGAAAAATTATGTTAATTCAATAATGTTGTCAATGATTTGTGAAAATTGAATCAAATCAATATTTTATATATAAAATTGCATAAAATTAAAATTTACATATAACATTACACCTTAGATCAAAGTTCATATATAATCTAATATTTATCCCTATTTTTAAAATATAACTTTTAAAAAATATTACCAAATTAATCAATTTCATATTAACATACTATATATCATGTTAATTAATATGACTTTTGTTATTATCAAGTCGCAATTATTAATATTAGATTTTTTCACATCCATAATGTGAGTAAAGAATATATGTAACAAATAAAAAAGAGTAATATTATATATGGTACCGAACTTTATCAAATCTTCTAAGGTGGTACTTTTACTTTCAAAATGTCTATTTTAGTACCTATACTTTTATGTCGCTTATCAATGTGGTACCTCTTACTAGCAGTGTTAATTTTAACTTGTCAAGGTACGTGGACCACTAAAATGATGACACATGTCATTTTTTGTCAAGATTATTTTATCTAAAATATTACAATGGATGTTAAAATTAATTATACCCAAAAAAATTTAAGCCCAAAATAATAATAATAAACATTAAAAATCGATGACAATTATATTAAAAAATGTGAAATCTAATTTATTAAAGTAATTAAATTGAAAGTATTTACATTTTCTTTCTTTCTTTTCTTCTCTTCTTATCTTTTTACACTTTTTTTTTTTTTTTCTTTAATGAAGAATGTAATGCCCCAAAATTTGTTAATTTTGGCTTTTGTAAATTTGATACAAATGTGTGTCTACTTCAATGGTTAAGTGCTCTAGGAGTGTCTGAGAGGTTCTAAGTTCAAACCCTGTCTTTGACTAAATTTTGGTATTTTTCTTAATCAAGCACTATCTCTAGTCAGTAGGCTTTTAAGTAATTGGTTGTAAGTATATAATAGAATGGGTCTGCTGGTCCGGTGGTTGAGTTGAGTGTTGGGATGTTGGAGGACTTGTGTTCAAATCCTTGCATGAGCAAAGGGGTTGACTTTTGCTCGGTGGGTAGGAGTTTCAATTTAGCCAAAATATTGAGGTGGTTGTGAGTAGTGGGAATTGTGGGAGTGAAAGTATGAGAGAATTTAGGGATTTGTGATTAGAATGTTAGTTTCCTGATATTCTTTCTTTCTTTTTCAAAATTTCGGTGACTCTTGGGGAAAAGTCCTACCATTTTCTTCCTTTCCTCCCTTCTCTCATATTCAACTTTTGCTCTTCTTTATTCCATCTTCTCTTTGATTTCGTTTCTTTTTGTTGACTTTCACCGTCACCTTCGTAGTTCGATTTTCGTCACACGTTTCGGTAAGTGGGTTCTCGTGGTTTGTAAGTTGTGAATATTAAGTTTTTGATTGGGGTTGTCGCTTTGGCAGCAGCATACTACAAGGATCAAGGTTCTCCTCGTGCTATTTCATGATCGACTGATTCGAGGTGGTTGGGGTAAGTTTCGTCGCTTTAAGGATGGGTATCTCGATTTGGGTTTGATTTTAGTTCGATTTCTAAGTGTTTAATTCAATGCTTTATTGGTCGATTATAGGTTCTAGAGTGCTCGAAAGTGTTTCTACATCGAAATCGTACCAGGTGTGTACCTAAAAACACAAAAAATGAGGTGTCAGTGAAAGCCGAAAATCTTCACTGTCGACGCCACATGTGTAACAGCCCGATTTTAGCTAAATCAGAATAGTGGTTTTGGAACCACAAATCCGAGATTGTAAAATTATTTTAATATTATTTTTGGTATTTACAGCATGTTATTTGATATGTGTAAAAATTGCGTGATTTCATTTTACCGTTTGTGTGCTTAATTTAATAAAAGGACTTAATCGCGTAAAATGTAAAAGTAGCATGCTATATGTTAAAGTGCTTATTTGCTTTGATTAATTAAATGTAAGGTCCTTATGTTGTGATTTGACCATTCGATATTTGAATGGAAAAAGATGAACAACCATTATGTGTTTTGTTATTAATTTATAAAGGTTAAATATGTAAATTAGAAATAAAAGTTAATAAAATAAAACATAAGGAAAAAAAAAAAAAACACATGCACTATCATCTTTAGTTGGTCGAAAGTGAGAAGAAAGAAGCCATTGTTGAAGCTTTTAAATTTTGGCACCTAGGAAGCTTAATTTAGGTATGTTCTTTGCTTATTTTTTTGATAATTTTTACGTTTTTAAGATCGTTGCTTCGTATACTAGCTAGCCCATACTTTAATTTTCGGATTTGATGATGATTTGTCATTTTCCATTGTTGAAATATTGATGTTTTTTTTGTTTGATGATGAAAAATAAATAAATGTTGGTAGATTATCATAGTTAGTTAAGTGATTTTTGATAAAAATGTATATTAAGGATTAAATTGTAAAATTTGTAAATTAAGGGGTCAAAATGTGAAATAAATGAAATTAATAGGCTGCTAGGGACCTAGGGAAGATTCGGCCAAGCATGGGTTTAGGGAAATTTTGTATATTTTGTGTTGTTTTAAAATAGGGACTAAATTGAAAAAATGTGAAATATTAGGGGCTAAAGTGAAAATGGTCATTTATGTGTTTTTGGATGAAATTGAGTGACCTTGTAATTAAATAAGTTAAATTTAAATTGATTTAGATCAAGACAGGAAGAAATCGAATTCGGATTGGGGGAAGTCGAAAGTTGTTGAATAGTCGTTCGATCCGTTCGTTTCCGTACAAGATAAGTTCATATGCAAATAAACGTTTTTAAATTTAAATATAAATATTTTTGAATTGATTTGTGTATAAATACATATATTTCCGAATTGAATTGTGTGTTGGAGGAATTATTTCGAGCTTGAATTGATTGAATTATGAAGTCGAAAGCCCTGTATGAGCCTTAGGAATAGTGTAGGATACTGATGTCATGACACTAGGATTTTTGAGGTGTGATTTTGTGTAAGACCATGTTTGGGACATTGGCATCGTATATGATTCGTGTAAGACCATGTCTGGGACAGAGGCTTCGATATGTGATAACATGTAAGACCATATCTAAGATATGGCGTTATAATTGATATATGTGTTTTGAGTATCCTTAAGGATTCTGAATGGTTCAACAGGCAATGTCAAATGAATCCGAATGTGAATTTGACCTAAATAATTCAAGTACGTATAAGGTTTAAATGTTCATTGAAAAATAAGGTAAGTGAAGCTACTAGTGTGGTATTATGGATTTTATGAGAAAAGTGAATGTATATGTATATGAGATTAGTTTAATTTGGCCTATTCAAAATTGAATTATTCATGTTTTGTGATGATTTATTTGCTTATGACTTACTAAGCTTTCAAAGCTTACTTTGTGCATTTCTTTCATTGTTTTATAAATATATAAAGTTAGCTCAAGCTCGGGAATTGTCAAAGATCATCATCACACTATCGATCGCTATTTTGGTACTTTGATAGTTTGTACTTTTGATTTATGGCATGTATAGCCTAGTTTTAATATGGTTTATTTTAACATGTATATAATTAGCCATGCAAAAATGACTTTATAATGATGTTAATGTTTGTGAATGATCAACCTTGTTGATGTGCCTATTTTGGAAGTATGTTTGATGAAAATGTGATTCAGCTCGAGTAATTACATAGTTGATGGATGTGTTTTTCAATTGGTGATACATGTTATTATAACTAGGTGATGTCTTTGCTTTATGATGTGAATTTGGCTATTTGAATGGTGATAAACCGTAAAAGTAACATATTTTAATCTCACATTTAGTATGCTTTTGGATGATTTATCCCTGATTTATGTAAAAAGGTGCTCTTAATCCTTTCTTTTCATGTCTTATGCTCAGAAGAGCACCTAAGGATAAAAAGAACGTAAAACAGGCTTAAAACAAACCAAATTGGGCCAACCCAAGAAATCGACATGGCCTGGGCTTCAAGCCACACGGTCGTGCCTTGCCATTTACTTCACACGGCCGTGCCATGATTTACATGGCCGTGCCCAAAATGACAGAATCAAGGCATGGCCCACCCTCGAATTACACGGGCGTGTGCCATGAGCGTGCCCCTACCGCGGGAAAGAGAAATTTCACTCAAATTTGGATGCTTGGAGGCAAAGAAACACATTCCTAAGTCTACTTAAACATCCTAGGAGGAATTCTACTTGAATTAGGATACTCAGGAGCCAAGTCTGACATCTCAAAGCCTATATAAACACCCAAGGTAGCAACTAAAAAGGGAGTTGGCAGAAGCAAAGCAGCGATTTTTGGCGAGAGGCTTTTGAAGCTTTCATCTTTAGGAACCACTTGAAGATAGCCAGTTGATCCATCTCAAGAAGCCAGAACTCTATTCAAGACAGAGGATCTCTCCTTCAACTCCTTCAGGGAGTTTTAGGGATTTCTTATGTTTTGTTTTATATTCTCTCTTGAGATGTTTTCTTATTTAGTTATGAGCTAAACCCTTCAGATACCTGAAGGGGATGAAACCTATGATGGATTTTGTTATTTGATTTCTAAATTATATGATAAGTACTTAGTTTGTTCTTAATTATGTTGATTAATTCAATCTGATGTGCTTAGGTGGAGGAGGAATAGACCCTGCATAAGAGTAGATCTAGCATAATTGAGTGGAGTTGATCGGGTGCCTAGAGATAGGGTTACGAGATTTTGCCGGATTAGTGTGAAACCTAATATGGGAATCCATTGGTCAATTTACTGCTTCCTTAGGGGGTTATTATAAGAGAACGAGAGTTCCACTAATTAACCTAAGGTTAGACGTTATTCGCCTCGAGAGAGGGTTTAATATAGGTTAGGGAGTCTCACGGATCAAGCTAAGTAAAGAAATTATATGGTTTGGGGAATAAATAATAAGTGAAGTCATAGGTGGATCTTCCTGAGGGTATCGTCTTCATCAACTGAGTTTTCCTAAAGTCTTTCTCCAATTCATTCTTTTGTCTTTGCATTTAGTTTAAGTATTTCATTTAGTATTAGATAAATCAACCAATCACTCCATATTTCAGGCTAAATAATAGAAAGAAAGTGAGTAGTAGTACTTTTAGGTTCCCTTGGGTTCGATAAGATATTCTTGCCTAAACTACACTACTGTTTGATAGGTGCATTTGCCTCTATCATTGTCATAGTTAGTCTACAGGTTCGATCATTCTTTTTTATAAATTTTAAAACTCAACTGTTTGACACGATCAAGTTTTTGGCGCCGTTGCCAGGGAAAACTAAAATATTAAGAAAACTCTATTTCTATTACTATAGCCAAATTTTTTTTATTTGCAATTTATTATTATATTATTTATTATTATTTCTTTTTACTTTGTTAATTTTTTCCTCTATTTTGATTTTGCCAAAAAATTTTAGTCTATGGAAAAAAATAGCACTGAATAATTATCAGTGGCAAGGCATGGGGGCAATTCCTACTAAAGCAACCAGTGTTTTCAACCTCGACGTGGTCACCAGGTTATCTAATCAGTTAGAGATGATGAATAAAAAGATTGATGATTGGTATAGTCCCTCGCAGGTACATCTAAAAATACAATATGATTTGAATCTAGGAGGCGTGGCGAATCACGAGTACCCACCATACGGATATGGCATGGAAAAGCGAGCAAGCTCACTATACTGGTAACTATTCTAGATATCAAAATAATTTTATAGTGACACTTATAATGCAGGTTGGAAGTACCATCCCAATTTCTCGTGGGATGATCAAAATAGCCAAAGATCGAAACTTCCTCCGATTTTCAACAACCACCTCACCAACAAGAAGATGAGCCGAATCTTGAAGAGATCTTGATGAAATTCATGGCGACCCTGATTCTCGTTTCCAAAAGATGAAGCGAGACTTGATGAACAACAAAAATCGATCAAAGGGATCGAGAATCAAGTTGGAGAACTTACTAGGTCAATGGGACATCTCGCAAAGCTAATGTCGAGCGACCGCTAGGACGTCTACCAAGTAACACCGAGTTAACCCAAATGAGCAAATTCAAGCCATCTCAGCTCAAGACAATAAGGGGTTAGATGAACCAAACTCAATACAAGAAAACAAGGTAGATGAAGGTATGGTAGAAGTAACATAAGAAAAGCCAAAACCGGTAATCAAGGAGTACCAACCTCTCATACCTTATCTCAACACAATGAAAAGAGACGATTCAGAGGAACAGTTCGGTAAGTTTCTTAAACTCTTAAAGAAATTACATATTAACTTTCCTCTCCTTGAAGCCCTTTTCGGATACGGACTCAAGGAAATTTTAAGACAGCTCTTGACCAACAAATGCAAATTAGACAAAGAGCAACACGTGGAGCTAAACGCAATGTGCTCAGCAATTCTACAAAATAAACTACCACGAAAATTAAAAGATCCAGGGAGTTTTACAATTCCATGTTTAATTGGTAGTTTATCTATTGATAATGCGTTAAGCGGATATAGGGCAAGCATCAACGTTATGCCTTACAAAATGTTTAAACAACTAGGTCTAGGAAACCTAGACAAACTAGGATGAGCATTTAATTAAGCGATAAAACTATAAGAATTCCTAGGGTATAATAGAAAATGTTCTAATCAAAATTGATAAATTCGTATTCCCGATGAGACTTTGTCGTTTTAGACATGGATGAGGACAACACGATCCCTTAATTTTAGGAAGACCCTTTTAGCAAGCGCGAGCTAAAATTGATATCTACGCAGGAGAACTCATACTTCGTGTAGGCAACGAGATAGTCACTCTTCAAGCTCTTGACTCGGCCAGAACATCAAGTGATTGAGAAAGTAAATTCAGTTGATAACCAACTTGTTCAACCTTCATTGCAGGAAACACCACAAAGCTACAAACCTGAACCGGATCATATACCTCGTGCTAATAAAGAAGAATTACATAAGGAACCAGAACCACACGAAGTGAAACCGAAGGAAACCCCAGACGAGCTGATAGAAACAACAAATCACATCAAAATAGAGGATCAGGTATTGTTGAATAAGGAAGACCTTCGAATCACCAATTCAGAACTCAAGGCAAACGAAGAAATCACTTTTGAGGTACTAAAAGTCTTCCTATACGGCACAGTCGAGGTCAGCAATCCTAAATTCGACACTTTTGAGGTAAACATTACTCGACTTAAACTATATATCCATAGCCAAAGTGATCGCATGAGAAAGGATTTTCACCTCCTCAAACTACTATGACCATACGAATGAGAGGTAAAGTCTAGCTAAGACTATAAACGAGTGCTTCTCGGGAGGCAACCAGAGCATTAACCCTATTTTTACATTTTTTATATTTTTATTTTTTTCTTTTCTTTTTCTTTTTAGCACTTAACCATAAACTAACAAAAGAGCAGAATTCTAGGCCACAAGGCCCTACACACGGGCGTGCCCGTGGCCGTGTGGAAGCTATAGGATGAACCATGGGCGTGCAAGATGGTCAGTGCGACATAGAAAAATTTTTTCCCAACACGAGTGGCGATAATAGTCCACGCCGTGCCGATGCCCGTCTTGAGGTTCTTGACTTGTCAAGCACGGGCTAAACACGGCTGTGCCTTTCAACTGTGCCAACATTCTGACTTATCGAACATGAGAGGAGCACACATGTATTGAATGACCGTGTGAAGAAAGACACGGGCATGCTACAACACCCACAGCCATGCTCGAACACCCTGAATGCGTTCAAAATTCAAAATCTCACACGGGCTACATCTCTATTTAAACCTCATTGCCCATTTTTCTAGTTGTCTTTCATTTTCCATTATTTATTTTTGTTTTTATTTTATTGCATCATTATTTTTTACTTTATTTTATTTTATTTTCTTCTTCTTATTCTTTATGATATTTAGATTTAGCTTAGATACAATAAAACAAGTTTGGCTACTTGAGGATTCAATTTCAAGCATTCGACACGCTTCCCACGTTCACCTCTAATCTTATCCGATTTCTTTTCATAGACTTCATCCAAAATTCAGGAAGTGTTACTTCTCCCTTCTCTTTTGATTTTACTATTACATAATTGTTTATCTATCTTTGTACATTGAGGGTAATGTACATCTTAAGTGTGGGGGGGTAAAAGTACCTGACTTTTTGCATTATTCTCAAAATCCTGAATTTAGCCTTGTTCGAAAATATTGTTCTCATATTACTAATTAGGATGAAATTTCCAATGATGTATGATTTTTATTGATATGTTTTAGAGTAAGTCATTGTTAATTGTGCATTGATGACTAAATCCGAAGGATACTAGAGAATCGAGCATGATAAGTCTACTTTCTAAAAATTAAAAATTAATAGGTCATTGAACTGAATTTGAGTATTAATTTGAAGTTTAAAATTTACAGGGGTTGAGGTAAAAAACACCCATAATTTTTGTGAGATTTTGAGCCTTATAGAGCATATATTCTTTTTCGTGCTCACTTTATTGATTATGAGTGTGTCAACTTTGAACTGTTATTCTAGAACTTGCCTCGTTTATACATGTCGAGACCACACTTATGATTTGATATACTGAGATGATAAAGGCACCTAGGATTTAACCCATTTACTCCATAAAAAGCCTACCTTCACAAATTAACCCCTAGTGAACCCCTTGAATCCTAACAACCTTTTATTGACTCATCCACTAATATTAACCCAAAACCCTTTGTATTTGTTATCACCCTTTCTTTTGACTACCCTTTAATTGAGGTTTGGTTTGATTTGATTAAGTTAGAAAATTATATTAGTTTAGTAGTTACATTTATCATTTATGATGAAATATCTTAGTTTGTTCTTAAAAAAGAAACTTAGAGCACTTAAACTCCAATTGTTGAAGAAAAAGCTCGTATTAAAGTATTACCAAATTTCAAGTAATGAAAATACTCTTTATTATAGAGTAATTATCAATAGTAGGTATTATTAGTTTTCATTCGATGTAAATATTCATATTTAGTTCATTATTTCTAGTTAGGTAAATTGTCAAGGTAGTCTCGATTCTAACCTTCTAACCCTGATTAAAGACCTTTTGATTTGTGTATCATCTCATATACAGTGGTGGAGATTTGATTTTCAGGGAAGCCTATGGGATTAACTTTTCAGGTTCAACTTATGAGTGATTATTCTTGAACCTTAAATACTCTGAGTGATTTGAGTGAATCTGTTGTGAGGATGTTAATCCTTGTCGGTTTTGAATTAAAGGCAATTACTTAGATAAGGGGAGACACCTATGTTTTCGTACTACAAAGGTATGACTTATCGTAATTGAATCTTTAGGACTCTTTGAGTTGAATTTTCCATGTATAAATTATCTATGAATTATGATGAGACATTGCCGATAGGAATTATGAATTATGGAAAGCTTGTTTTAATTGTAAGTTGAGAATTTTGCTTGAGGACAAGCAAAAGCTTAAGTGTGGGGGTATTTGATAAACCGTAAAAGTAACATATTTTAATCCCACATTTAGTATGCTTTTGGATAATTTATCCCTGATTTATGTAAAAAGGTGCTCTTAATCCTTTCTTTTCATGTCTTATGCTCAGGAAAGCACCTAAGGATAAAAAGAACGTAAAACAGGCTTAAAACAGACCAAATTGGGCCAACACAAGAAATCGACACGGCATGGACTTCAAGCCACACGGCCGTGCCTTGCCATTTACTTCACACGTCCATGCCACGATTTACATGGGCGTGCCTAAAACAACAGAATCAAGGCACGGCCCAACCCCAAATTACACGGGCGTGTGCCATGGGCGTGCCCCTACTGCGAGAAAGAGCAATTTCACTCGGATTTGGATGCTTGGAGGCAAAGAAACACATTCCTAAGTCTACTTAAACATCCTAGGAGGAATTCTACTTGAATTAGGATACTTAGGAGCCAAGTAAAGCATCTCAAAGCCTATATAAACACCTAAGGTAGCAACTAAAAAGGGAGTTCAGCGGAAGCCGAAACAGGACAGTTTTTGGCAGAGGCTTTTGTCGAAGCTTTCATCTTTTAGGGAATCACTTGAAGATAGCCAGTTGATCCATCTCAAGAAGCTATAACTCTATTCAAGACGGAGGATCTCTCTTTCAATTCCTTAAGGGAGTTTTAGGGATTTCTTATGTTTTGTTTTATCTTCTCTCTTGAGATGTTTTCTTATGTAGTTATGAACTAAACCCTTCAGATACCTGAAGGGGATGAAACCTATGATGAGTTTTGTTATTTGATTTCTAAATTATATGATAAGTACTTTGTTTGTTCTTAATTATGTTGCTTAATTCAATCTGATGTGCTTAGGTGGAGGAGGAATAGACCCTGCCTAAGAGTAGATCTAGCATAATTGAGCGGAGTTGATCGCACGCCTAGAGATAAGGTTACGAGATTTTGCCAAATTAGGGTGAAACCTAATATGGGAATCCATTGGTCGATTTACTGCTTCCTTAGGGGGTTATTATAAGAGAACGAGAGTTCCACTAATTAACCTAAGGTTAGATGTTATTCGCCTCGAGAGAGGGTTTAATATAGGTTAGGGAGTCTCGCGGATCAAGCTAAGTAAAGAAATCATATGGTTTGGGGAATAAATTATAAGTGAAGTCATAGGTGGATTCTTCCTGAGGGTATTGTATTCATCAACTGAGTTTTCCTAAAGTCTTTCTCCAATTCATTCTTTTGTCTTTGCATTTAGTTTAAGTATTTCATTTAGTATTAGATAAATCAACCAATCACTCCATATTTCAGGCTAAATAATAGAAAGAAAGTGAGTAGTAGTACTTTTAGGTTCCCTTGGGTTCGATAAGATATTCTTGCCTAAACTATACTACTGTTCGATAGGTGCACTTGCCTCTATCATTGTCATAGTTAGTCTACAGGTTTGATCATTCTTTTTTATAAATTTTAAAACTCGACTGTTTGACACGATCAAATGGCTTATTATTAATTTATAACTTGATGTATAATTTGTTTTGGTATATTGGCTTGGAATTAGTAAATGATGGTATTCATATTCAGCTAATGATAGATATATTAAATACATATGCATATGACATGTTTGTATGTGGTTTGTTATTTGTGTTCAAAATGGTCCAAATTGATTTATTAAAATGTGCATAACTTGGTTATGTATAAGAACTATATTTGATCAATTAGTGATGTTATATAATGAATCATTATATAGATAACTTATAAGTTGTAAAATATGTTTTGTTTTGACTTGATATTCGGTTGTATATAGGTTTATGAAATGGTACATTTGATAATATAATAATGAAATAAATGTATGAATTTGGATGTTTTGACTTATGCATTGGTATTTGATTTGTAAGGGTATATATTCATACTTGAATATATTTTAAATATTCAAATGACATGAATGTGATGGTAACAAAGTTTGAACATTTGACTTACTGAAATATGTGTGCTATATTGTTAAGGCATGTTAGTTTAAATTCAAAAATTTGAATAGGAAACAAAATTAAAATGGTTGAATTTTTTTAGTATGGTTTGTATGTGATATATGATTAATAAAGCATGATTGATTTTGGTTGACTATATGATTTATTGATTTTGGTTAACTATATGATTTTATATGCAAAATTGGTATATGTGAGTTATAGTATTCGAGTTTTGAAGATGTTATAACTTTATGCTTGAATAGTAATAAATATTGTTCTGAGCTGTGTTTTTGTTCGATAATGTCTCGTAACCCTAATTAGGTGACGGATACTATTAGAGGTGTTACAACACGGGCGTGTGGTAGGCCGTATGATGGGACATGGCGTGTGATCGACGAAGCCAGGCCGTACGCATAAGACACAGCCGTGTGCAACACATGAGCCTAGTCGAATTGGGTAGTGTGGGTCACACGGACATGTAGGATTCTAGGCCAGGCCGTGTGATCCACATGGCCAAGGCTAATTTGGGCCGTGTAGGCCACACAAGCGTGTGGGCCCACACGGGTAGACCATATGGGCATGTGAGCCCATTTTTACTAAAATGTTTGCTAAGATTGCACAGGTCACCCAAGTCGACTGTGAACCTTCCATATGGCTAGTAAGCACTTTCTAGACCTTTAACTGTATGTTATTGATTATGTAAATTACGTACTGAGCATGTTATATACAGGCATGTATACTGAACTATATGTGTATCTGATAGACTCGTTATAGCATGATATATTATTGTATGTTGCATTGCATTGGGTTGGGGTTGATATTATTCGGAAGAAGTGTACTGAAAGGCTTTTAAGCCTAATATACTGGCAACTCAGCGGCATATTACTATTTTGTGTCGTATTTAGTACTACATGGAGTGTAAGGATGGGTGGGTTGATTAAATCCCCACATGGAGTGTAGGGTTGGACGGAGACAGTGTGTAGAGGCTAGTTGGGTAGGACTTTGCTATTGTATATCTGCTACTATTACTAATGGGCTTAGGCCCTTGTGCATAGTGATTCTGATAATGTATTTGACTAAGGCCTAACTGATTCTGATACTAAAATGGGCTTAGGCCCAAGACTACTATTGATTGTGCACTGCGATTGTTGCTTGTTTTGCTCTGCAGGATTACACACTGAGTTTAATAAAACTCACCCCTTTTTGTTTAATGTGCATGGGTAATCCCTAGACCTAGATGGATCGGTGCTGCGGAAGATCGATGGTGACCACGGTTCTGGACTGTCATGGTTTTAATTTATGATTATTGGTTTTATTTTTATTCTATTTTTACTGGTTAAATTTTTGGGTTGTAATTGGACTTTTGGACTTTGGTTTGGTTTTGGGTTTTAAATATCTTTACTTTATAGATTACAACTACTAGTAGTTGGAAACCTCGGTTTTCAAAAGAAACAAATGATTTTCAAAAATGCATGATTGTTTTAACTATTTAAAAAGCTTCCACATCGAATAACGTTTTGAAACTATCGACTAAATGAGTAATATGATTTTGGAAGTAATAAGATATTAAGATAAGTAATTCAAAGGAAATGGTTTTATATCGACGGCACGGTTTTCAAACACCCTATCATGTGAAATCGCGAGATTCGACCATAGCATCTAGGCCGGGTTTGGGGTGTTACAAAGAATCTTAGCCATTGTTTTATTCAACCAATGTACAACCTCGAATTAGTCTTATCTATTTGGTTTGAAGATCAATGGTTGTCTGGCCACACTAAGGATTACGAACGCCGAGCAGAGAATAAGCACAAAATATAAGGATTTAAAAGTGACTTTTACTGCAAGTGTAACAGATCAGTTGTAATATTTATAAATGTTACAATGGAACACTCCAAGTACTCCAAGGATCGAACCCAAAGGGTCGCCAAATTGGTAAAAAATGTTTGTTAAATTAATTATAAGCTAGCAATTACTGTTCTAATCAAGTTGGAAATTATTAGTGAAAATTCAAATATAAATTGGTTATAAACTAAATTTAAATTATCAATTAAACAAACTAAGCTAAACTTTCTTCCTACTATTTCAGACAATGTAAATGAATAAACCAATGGTCGATTGATTCGTTAATTACTAACTAAGCCAATAAATCTATAATGATTATATTGTTTGTCACTTTTGGCTAAGAATCTCCTCTAAGTCTCATCCTAGACTAAAAGATACCACCTAGGCTCTCCCCTAGGTGTTAAATCTTCTCTCAATCTCACTATTTGACACAATTTTATCGAACTATGTAATGATAAACTCTCTTTTAATTCTTGTTTATCTAGATTTTTCACTAAAGGTATCAATTCTAGCGTATGAAGCATTTCGATTTAAAAGAACAACCAAACAATTAGGCATAGACATTAACTTAATCTAACAATCAATTCATCAATTAACCAACAAGTAATATTAACACATAATAAAGCTTAACACCAAAATAGACATTTCACTGAACAATTGATATGTACAATTTAGGTAATTAAAGGTAGGGTAAGAAATGCTCATTTAGATGTAGAACCAATGGCACCCAAAATCTTAACCCATCTCCATTTACAAAAGTCTTTAAGAAGAAAGAAGAAATAAAATAACAACAAAATAAAATCTTGTAACAATCCAAAAATTAGTGGTGTCAGAAATTATGGTTTCGGGACCTTGTTTCCGTAAATCGGGCTTGTAATTATTTAATAGAGATATTTATAAAGCTATTGTACAGTAGAAATGAAAAATAGGAGGGCCCTAATGAATAATTGTGAAATTAGATTTTAATCCGAATGTCTATATTGGAAGTTATGTTTGTCTTGGTTTTAGGGACTAAATTGCATAATCTAAAAAATATGTATGAATTTGAAACTGAATGTGATTTGATATGGAATCTAATACTGTATTATTATTGATATATTATCCATAGCTAAAGACTATGAAGGACCATTGATAACAAAAGGAAAGGCAAGAGTCGACAACGAGTGACATGAGCTTCGATTTGTATTTTTATGATTCAAAAACAATTTAACTGCATTTTCATGTTAATTTGCATCATATAATATTGAGGTGAGTTGTTATTGGATTTTTAAATTGAATTGTTTCGATTGAGATTGAATACTGAGACATGGATTAAATTGAATAAAATAGAAATATAACACCCCTAACCTGTATCTGTCGCAGGAATAGGGTCACGGAGTATTACCAGGGTTTACAGAACATTCTCATGCAATTTGCATTAAACATCCTATTCATACTCCAAATTTTTCTTATTGTCACTTGAATGGGCCCTCGAGGCCTAAAACGGGTATTAGAATCGAATCGGGACTTAATCGGATCCTCTAAGAATTTTTGCAAAATTACAATATTTTTCTAAGGTACAAGGTTCACACGCCCGTGTGACCCTGGGACACTCCTATGCTACAGGCTGTGTCCGATTTAGAGTGCTCTCTGACTTGCGCCACACGACCATGCCACATGCCCGTGTGCTAGGCCGTGTGGATAATTAATTTAATTCAAATTAGGTGCAGGTTTCACATGGCCAAGAAACACGCTTGTGTTCTAGGCTGTGTCTCCCACACGGTTGAGAAACACGCCCATGTGCTCAATTCTGAGCATTCTATTTTCTCAAATTTAAGGTATAGGGGACACACGACCTGGCTACATGCCCATGTACTCTATCGTGTGTCACACGTGGCCTAGACGCATGGTGTGTGGAAAAAATGAAGCCATTTCTTAGCTTTATTTTCTCACCCAATTTTGCCCACAACCTACACCAATACTTGCATGTATATACCCGCCAAATCAGGCATTAAACCAAGCCTAAACTAACATCTATCATGGCATAATATCACATGCAATTCATATTTATAATCATACTTTTAATGCATATACAATATAAACATACTCCATTCATCCATACTTTACACATAAGCATTAAACATGAGATAACTTATAACATACTAGATTAAATCATTACTAGCCATTCCAATAGCTAGATTACAAAACATCACTTCCAAGTCAAAATTTGGCCAAATAAGTCTATACATGCAACTATACCAAAATGAGATTTCTAAGTATACCAAAAAGGAGAAACTAGATAGTATGATTATGCTCCGACCGATCCTCCAACCTTCGCGAGCTTACGAGCATTATAAAACAAGGGAAAATTAAACGAGGTAAGCATTTTCATGCTTAGTAAGTTCGTATAACGGAAAATAAACTTACCAGTTATATCTATTCAAACTAGCATACATAAACATACATTTCATCCATTATAGGTAGTTCACCTAAACATATACACTTAATCAAACAAGTTAGTCACATAACATCATATAAATATCAAGTAAACATAAATAAGCCCATTATATACAAACTTCCATCAATTCCACCTGTCCATATTTCGAAAGTCTTTTTCGTTGAACTAATGAAATTTCGATGGACATTCGGTGATGTACATAAGGTATACATATGAATTATTCGTCAATTCGTATTCATTATTACCCATTGGGCATAAGTCCAAAGAGCAAACTCTCGAGCAACATATTTTACAACAGGATTACCAGTCCAGGCTAAATCCTGACTTTCAACCGACATTCACCAGAGTCATTTAGGATTGCCAGTCCAAGCTAAATCCTATTAGTGACCTGTGATCTAAAGATGCTTAATTAGGGTTACCCATCCGGACTAAACCCAATCTATAACATATGCTCGAAAGGGTTAAATTCAGGACTACCGTTCGGGCTAAATCCCATTTGTAACCTTTGTAAGAGTATGCCCAAAGATCAATCATGAGATGTTTGTAATAACATACTTGATTTACCATGTTTACTAATATAAAGCATTGTCATTATTATTTCAGTTTTTCCTTCTGTGTGTACAAATAAACTATTTTATAATAATGTCCTGAGAATAATATGATTATTCTTAAAAGATCCTTAGTCAAGTATTATTGTTGACTAGGACAACAATAATGCATTAAGACTAACATGTAGTTGATTGATGATAAAGAGTTGTCATTGATATGGAGTGTCAAAATCAATGCATGAATATGTATGTTAGAGAACAACATATTACACTGACCCGCTATGAGTATGTTTCTTGGATTATTATGTAATTGTCACAACATTACTCATAGTGATTAATATGTATATGATCCTTAAACTTGAGATAATCATTATCCCAACATCGTGAGTCGTATATTTTGATACAGTCAAACGTACACCTTAACTGGTTGTTGGATATTCCACAATCTATGTAGAGGGATATTATTGATCAATATAGGATAAGTCCCTCCTACATAATGGGAGTAATATCTTAGGCTACTTGATTGAGTGAGACTAGAAATGCATGACCATGCTCAAATAAGTTGACATGAGATGTCATACTAATTTGTATATCATAGTCTACTCAAGATATCAAGAAACATGGGATGGACTATACAAGTGTGACTATTCCATGACTTGTATCCATTCCAGAGATAAAGGACTTAAGGATTAATGCATGAAAGGTTAATCACAAAAAGGTATGTCGAATCATGACTTCTGGTAACTTAGGTAGCAATGATGCATTGCTAGATACCATTCATTATTTGTGACATTAGAATCGTTCTAGTATTACTGCTAACGTTACAAGAACCTCTGTGGTCACACCTATGGTTGAAATGAACGGAATAAAACATAGTTAGTATTGTGTTTGATTGCCACATGAATTAAATTAATTAAAGAATTAATTTAATTGGGTAATCAAATATTGAATATATTATATGTACAAGGATGTTGTACACATAATGAGAATTAATATATGAATTTGGTTCAGTATATAAATTTAAATAAATATAGTTTACGAAATCCATGTTATAATTAATGTAATTATAACTTTTTGGGTATAATTAATGTAATTATAATTTTGGTTAAAATATTATTATATTTATTTAATTTTATAATTCATAAAAGATATACCGATTATAAAAAAGGGAATAAGTGATAAAAAAACTAATTAAGAGAAACCCTAAGAATTTTCTTGAAAAGTCTAGCAGCCGTCAAGCAAATAAAAAAAAACCTTTAAAACAGTTTTGGAGGTTTTTCCGTTCATAGTCAAACCGGGTGGATTACGTAGAGGCCGACATCGTAAAGGTTGCGACTTGTTTCGACAGTAGATCAGAAATCTTGTTTCTGAGGCGTCGCTGTCTACTCAGATTGAAATTTCGGTAATTTTGAAATCTTTATTTCACCCCGATTTGTTCCTCACACATGGATTGATGGTTTGGATCACGAGATTAATTTTATTTTGCTGCGCCATGGGGGTGCCGGTGTTCCAACAGTGGTATCAAAGCCACTTGTGTGATATGGACTCGGGTTTAACTACTTGGGTAATGTAATTGTATGAGATGCATGCTTTTATTTTACTACGTTTTCGGTTGTTTAAATTGTTTAAGCATCCTGATAACTATTCCTTTCGATAATTGATTAAATGTTAATCATGGTGTTTGGCCTATTCGATTTTATGTTATTACTGTTAACTATTAACAAATCTGTAATATTGTGACAGTGGTATTTACAGTTTCCAGTAAGGGTTAACTGGCTAGTGGAACAAGGGTTGTTCGATATGAAACCTCAAGGATTAAAATCCTGAAAACACGATTCTTTTGATAAAAGTTATCAAATCGTGAGGTTTCATTTGGTGGGTATGCGATTTGTACATGGCGCCCGCCTCGCACCCGGCTCCTACCGTGCTCCCTACCATACGTTTGGGATGGGGATTCGAGGATGACTCGTGCGCGGGCCTTGGCCCGCTTCCTCCGACGCCTCAGACCTCATTTTCTTATTATAGTATGTTTTGTTAATAAAAGAAATATATAAACTTGATGGGCCACAAAAGGTTGAAAGGATATTTTATAATTCACCTTAGCAAAAAGCATTGAATTATGTATGCTATTTTTGACATGCACGGTGTTTGAAATACATAGTTATTGCCCAATGACCCATTTGATAAAAGGTTGTAATTTTATATATATAAATACGGCCTGCGTGTCGTGCCTTACTACTATTCTCTTGCATTTCTCTTCTCATCTTACTCCCTCGTATGTAAAATGAGTTTCTGCATATTGTAATTTGCAAGAGTTGCTATTGGCCAGACGAGAAGGAAGTTGGGACAACTATTGTGGATTGATAGTTTGTGAAACTATTTACACCTTTAGGTTTCCTTTTGGTTCTCCCATTGGCTTGGGTTGAATCACCTTAGTTTATTGGCTATAACTATTGCATTTATTTATTGCTTTATTTATTCATGTATGAGATGCTATGGATGTCTAAAGCATGCAAATTTTATATATTAAAATTTTATAATAATAAACCCCATTAATTGATGAGATCAATTACAAGACTAAATGGACTAAAGTAGACCATAATTGGTGAGATGGAACATCCTTAATAAAATCCCTCTATTAAAATATTAAGTCAATATGGCCTTCAAATTTTGCCCTCGTTGAGGCCTCGATCAAAACTATGTAGGTTCTGCCAAAGCAAAGTACTAGTATTTATCTTGGTTAAACACGAAGAATAAACAAGTGATATTCGCTGGTTAAAAATTGGTTAATGACTTAACTAGGTTACTCTAATAGGATTAGAAACCTAGAGGCAATTAAGTTGGATAAATCATAAGATGATTAGAACAAGAGTTGTTCACCAAATATTAGGAGTTACATAAGATGTAATTAGCAAAGGTTGCTTACCTAAATAACCATAGTCTTGAGAGTAAAACCAAAGCTGACTTAAGAGGAGGTGAAATATGGATCCTTAACCCACTAGAAATACTTTGGAGAAAGTTTTTCCAAAATTAATATATGAGGGTTATTAATTTTGAAATAAAATAGTGGGATCATCATTTAAAAAGTCTTTTAATGATTGATATAAACTTGGTAAATTTACTCACACGCATATTTAATTGTTGTAGATATATTATGGCTGCAAATACTAGCACACTTTCATTGCGATCGGTCCTTGAGAAGGACAAATTGAATGGTTTGAATTTTCTTGATTGGTTCAGTAACTTGAGGATTGTCCTCAAACAAGAACGGAAATTGTATGTCATTGAACAACCACTTCCTAATGAACCACCTGCTAATGCCTCGAGAATTGATAGAGATGCTTACAAGAAGTATCTCGATGACATGGTAGATGTTGGATGTCTTATGCTTGCCACTATGAATCCTGAGCTTCATAAGCAACATGAGGACATGGTTGCTTATGATATGATCGAGCACCTGAAAGAACTTTATCAGGGGCAAGCACAGTAAGAGAGGTTCGATATCTCTAAAGCCCTATTCCAATGTAAATTGGCTGAAGGAAGCCCAGTAGGACCTCATGTCCTTAAGATGATTGGCTATATTGAAAGTTTATCTAAGCTTGGTTTTTCATTGGGCCAAAAGTTAGCCACTGATGTTATTCTGCAATTGTTGCCGGATAGCTACAGCCAATTTGTCCTTAATTTCAATATGAATGAAATTGACAAGACTCTACCACAGTTGCTCAGTATGTTACGAACTGCTGAAGGTAACATGAAAAAGGTTGGACCCAAGCCCATACTAATGGTCCGTAACAACAAGGGCAAGGGAAAGGCCAAAGTTTAGACAAAGCCCAAAGGCAAAGGTAAGCCCAAGCCTGGCAAAGGAAAGGCTACAATGAAACCTAAAGGTGGGTGTCTAAGGAAGGAAACTGCTTTCACTGTGGTGTGACTGGACATTGGAAGCGGAACTGCTCTATCTATCTTGAGGAAGTCAAGAAGGCCAAAACAAGCGGAAGGTCTGCTTCAGGTATTTATGTTATTGATATTAATTTATCAACTACTACTTCTTGGGTATTAGATATTGGTTGTGGTTCTCATATTTGTACTTCTGTACAGGGACTACAAAGGAGTAGGACGTTGGCTAGAGGAGATGTGGACCTGCGAGTTGGAAATGGAGCAAAGGTTGTTGCATTAGCTGTGGGAACATATACTTTATCTTTGCCTAATGGACTTGATTTATTTTTAGAGGATTGTTATTTTGTGCCCAATTTGACTCAAAACATTATTTCAGTTTCTTGTTTAGACAAAATTGGTTTTGAGATAATTATTAAGAATAATTGTTGTTCCTTTTATCTCAATAATGTTTTCTATGGTTTGGCACAATTGATTAATGGCCTCTATATTTTAGATCAAATGAATCCTATTTACAACATAAATACTAAAAGATCTAAAATAAATGACTCAAATCAAACTTATCTTTGGCATTGTCGTTTGGGCCACATAAGTGAGAGACACATATCCATACTCCATAAAGATGGTTTCTTAGATTCATTTGTTTTTGAACAATTTGAAGTATGTGAATCTTGCTTATTGGGAAAAATGACTAAATCTCCTTTTACTGGTAAAAGTGAGCGAGCTAGTGATTGATTGGGCCTAATACATTCTGATGTATATGGACCAATAAATACACAGGCCAGAGGTGGATTTCAATACTTCATTACTTTTACTGATAATTTCAGTAGATATGGGTATGTTTATCTCATGCGCCATAAGTCTGAGTCCCTTGAAAAGTTCAAGGAATTCAAAAATGAAGTACAAAATCAACTAGGCAAAACTATCAAGTCACTTCGATCTAATCGAGGTGGAGAGTATTTGAGCTTAGAGTTTGATGATCTATTGAAGGAATGTGGGATTGTCTCACAACTTGCTCCTTCTGCTACTCCTCAATGGAATGAAGTTTCTGAGAGAAGAAATCGAACTCTATTAGACATGGTTCGATCCATGATGAGTCATCTTGATCACCGACTTCCTTTTGGGGACATGCACTTGAGGCAATTTGCTTTCACACTAAATCGTGTTCCATCTAAATCGGTTCAAAAGACGCCATATGAGATGTGGACCGGAAACATCCCAAGATGTCTTTTATGAAAATTTGGGGTTGTGAAGCTTATGTTAAACGTCAGACGTCTACTAAGCTTGAACCTAAATCTAAAAGGTGTATTTTGTGGGGTATCCGAAAGAAACCAAAGGTTATTATTTCTTTAATCCCACCGAGAACAAAATGTTTATTGCTCTGACCGTGTCTTCCTAGAGAGAATTTATTTCTAGAAAAGGAAGTGGAGAAAGATTGAACTTGAAGAAATTCAAGAATCACAAGATACCACTGAACCAGAGATAGAACAACAGCAAATTCCATAAGAAATTGAGGAATAAGTAACTGCTGTAGAAACACAACCACCACGAAGATCTTTAAGAGAACGCCATGCACTTGAGAGATATGGATTTCTCATTACAACACATGGTGACGTTCTTCTTATAGATCAAGATGAGCCTAGGACTTATCAAGAAGCGGTGACGAGCCTAGACTCTGATAAATGGCTTGAGGCCATGAGATCTGAGATGGAGTCCATGTATGAAAATCAAGTATGGACTTTGATTGACCTACCCAAAGGGTTAAACCTATAGGGTGCAAGTGGGTTTTCAAAAAGAAAACCGACATAGATGGTAATGTACAAACATACAAAGGGCGACTAGTTGCTAAAGGTTTTTTCCAAATTCATGGTGTTGACTATGATGAAACCTTTTCTCCTGTAGCTATGTTTAAATCCATTAGGATCTTGCTCGCCATAGTTGTATTTCATGATTATGAAATCTGGTAGATGGACGTCAAAACAGCTTTCCTTAACGGGAAACTTGAAGAGGATGTGTACATGACACAACCTGAAGGTTTTGTCAATCCAAAGGATGCTAGAAAGATTTGTAAGCTACAAAGATCCATTTATGGATTAAAGTAAGCTTCAAGTTGGAATCTTCGTTTTAATGATGCAATCAAAGAGTTTGGTTTTATCAAAATGAAGATGAACCATGTGCTTACAAGAAAGTTAGTGGGAGCACTATCACATTCTTGGTACTGTATGTGAATGACATACTTATCATGGGAAATGACATACCTACCTTGCGTCTATTAAGACTTGGTTAGGAAGTTTTTTTCTATGAAGGACTTGGGTGAAGCTACTTACATCTTAGGAGTCAAGATCTATAAAGATAGATCAAGACGACTCTTGGTCTAAGCCAAAGTACATACATAGATAAAATCTTGAAAAGGTTCAAGATGGAAAAATCTAAAGAAGATTTCTACCTATGAGACATGGTATTTCACTCAAGGAAATGTGTCCTTCAACTCCACAAGAGAGAGAACGCATGAGTAAAATTCCATATGCTTCCGCTATTGGATATATGATGTATGCCATGTTATGTACCCGTCCAGATGTCTCATATGCCTTAAGTATGACGAGTAGGTACCAAGTAGATCCGGTGAAGGTCATCTGGACCACGATCAAGAATATCCTTAAGTACTTAAGAAGAACTAAGGATACGTTCCTAATATATGGAGGTGAGGAAGAGTTAAGTGTAAAGGTTACACCGATGCGCCTTCCAAACCGACAAGGACGATTCTCGATCGCAATCGGATTTGTGTTTTGCCTTAATGGTGGTGCCGTGAGTGGAAGAGTTCAAAGCAAAGTATAATAGCCGATTCTACAATAGAGGTAGAGTATATTGCGACCAAAGGAGGCAAAGAAAAGAAGCGATTTGGATCAAGAAGTTCATTCTTGGACTAGGTGTTATACCTAGCATATCGATGCTATAGAACTCGATGTGATAACAATGGAGCCATTGCACAAGCTAAAGAACCCATATCTCACCAAATGATTCAAACATATACTTAGGCGATATCATCTTATTCGAGAGATTATCGATCGAGGAGATGTAGAGATATAACTGAGTAGCCTGATCGCACACTAAGTATTGGTATTAGATATATGAGTGATTGGTCTTAGTGCTAGTGGGAGATTGTAAGAGTATGCCCAAAGATCAATCATGAGATGGTTGTAATAACATACTTGATTTACCATGTTTACTAATATAAAGCGTTGTCATTATTATTTCAATTTTTCCTTCTGTGTGTACAAATAAACTGTTTTATAATAATGTCCTGAGAATAATATGATTATTCTTAAAAGATCCTTAGTCAAGTATTATTGTTGACTAGGACAACAATAATGCATTAAGACTAACATGTAGTTGAATAAAGAGTTGTCATTGATATGGAGTGTCAAAATCAATGCATGAATATGTATGTTAGAGAACAACATATTGGGCTGACCCGCTATGAGTATGTTTCTTGGATTATTATGTAATTGCCACAACATTACTCATAGTGATTAATATGTATATGATCCTTAGACTTGAGATAATCATTATCCCAACATCGTGAGTCATATATTTTGATACAGTCAAATGTACAATGAATCGGTTGTTCTATAAAGGCTAATGTTGGATATACCACAATCTATGTAGAGGATATTATTGATCAATATAGGATAAGTCCTCTCACATAATGGGAGTAATATCTTAGGCCACTTGATTGAGTGAGACTAGAAATGCATGGCCATGCTCAAATAAGTTGACATGAGATGTCATACTAATTTGTATATCATAGTCTACTCAAGATATCAAGAAACATGGGATGGACTATACAAATGTGACTATTCCATGACTTGTATCCATTCCAGAGATAAAGGACTTAAGGATTAATGCATGAAAGGTTAATCACAAAAAGTTATGTCGAATCATGACTTCTTGTAACTTAGGTAGCAATGATGCATTGCTAGATGTCACTCATTGTTTGTGACATTAGAATCATTCTAGTATTACTGCTAACGTTACAAGAACCTACAGGGTCACCCTATGGTTGAAATGAACGGAATAAAACATAGTTGGTATTGTGTTTGATTGCCACATGAATTAAATTAATTAAAGAATTAATTTAATTGGGTAATCAAATATTGAATATATTATATGTACAAGGATGTTGTACACATAATGAGAATTAATATATGAATTTGGTTCAGATATAATTTTAAATAAATATAGTTTACGAAATCCATGTTATAATTAATGTAATTATAACTTTTGGGTATAATTAATGTAATTATAATTTTCGGTTAAAACATTATTATATTTATTTAATTTTATAATTCATAAAAGATATCCCGATTATAAAAAAGGGAATAAGTGATAAAAAACTAATTAAGAGAAACCCTAAGAATTTGCTTGAAAAGTCTAACAGTCGTCAAGCAAATAAAAAAAACCTCTAAAACAGTTTTGGAGATTTCTCCCGTTCATAGTCAAACCGGGTGGATTACGTAGAGGCCGACATCGTAAAGGTTGTGACTTGTTTCGACAGTAGATCAGAACTCTTGTTGTTGAGGCGTCGATGTCTACTCAGGCCGAAATTTTGGTAATTTCGAAATCTGTATTTCACCCCGATTCGTTCCTCACACATGGATTCATGGTTTGGATCACCGGGATTAATTTTATTTCGTTGCGCCATGGGGGTGCCGAGGCGTTCCAACAACCTTTGCCATATTATACCTGTTTAAAGAAATCACCATAATCCATCGAATTTCAATATTCAACCGGGATATGATATTTTATCAATATTTCCAATTTGTAATTATTTCATTATGTATATCATCACATACATATTATCACAATCACACAATTCAATTAAACATATTAACGTGCCAAATTAAGTTACACGAACTTACCTTGATAGTTATTCAGGTTTGAATTCCAACTAATCCGAAACTTTTTGTTTCCCTCTATTTAATTCCGTAGTTGGTCTTTCCAGGTCTATATAAGCAAATTTAATTATTAAGTCATCACATTTAACATACATTTGAATTCTACTACATCCTAGGCAAAATTACTATTTTGCCCCTACTTATTTCAAAAATTCCAATTTCATCTCTAGGATCGAAAAATGAAATTCATGCAATCTAGTCCTATTTCCAAGCCTAACCAAAATTTAATAACAATTTTTACAGCACACACACTTCACAAATTTTAGAATTTTCTGTAGGTTTTACCACATTTTCATTTTAGTCCCTAAATCTAGTTTTCATGAAAATTTGCTTTGTAAAAGTTGTTTATCTATCAACTATCTTTCATTTTCTATCATAAATTTCAAATTTCCAGCACTTACATCCACGTAAAAGTTTCTACACTTTGTTATCTTTTCAAATAAACCCAATAAATAGAAAGATTAGGCTATCCCGATTCTAAAAATATAAAAATCATTAAAAAGGGGACTTGATTTCATACCTTTCTAATCTTGAAAAGTTCTCTTCCTCTCTCCTAGGGTTTCCATAAAAAAAATTGGGGAAGAAGATGAATAGAAAAGATGATAATTTCTTTTTATTTTTCTATCATCTTTTAATTTTGTTGGTTTCCAATTTAGTCTCTAGTCATTTCTAATTTTCCATGGATGAGTCACCAAGAAAAATCTACATACTTTTCTTAATGGTCTAATTTCCATATAAGGACATCTAGTTTTGAATTCCATAGCTATTTAATCCTTATAGCTACTAGAATTCAACTTTTGTATTTTATGCAATTTAGTCCTTTACCTAATTAACCACACAATCGATAAAATTTTCGTATCAAAATTTTCACGTGACCTTCCTATCATAATACCAACCATAAAATAATATAAAATAAATTTTATATTTTTTGGCTCGAATTTGTGGTCTCGAAACAACTATTCCGATCTCACCAAAAATGTGCTGTTACAATTCTACCCCACTTAGAATTTTTTGTCCTAAAAAATTCTTACCAGAAAAGAGGTTAGAGTACTACTTCCTCATAGTATCCTTCGGCTCCCAAGTAGCTTCCTCTAAACCATGCCGTTGCTAGAGCAATTTTACCAATGCCACATTTTTATTCCTTATCTCTTTCGTCTCATGTGCAAGTATTTTGATTGGTTCTTCATTGTAGGTCATATCAGACTAAATCTCAACTTTCGCTGGATGAATAAAATGTGAAGGATCCAATCTATAGCGTTGCAACATGGATACATGAAACACATTATGAATTTTATCAAGTTCTGGTGGTAATTGTAACAGCCCGGTTTAGACCCTAGTCGGGACAGTGGTTTTGAAACCACAAATTTGAGGTCAAAATGTTAATAAGGTTGTTTTCTATGTGAATAGTATGTGACATAGTCTGTGTCAAAATTCTGTGTGATAATTTGATCGTCCATGTGTCAAATTAAGAGAAATGACTTAATCGCATAAAGAGTAAAATGCTGGGTGCTAATTTCTGAGTGTTTAATTGTTGATGTCTTTATAATGTGAAGCCCTTAAAAGGCAATTCATCCATTATTTGGTAGTGGGGTGGTTGATGGACAAATATGTCCATAGTTTAAATGATATCATAAGCATTTCATTAAGGGCAAAGATGGTATTTGATAATTAAGTTATTTTATAACAAAATAAAACATTGAAATGGCCATTTTCTATCCATCATTCCATCAAAAAAAGAAGAGAATAGCCATTGAAGATTTGAAAATTTTGACACTTGTTAAGCTCAATTCAAGGTATGTTTGAGCTCAGTTTTTGATAATTTTTACGTTTTCGTAATTGTTTCTTAGTTCTCTAGCTAAACCATGTTGTAATTTTGTGAATTGATGATGTTTTTGTGATGATCCATTGATGAATGTTTGAGCTATGTGCTAGTTGATAGTGAAATATGAAAACTTGGTGTTGGGTTAACATAGTTTGTATTGGGATTTTTGATGAAATTGAGTATTTTGGGCTTATTGTGAAAAGTGTAAATTGAGGGACTTAAATGTGAAATAGATGAAATGTGTGGGTTTGTATTAATATGGGAAGAATTCGGCTAAGCACATGTGTATTTAAATTTTAAGTATTTGATGATTTTGTGAAATAGGGACTAAAGTGTCAAAATGTGAAAATGTGAGGGCAATTTTGTAAATATACTCTAAATATGTGTGTTTGGACTAAATTGAATGAAATAGTGATTGAATGGACCGAATTTGAATGTGTATAGACCAAGAGAGGAGAGGTTCGGATCAAGATCAAGGCAAAAATAAAGTGCTCGATTAATCGACCATTTCGATAGTTCGACATCCAAGGTAAGTTTGGATATAATACATGTTATTAAGATATGTTTTAACGTTATGAGATGAATATGTATATGTGTATAAAAGTGAATTGCTATGTGCAAGATTTAATTAGTGGCACTAAGTGTTGAAATTGAAATAGAAACTGAAATGAATAGCACTGTGTGTATGATGATATGAAAGCTTTGGCTTATTGACCTGGCACTGTGTGTTCGATATCGAGATGAGTCCGTTGAAACATTAGGCATTAAGTGTGCGATGACGATTATGATTTAGTTATGAAATTGGCACTAAGTGTGCGAATAAATCAAAAGAATAGCAAAAGGTTGAACGAGAGGTAATATCGAGCAATTGAGTAGCATGAATGGTGAGTAATTATGTATTGATCAAAGTACGTTTGAACCTAGGTGGTTGATGATAGCCTTAAGAGTTAAAGGAATAGATACTTGAGCATATGGTTAAGATTGATGATGAACCTAATTGTGCAATTTATCTATGTGATGATTTAACTGTGTATGATGTGGCATTATTGAGAAATATGTGTTAAATTATGAACTTACTAAGCTTTGGAAAGCTTACTGTGTGATTTGTCTTTCTGCTTTGCAGTGTCAGTAAAGCTAGCTCGGATCTGGGGATCGTCAACATCACAATCACACTATCAAAAATCTATTTTGGGGTATTTCGGAAAGATGTATATAGTTACAATATGGCATGTATAGGCTAGTTATTTGAATCATGTTTGAAATTTGTAAGTAGCCATGAGATGTGGCTAGATATGTGATAGTTTTTGGCATGAATGATTTTGGTATATATGATGCATCTTTTGGTATGGATTGTGAGTTGAGAAATTAACTTATGGATGGAAATTTTGGTGATGGTATGATGCTAGTAGGAATAAGTGGAATTGGGAATAAATTATGCTTATGATAAGATAAGTTTTGGTATTAAATTTGGTATGAATAGAATTGGTATTTAATGCATGGTTTGAATGATTATTTTGATATGCTTTTGGGTAGTCATAAGTGTATAAGTGTTTTGGTAAATGTTGCTTGTAGGTATGACCCATTTGGGTGGCATTTTGGTCTTGCAAATGACCTATAATGTCACACGGCCATGGCACACAGGTGTGCCTACTGACCGTGGGGTAACGTCAGTAGCTTGCTTAAGGGCACACAACCATGGCACACGGGCGTGCCTAGAAGCCATGTGAGAAAGTATATGCTTAGTAGTGCACAGCCTTAGCACACAGGGGTGCTTGGTAACCGTGTTGCTTTGGAAGTATTGACCACGGCCAAGGTACACGGGCGTGCTTAGTGGCCATGGTGAGGAATCAAGTTCAACCACGGGGAGGACACACGGGTGTGTCTAGCAGCCGTGAAGAGCACACGGTTGGCTCCAAGGCGTGTATCCCCTGTATTTTGGATAAGTTTTTAAGTTTTTAAGAACTTTGTATGTGTTTTGATTTAGTCTTGATCCTTCTCTAGCATGTGTTTAAGGTCTTATAGGCCTCAATAAGGGACTATATGATTATGTTTTGATGTGATATATTGATGATTGACTTTGTGTCGTAAATGGATTGTTAAATGATTTGATTATTCGTTAATGCCTCTTAACCCTATTTCGGTGACAGTTTTGGGTTAGGGGTGTTACATTTTATTGGTATCAGAGCTACGATTTAGTCGATTCTTGGACTAATGTAGCGCGTGTGAGTCTAGCTATACATGCCATGTATGAAATTGCGATAGTATGATGGATTCTAACAGTTGAAAATGTGTTTTCATATAGTAATAGATCCCGATCGAGCAATTGCTGATGATATAGAGAGTAATGCACCTGCGTCTGCTCCCACTCAAGGGACAGCGCCGGCCACATCTAGGCCGAATGGAAGTAGTGAGGGAGGAGAGGCTAAGCAAGCCTTCTTCCAAATAATAAGTGAATGGTTTTCGAAATTGGTTCGAATGAATCCGACTGCTCTACAACCTCCACCCCCAGATACCTGTTGTGCCGCAAGTTACAGATCCGATCAAATGGAATAAACCTCCTGTGGACAAGATTCGGAAGTATGGCACCGAAGAGTTTAGGGCCACATCTGATGATGATGCTGAGCGGGCCGAGTTTTGGCTCGAGAATACAATTCAAGTATTTGAGGAGATGTCGTTGAATCCTGATGAGTGCATTAAGTATGTAGTTTCCTTGTTGAGAGACACAATTTATAACTGGTGGAAGACATTGATACCTGTGGTTTCGAGAGAGAGAACACCTGGGATTTCTTTCAAGCCAAGTTCAGAAATAAGGATATCAGTCAACGCTTCATTGATCAGAAACGTAAAGAGTTTTTAAAACTGAAACAGGGTCGTTTGTCTGTTCCTAAGTATGAGCGGGAATTCGTAAGATTGAGTCAATACGCGAGAGAATGTGTTTCGACTGAAGCTACTATGTGCAAACGTTTCATAGAGGGATTGAATGAAGACATTAAGTTGCTGGTTGGGATACTCGATATAAACGAATTTATTGTATTAGTTGAAAGAGCGTGCAAAGTAGAGGAACTCAGTAAAGAAAAGAAGAAGGCTTATTCTGAAGCTCGTGATGAAAGAAAGAGATCGATGAATAAATTTTCTCAACCTTCTACAAAGAGATATAGAGATGTAAACAATCGTTCAAATGCTTCGTTTGGACATTCAAGTAGAGATCGTTTGAGACAAAGTACTGGATTACGAATTCAAGTTCCAAATGTATCAAGTGTTGGCAGTGTTAAGAGTAATAAGCCCGAGTGTAGACAATGTGGGAGACGACATGTAGGAGAGTGTTAGGCAAGTACAACAATAGAGTTTGTTATAAATGTGGATCCCGATATCATTTTATTCGAGATTGCCCAAAGATGGTCGAAGTAGAAAATGTTCAGAATAAAAGACCGAGTAATGTGACAGCTAGGGGTAGACCACCCAGAAACACCAGAAATGTGAGTGAAAGTCAGAGAGGGGCAACCGATATAGTTGTGAGGTCAGAAGCAAGAGCACCTGCCCGAGCTTATGCTATACGTGCACGAGAGGAAGCATCATCTCTAGGCGTCATCACCGGTATTTTCACTTTATTTGATATTGATGTCATTGAATTGATAGATCCAGGATCTACCCATTCTTATGTGTGTATGAATTTAGTATTGAATAAGACTCTAACTATTGAGTCTACTGAATTTGTGATTAGAGTATGACCCTTAGGCAAGTGTGTTTTGGTGGATAAGGTGTGCAAGAATTGCCCATTGATGTTTTGAGATGTTTATTTTTCGGTTAATTTGATGTTGCTGCCATTCGATGAATTTGACATAATTTTGGGTATGGATTGGCTTACTTTGCATAATGCCATCGTGAATTGTAAGAGAAAGAGCATTGAATTGAAGAGTCAGAATGATGAGATAGTTCGAATTGAGTCCAGTGATATGAAAGGGTTACCAGCTATTGTATCTGCGATGAAAGCTATGAACTATGTAAGAAAGGGTTGTGAAGCTTATTTGGCGTACGTAATTGATACAAAAGTGTTAGAAAAGAAAGTCGAATCTGTGCCTGTAGTATGTGAATTTCTAGATGTGTTTCCTGAAGAGTTGTCGGGATTACCTCCAATTTAGGAGGTTAAATTTAGTATTGAGTTGGTGCCGGGAACTGCTCCTATTTTGATACCTCCATACAGAATGGCCCAAACCGAATTGAGAGAGTTGAAATCTCAGTTGCAAGAATTGACTGACAGAGGATTTGCACGACCGAGTTTCTCACCTTGGGGAGCTCCTGTGTTATTTGTGAAAAAGAAAAATGGAACTATGAGAATGTGTATCGATTATCGACAATTGAACAAAGTGACAATAAAGAACAAGTATCCGTTGCCTCATATTGATGATTTGTTTGATTAGTTAATAGGAGTTACAGTGTTTTCTAAGATAGATTTGAGATTAGGCTACTAGCAGTTGAGAGTTAAAGAATCTGATGTGTCGAAAACTACTTTCAGAACGAGGTATGGACATTATGAATTCTTAGTGATGCCTTTTGGACTAACAAATGCTACTGCAGTGTTTATGGATTTCATGAATCGAATATTCAGACCGTATTTGGATCACTTCGTGGTGGGGTTTATTGATGATATTCTGATTTATTCGTGTAATGAGACGCAGCATGTTGAGCATTTGAGAATTGTGCTACAAACTCTACGTGAGAAATAGTTGTATGCAAAGTTTAGAAAATGTGAATTTTGGTTGCGTGAGGTTGGTTTTCTGGGACATGTTGTATTAGCTGCCGGGATATGAGTTGATCCGAGTAAACTCTCTGCTATTTTGTAGTGGAAGCCTCCGAGAAATGTGTCTGAAGTCCGTAGTTTTCTGGGACTAGCGAGATATTATAGACGATTTGTGAAAGCTTTCTCGATGATTGTGACCCCATTGACAAAGTTGTTACAGAAAGATGTTAGATTCGAGTGGTCAAAAAGTGTCAACAGAGTTTTGAACAGTTGAAGGTGTTGTTGGCAGAAGCACCAGTGTTGATTCAACCCGAGTCAGGTAAAGAGTTCATAGTTTATAGTGATACATCGTTAAATGGTTTGGGCTATGTGCTGATGCAAGAAGGGAAAGTCATTGCTTATGCTTCGAGACAGTTAAAACCGCACGAAAAGAATTATCCAACACATGACCTTGAATTGGCTACAATTGTGTTTCCATTGAAGATTTAGTGTCACTACTTATTTGGTAAGAAATGTCACATCTATACTGATCATAAGAGTTTAAAGTATTTGATAACTCAGAGAGATTTGAACTTGCGACAGATAAGATGGTTAGAATTGTTGAAAGATTATGAACTTGTGATAGATTACCACCGGGTAAAGCTAATGTTGTAGCTGATACCTTGAGTCGTAAATCGATATATGTTTTGCGAGCTATGAGAAATCGGATAGATCTGTGTGATGATGATGTGGTTGCAGCTAAATTGAAAGTAAAATCATTATTTTTACGACAGATATGTGATGCTCAAAAAATTTATAATGAGTTGTTAGAAAAAAGAGTTCAATATGATTCAAATGCTAAATCAAAATTTCGAGTTGATAGTGATGATTGTTTGAGATTCAGAGATCGAATTTGTGTCCTGAGAAATTAAGAGTTGATTCAAACGATTTTGAATAAAGCTCACAATAGTCATTTAACTGTACATCCGGGGTGTACAAAAATGTATAATGACCTGAAACAGTTCTATTGGTAGGAAAAGAGATATTTCTGACTTTTTATCGAAATGTTTAGTTTGTCAGCAAGTTAAAGCTGAACATCAAGTTCCGTCTGGTTTATTACAACCAATTATGATTCCTGAGTGGAAATGGGAGAGAATTATGATGGACTTTGTGTCGGGTTTGCCCTTATCTCCGAGCAAGAAAGATGCGATCTGAGTGATAGTTGATAGATTGATGAAATTAGCTCATTTCGTTCCAGTAAGAATCGACTATTCTTTGGATAAGTTAGCTGAATTGTATATCGATGAGATTGTGAAATTGCACGGGGTACCATTATCTATAGTGTCTGATAGAGATTCGAGAGTTACCTCGCGATTTTGGAAGAAATTGCAAGATGCTTTAGGAACAAAATTGCATTTTAGTACTGCGTTTCATCCGCAAACGGATGGTCAGTCCGAGCGAATCATTCAGATTCTCGAAGACATGCTGAGATTTTGTATACTTGAATTTGAAAGTACGTGGGAAAAGCATTTATCGTTGATTAAATTTGTGCATAACAATAGTTTTTAATCTAGTATCAAAATGGCAAGATATGAGGTTCTCTATGGTCGAAAGTGTCGAACTCCATTGTATTAGACTGAGCTAAGTGAGAATAAGATTCATGGGGTTGATCTTATAAAAGAGATTGAGCAGAAAGTGAAAGTAATTCGTGAAAGTTTGAAAGCGGCCTCAGATCGCCAGAAATCCTATGCAGATTTGAAACGAAAGGATATTGAATTCGAAATTGGTGATAAAGTGTTTTTGAAAGTGTCTCGTGGAAGAAAATAGTTCAATTTGGCAAAAGGGCAAGTTGAGTCCGAGGTTTATTGGACCGTACGAGATCATTGAACGAGTTGGGTCGATTGCTTATAGATTGAGATTGCCATCTGAGTTAGAAAAGATTCACAACGTGTTTCATGTGTCAATGCTTCGATGGTACAGATCAGACCCTTCTCATGTGATTGCTCCTACTGAGATTGAGATTCAGTCAGACTTATCGTATAGTGAATAACGATCCGAACTTTGGCACGAGAGATCAAAGAGTTGAGAAATAAATAAATTTCTTTGGTGAAAGTATTATGGCACAAGCACAAAATCGAAGAGGCTACGTGAGAGCCTGAAGATGTTATGAGAAAACAACATCCACAACTATTCATTAGTAAGATTTTCGGGGACAAAAATCCCTAAGGGGGGAGAGTTGTAACAGCCTGACCCTAGTCGAAACAGTGGTATTGAAACCACAAATCTGAGGTCAGAATGTTAATTTAAGGTTGTTTTCTGTGTGAATAGTATGTGACATAGTCTGTGTGAAAATTCTGTGTGATAATTTGATCGTTTGTGTGTCAAATTAAGAGAAAGGACTTAATCGCGTAAAGAGTAAAATACTGTGTGCTGATTTCTAAGTGTTCAATTGTTGATGTCTTTATAATGTGAAGCCCTTAAAAGGCAATTAATCCATTATTTGGTAATGGGGTGGTTGATGGACAAATATGTCCATAGTTTAAATGATATCATAAGCATTTCATTAAGGGCAAAGATGGTATTTGATAATTAAGTTATTTTATAACAAAATAAAACATTGAAATGGCCATTTTCTATCCATCTTTCCACCGAAAAATAGAGAAGAGAATAGCCATTGAAGCTTTGAAAATTTCGGCACTTGTTAAGCTCAATTCAAGGTATGTTTGAGCTTGGTTTTTGATAATTTTTACGTTTTCATAATCGTTGCTTAGTTTTCTAGTTAACCCATGTTGTAATTTTGTGAATTGATGATGTTTTTGTGATGAGCCATTGATGAATGTTTGAGCTATGTGCTAGTTGATAGTGAAATATGAAAACTTGGTGTTGGGTTAACATTTTGTATTGGGATTTTTGATAAAATTGAGTATTTTGGGCTTATTGTGAAAAGTGAAAAGTGTAAATTGAGGGACTTAAATGTGAAATAGATGAAATGTGTGGGTTTGTATTAATATGGGAAGAATTCTTCTAAGCACATGTGTATTGAAATTTTGAATCTTTGATGATTTTGTGAAATAGGGACTAAAGTGTCAAAATGTGAAAATATGAGGGCTATTTTGTAAAATTCCTTAAATATGTGTGTTTGGACTAAATTGAATGAAATAGTGATTGAATGGACTGAATTTGAATGTGTATAGACCAAGTGAGGAGAGGTTCGGGTTGAGATCGAGGCAAAGATAAAGTGCTTAATTAATCAACCGTTTTGATAGTTCGACGTCCGAGGTAAGTTCTGATATAATACATGTTATTAAGATATGTTTTAACATTATGAGATGAATATGTATATGTGTATGAAAGTGAATTGCTATGTGCAAGATTTAATTGGTGGCATTAAGTGTGTGAAATTGAAATAGAAATCGAAATGAATAGCACTGTGTGTGCGATGATATGAAAGCTTCGGCTTATTCACCTAACACTGTGTGTGCGATACCAAGATGAGTTGGTTGAAACATTAGGCATTAAGTGTGCGATGACAATTATGATTCAGTTATGAAATTGGCACTAAGTGTGCGAATAAATCAAAAGAATAGCAAAAGGTTGAACGAGAGGTAATATCGAACAATTGAGTAGCATGAATGGTGAGTAACTATGTGTTGATCAAGGTACGTTTGAACCTAGGTGGTTGATGATAGCCTTAAGAGTTAAAGGAATAGATACTTGAGCATATGGTTAAGATTTATTATGAACCTAATTGTGCAATTTATCTATGTGATGATTTAATTGTGTATGATGTAGTATTATTGAGAAATATATGTTAAATTATGAACCTACTAAGTTTGGGAAAGCTTACTGTGTGATTTGTCTTTCTGCTTTGCAATGTCAGTAAAGCTAGCTTGGATCTGGGGATCGTCAACATCTCAATCACACTATCGGCAATCTATTTTGGGGTATTTTGGAAAGATGTATATAGTTAAAATATGGCATGTATAGGCTAGTTATTTGAATCATGTTTGAGATTTGTAAGTAGCCATGAGATGTGGCTAGATATGTGATAGTTTGTTTCATGAATGATTTTGGTATATATGATGCATCTTTTGGTATGGATTGTGAGTTGAGAAATTGACTTATGGATGGAAATTTTGGTGATAGTATGATGCTAGGAGGAATAACTGGAATTGGGAATGAATTATGCTTGTGATAAGATAAGTTTTGGTATTAAATTTGGTATGAATAGAATTGGTATTGAATGCATGGTTTGAATGACTATTTTGATATGCTTTTGGGTAGTCATAAGTGTATGAGTGTTTTGGTAAATGTTGCTTGTAGGTATGACTCATTTGGGTGGCATCTTGGTCTTGGAAATGACTTATAATGTCACACGGCCATGGCACACGGGCATGCCTATTGACCGTGGGGTAAAGTCAGTAGCTTGCTTAAGGGCACACGACCATGGCACACAGGCGTGCCTAGAAGTCGTGTGAGAAAGTTAGTATATGGCTTAGTAGTGCACGGCCTTAGCACACGAGGGTGCTTGGTAAACGTGTTGCTTTGGCAGTATTGACCATGGCCAAGGTACACGGGCGTGCTTGGTGGCCATGGTGAGGAATCAGGTTCGACCACGGGAAGGACACACGGGTGTGTCTAGCTGCTGTGGAGAGCAAATGGTTGGCTCCCACGAACATGTGTCCCCTGTATTTTGGATAAGTTTTTATGTTTTCGAGAACTTCTGTATGTGTTTCGATTTAGTCCCGATCCTTCTCTCGCATGTGTTTATGGTCTTATAGGCCTCAATAAGGGACTATATGATTATGTTTTGATGTGATATACTGATGATTGACTTTGTATCATAAATGGATTGTTAAATGATTTGATTGTTCGATAATGCCTCTTAACCCTATTCCGGCGACGGTTTCAGGTTAAGGGTGTTATAGTAATGCTAACTAATATGCAACCGGCCTGATTCTTTAATGATTTCATAAGGTCCGATGAACTATGGACTCAATTTCCCTTAACGATCGAATCGGAGAACTTTTTTCCATGGTGACACTTTCAGGAACACTTTATCACCAACATAAAGTTCTATCTCTTTTCTTTTCAAACCGGCATAGGACTTTTCAAGGTCTGAGGCTGCCTTTAAATTGTCTCAGATTATCTTAACCTTTTCCTCGATTTCACGGATTAAGTCAACTCCGTGTATCTTTTTCTCGCTTAACTTTGTCCAATACAATGGAGTTCTACATTTGCAACCATATAGAGACACATACGGTGCCATTTTAATACTGGACTGATAACTATTATTATAAGCAAATTCAATCAAACATAGATACTGGACTGTCCATCTGTTTGAGGATGGAATGCAGTACTAAGGTGTAAACGAGGGCCTAAAGCTTCTTGCAACTTACTCCAAAATCGGGAAGTAAACCAGGATCTCTATTAGAAATAATGGAGATTGGCACTCCATATAGCCTTACAATCTCAGAGTCATATAATTCAGTCAATATATCCAATGAAAAATCCATACGTACTGGAATAAAGTGTATCGACTTCATTAAACGATAGACAATTACCTATACAACATCTTTTTTTTGGCGACAAGGGTAATCCCTATACAAAAGCCATGGTATTCCTTTCCCATTTCTATTCTGGAATCATAATTCGCTGCAATAATCCCGAAGGCACTTGGTGCTCAGTCTTTACTTGTTGACATATCAAACATCTAGATACAAATTCGGAGATATCTCTTTTCATTCCCGGCCACCAGTACATTTTCTTCAAGTCATACATTTTGTTGCTATCGGGATGCACAGACATAACACTATTATGTGCTTCATGTAAAATCTTCTCTACTAGTTCTGAATTCTTCGGTACACATATTCTGTCTCTGAACAATAAACAACCATCTAAATCAATCTAAAACTCTGAATTAGGATCTAACTCATTTTGCACTCTTTTGGCATGTAACTTATCATCATCCTTCTGAGCTTCACAGATTTGTTGCCGAAATGTTTGTCTAGCTCTTAACTCAGCTATAATAGAATCGTCATCAGATAGGGACAATTGGGCGTTCAATGCCCGTAAGGAAAACAAAGATTTTCGACTTAAAGCATCCGCCACAACATTAGCTTTTCCCGGATGATAATCAATAATAAGATAATAATCTTTCAATAATTCCGACCACCTACGTTGTCTCAAGTTCAAATATTTTTGTGTCATTAAATACTTTAGACTTTTATGATCCGCAAAGATATGACACTTTTCACCAAAGAGATAATGCCATCATATCTTCAGTGCAAACACAATGGCTGCTAACTCAAGATCATGTACCGGGTAATTTCTTTCATGTGGTTTTAGCTACCTAGATGCATAAGTTATAACTTTACCATCTTACATTAATACGCAACCTAAACCATTCAATGAGGCATCACTGTATACTACAAATTCTTTACCAGATTCAGGTTGAACTAATACAGGCGCTTCCGTCAGTAAGGCTTTCAATCTATCAAAACTCTGTTGACATTTGTCGGTCCACTCGAATTTCACATTTTTTTTTGCAAAAATCGAGTCATTGGAGAAGTTATCATTGAAAACCCTTTAACAAATCTCCGATAATATACGGCTAGCTCCAAAAAACTTCAAACTTCGAAAACATTCCTCGGTGGCTTCCAGCTTACAATAGCTGAAATTTTATTCGGGTCCATCCGAATACCTTTTATAGATGAAACATGTCCAAGTAAACTAACTTTCTTTAACCAGAATTCACATTTACTAAACTTGGCATACAATTGCTTCTCACGCAGAGTTTGCAATACAGTTCTCAAATGTTTAGCATGCTCATTTTCATCCCGGGAATAAACTAGAATATCATCGATAAAAACAGCCACTAACCTATCCAGGTATGGTCTGAAAATTCTGTTCATTAAATCCATAAATATCATCGGGGCATTCGTTAATTCGAATGGCATCACTAAAAATTCATAATGCCCATATCTGGTTCTGAAAGTTGTCTTCAGCACATCCGAATCCTTTACTCGTAGTTAATAGTAACAAGATCGTAGATCAATTTTTGAAAATACAGTGGCACCTTTTAATTGATAAAATAAGTCATCTATACGAGGTAACAGGTACTTATTCTTGATTGTGACTTTATTAAATTGACTGTAATCGATGCATAGTCTCAATGATCCATCTTTCTTCTTTACAAATAATACCGGTGCACCCTATAATGAAAAGCTGGGTCGAGAAAATCCTTTATCAATTAATTCTTGTAGCTGCACTTTCAACTCCTTTAATTCAATAGGAGCCATTCTATATGGTGCTATCGATATCGGTGCCGTCCCTAGTATAAGGTCTATAGAAAATTCCATCTCTCTAGCTGGTGGTAAACAAAGTAATTCTTTTGGGAATACCTCAGGAAATTCACAAACAACCGGCACTGACTGGATTTTCAACTCAGACACTTTGGTATCCAGCACATAAGCAAGCCTCATACCCTTTTTTAATATATCTCGGGTGATATTCTTTGAAATCACATTAGATAACCCATCCGGTTTCTCGATTCAACCCAAGTAACTCACCATTTTGACATTTCAATTCAATGTATTTATACTTACAATTTACCATTTGCATCATGTTGGGTTAACCAATCCATTCCCAGTATTACATCAAATTCATCAAAGGGTAATAACATCAAATTTGCCGAAAAATAATGACCCTCTATTATCAACGGACAATTCTTACAGATTTTATCCACCATAACATTCTTACCCAAGGGTTTTGAAACTTTAACCACAAATTCAGTGAATTCAACTATCATATTTTTAACAATCACAAATTTCATGCATATATATGAATGTGTTGAACCAGGATCAATCAAAGCAATAATATCATTATCAAGTAAAGAGAATGTACCAATGATAACATCTAGTGCCGAGGCATGTTCCCTTAAATGTATGGCGTATGTCCTCGCTGGAGCCCGTGCCTCATATTTAGCCGTTGGGTCCTTTGTAGCACTACGAATACCACCGACATTTTCGGGATACCCTAGTGGTCTACCCCTCGAGACATGATTACTCAGCTTCGGGGTATGTTTAACATCTTTCTCAACTCTCTTCGGGAAATCCTTAAAAAGTGGTCAAGAGACCCACACTTAAAACATGCCCCACTTCTCATCCGCATTCCCCAAAATGCGATTTGTTACAGACATTGCATCATGGCTTGGGGTTTCCAACACTCCCAACACTAGTTGCTAGCAAAGATGAAGACCTCGAGTTAAAGCATTTAGAACTTCTTTCCTTTCTCGAATACCCCACTGATGAGGTAAAATGTTCTTGGTAACCTCTTGATTTCTTTGAGGCAAATGATTGCATCTTGTTCATAAATCTTTTACTCGGTACCCGAGCTTCTCTCTCGGCTTGCTTCTTCTCTTTGCTTAATTCTTCGACCTTGTGGGCTCTTTCAGCCAACACCGTAAATTCCCTTAATTCTAGAATCCCAATCAACAACTTAATGTCTTCATTCAACCCTTCTTCAAATCGTTTGCACATATCAGCTTCAGTCTGAATCCATTCAGTAGCATACTTGCTCAGTCTAACAAACTCTCATTCATACTCAACTATTGTCATATTTCCCTATTTGAGTTCTAAAAACTCTTTCTTTTTCTTATCTAGAAACCTCTAACTAATATATTTATTTTTAATTCAATTTGGAAGAACTCCCACGTAACATTTTCTCACGGTACAACAGAAGATATGGTTTTTCACCAATGATAAGTTGTATTTTTCAGCAAGGATACCGCATATTTTAAACACTCGGCGGGAGTACATGACAATTCATCGAGAACCCGAATAGTATTTTCCAGCCAGAACTCAGCCCTTTCTGGATCATCGTCGGCAGTAGCCCTAAATTCTTTAGCCCCATATTTTCTAATATTATCAACTAGGGCCTTACCAATTCTGACGGGTCCAGTACCCTATGGCATTTCATCGGGTTGTAAAATAGGTGGGGGAGGTTGTTGACCAGCAGGATGTGTTCTCATATATTCACTAAACCATTCATCCATAATTTCAAAGAAGGTACCTTTTGCCTATTCACGGCCTTTAGACTTGGGCCTCCAACTACTACTAGTTGTGGCTTGTTACACAGAAGCTTGAGCAGTGCTCTCAACTTCCTCAGACTCATCTCGAGCTTGGTTGGAATACATTTACATTAAAAAAGTGTTCAAGAGATATCACACTCTCATGATTTATATAATGGCATGTATAGCTAGACTCGTACTTGCTATATTAGTCTAAGAATCGGCTAAACCATAGCTTTGATACCATTAAATGTAACACCCCTAACCCGTATCTGTTGCTGAAATAGGGTCATGGAGTATTATCGGGGTTTACAGAACATTATTATGCAATTTTTATTAAACATACTATTCATACTCAAAATTTTTCTTATTGTCCCTTGAATGGGCCCTCGAGGCCCAAAACTAGTATTAGAATCGAATCGGGACTTAATCAAAACCTCTAAGAATTTTTTGAAAAATTACAAAATTTTTCTAAGATACAGGGCTCACATGCCCGTGTGGTCCAAGGGACAAGCCCGTGTGACCCTAAGACACGCTCGTGCTATAGGCCGTGTCCGATTTACAGTGCTCTCTGACTTGCGCCACACGGCCATGCCACATGCCTGTGTACTAAACCGTGTGGATAATTAATTTAATTCGAATTAGGTGTAGGTTTCACTCGGCTAAGACACATGTCCGTGTCTCCCACACGGCTGAGACACACGCCCGTATGCTCAATTCTAAGTATTCTATTTTTTTAATTTAAGATGCAAGGGACACACGGCTGGCTACACGCCCATGTACACACGGCCTAGACACACGCCCTTGTGTCTACCCATGTGGACAAAATGAAACAATTTCTTAGCTTCATTTTCTCACCCAATTTTTCCCACAACCTACACCAATTGTAACATCCCAAATTAAGGTCTAGTCGGAACAGTGGTTTCGGGACCACAAATTTGACTTAATAAAATTTATTTTTATTATATTTTTATGGTATACAATTTCACGAAAATATTTCATGAAAATTTCGTTTGAAAATTTTGACGTTTGGGCACTCAATTTAGTAAAAAGTGCAAAAGTTGAGTTCTACATGTTAGAGGTGTCCAATTGTTATGAAATTTTAAATTGGAGGTCTTTAAATGATAATTAGACCATTGGTTAAGTTGGTGGACAAAAATGGACATGGATGGGTATGTTTCAAAAGATTTTTTTAAGGGACATTTTGGTAATTTAGTGAATTAAATGAATTAAAAATAAAATTTAAATGCCAAATATGTCCATCTTCTTCATTAGAATGAAATTACAAGGGTTTTCCATAGTTAGGGTTTGTTTCAAGCTTCCAAGCTCCATAGTAAGTGATTCCAAGCCCTGTTTTTAATGTTCTTTACGTTTTTAGAATCCCGATAACTTGGTTTAACTTATTCTAGCAATAATTTAACCTAGGGTTCATATTTGGAAAAATACCCATAGGTGAAATGTGTTTATTTTGATATTTTATGATAGAATATGAAGGCTGAAATTATGTTAAACAACTTTTGCTAAGCAATTTTACGTGAAAACGAGTAAAACTACATAATCGGTAAAAATACCTAATGTTCATAAGTACATGTTAGAGTGAGAATTTGATGTTTCTATAGAAGGGGAAAATGTTCAGCATGTTATAAAACATAAGAATAAGGGATGAAGTTTAATTTTCAAGTCTAGGGGAAAAATTGAAATTATGCAAAAGTTTAGGGGCAAAATTGTAATTTTTCCAAAGTTTGAGTTAGGGACTGTTTTGAATAGCACATTAATTAAATAAGTGAAATGTGATGTTTTAGACCCCAAAAAATGAGATTTAGACCTAGAACTAGAGGAAAATCGAAAAATCGGGGAAGTTGGTAAAATGACCATTTCGGCATTCGAGGTAAGTTCGTGTGTTAATAATAATGCAATACAATGCTGGAATTGTAATTTTCTATTGATATGGCATAAATTGTATGATTTAATATGTTTAGGAGAAGTTGATGGATGGTATGTATGATATGGAAAATGTGATGTTTATTGTGTCATGTGAAATTGAATGGCAAATTAATGTTACAGGAATTGAATGTTAAATTAATATTACATGGGTTGTATGAGTTGCTACGGTTGTACTGACGAGATTTCGACAAGAAAGTTTATATGTAAATAATGCATTTATTTTACTTGTACAATAATTATTTTTCTAGATATTATGGAAATCATTGGGTGATAACTAAAATATGAAATTGAATGGAATAGGAAATTCTCGATTGAACCTTCGAAAAGCCGAGAGATACGGACAATATGTAGCTAGGTCACACAAGTGATAAGGGACCTTCACGTGTGCACAAGAAAGCTACTAGATGGCAAAATTTGATATGTAGCTAGGCCACATGGATGATAAGGGACTTTCACCATGTGGGCAAGAAAGCTACGGGATAATAATTTCATATGTAACTAGGTCACATGTGTAATATTGTGTGTATACCTTGTGTACAAGAAAGTTACGGGTTATGAGTAGCTAGGTCACATGAGTGGTTCCTAGTGTTGGACATCATGTAGACAAGAAAGCTACGAGATGGAATGGCTAGGTCACATGGGTGATAAGGGACCTTCACCATGTGTACAAGAAAGGCGAATTATGTGTAGGTGGAGCTATGTGCTGAGACCACCGAGTATCGAGCATTTTCAAAGGGGTTCAATGAGATAATTTACTAATGATGATTGATGCGATCATGTTATGAATAATTGCAAGTGTGAATGTGACCAATTGAGAAATGTGGAAAATATACGTATGAGCAATATGTTCGATATGTAATCGGAAATTGAAAAGGTTGGTATAAGCAAGTGATGAACACAACTAAAGTGAAAGAGAGAGCAAAAATTTACAATAAAACTGTTTGGACAGCAACAATGACATGAGTTTGAAAAATCACTAAAAATAGTAGAGATTGAATTATGTATGAGATACTGATTTAAAGCTTATTGAGTCTGTTTTCATATAAAAGAAACATAAAAACAAATGATTTGTATATTTTGAGATATTTGAATTTCTGTGAGACTGGTTTAGAATGATTACGTGATCCCCTATTCTTCCTTGTAAAAATCATTAAAAATTGTACAAAAATAATTGTGGGATATAAATTATATTCCTGAAATCCTGAATGAGTCTACTTTCAAATTAACTAAATAAGAAGGTCATATGAACTCTGCACGAGGAGAAAATTGATTCGTAGTGAAGAGAGGTCAGAATAGTAGAATAATAAAATAGGGGAATATTTAATGAATAAACTGTATTTATTTTCTAAAAAAAATTTTGAAAATTTTATGGTAAGAATATATGTGAGTCTAGTTTCATGGAAAATTAACTAATCTTAATTTGGAGTTTTGTAGTCCAGATATAAATAATTTAGTGACTGTGACTCGAGTAGACAACTTGAGATGAACATGAATAAAAAGTAGAACTATGTTCAATTATGATTGTATTATCTTCAGAACATATTGTGAAGATTTATATAAGCCTGTTAATAAATCACTTATTATTTACATACTTACTTACTAAGCTTTGTAGCTTACTTCCCTTCATTTCCCATATCTTATAGGGTTGTATGCTAACTCGAGTTGGAGATCGCAGAAGATGTAATCACACTATCAAGCTATCATCGTGGGGTAAAAGTGAATACAAACAAGTTTATGGCATGTATAGGAGACTTAGCCATTTGTATATGTCATAATTGGTTTGTCCTAAAATGTTGGCCTTTAATATTTAGCAGTTCATTTTGTATAATTTGGATGAAATTTTATGACTCAGTTTAATACGTTTTCAAGTGTATGTGTTTTGGTAATGTCTTGTACCCTATTTCGGCGTTGAATATGGGTAAGAGGTGTTACACCAATACTTGCATGTATATACCAACCAAATCAAGCATTAAACCAAGCCTAAACTAACATCTATCATGGCATAATATTACATGCAATTCATATTTATAATCTTACTTTTAATGCATATACAATATAAGCATACTCCATTCATCCATACTTTACACATAAGCATTGAACATGAGATAACTTATAACATACCAGATTAAATCATTACTAGCCATTCCAATGGCTAGATTACAAGACATCACTTACAAGTCAACATTTGGCCAAATAAGTCTATAAATGTATTTATACCAAAATGAGATTTCTAAGTATACCAAAAAGAGATACTAGATAGTGTGATTATGCTCCGACCGATTCTCCAACCTTCGCGAACTTACGAGCACTATAGAACAAGGGAAAATTAAACGGGGTAAGCATTTTCATGCTTAGTAAGTTCGTATAATGGAAAATAAACTTACCAGTTATATCTATTCACAGTAGCATACATAAACATACATTACGTCCATTATAGGTAGTTCACCTAAACATATACACTTAATCAAACAAGTTAGTCACATAACATCATATAAATATCAAGTAAACATAAATGAGCTCATTATATACAAACTTCCATCAATTTCACCTTTCCATATTTTGAGAGTCTTTTTCGTTGAACTAATGAAATTTTGATGGACATTCGGTGATGTACAAAAGGTATACATATGAATTATTCGTAAATTCGTATTCATTATTACCTATTGGGAATAAGTCCAAAGAGTACACTCTCGAGCCACATATTTTACAACAGGATCTCCAGTTCAGGTTAAATCCCGACTTTCAACTGACATTCACGAGTCATTTAGGATTGCCAGTCCAGGCTAAATCCTATTAGTGACCTGTACTCTAAAGATGCTTGATTAGGGTTACCCGTCCGAGCTAAACCCAATCTATAACATATGCTCGAGAGGGTTAAATTCAGGATTACCATTTCAGGCTAAATCTCATTTGTAACATTTGCCATATTATACCCGTTTAAAGAAATTACCATAATCTATAGAATTTCAATATTCAACCGAGATATGATATTTTATCAATATTTCCAACTTGTAATTATTTCATTATGTATATCATCACATACATATTATCACAATCACACAATTCAATTTGAACATATTAACGTACCAAACTAAGTTACACGAACTTACCTTGACAGTTGTTTGGGTTTGAATTCCAACTAATCTTAAACTTTTTGTTTCCCTCGATCTAGTTCCGTAGTTGGTCTTTCCGGGTCTATATAAGCAAATTTAATTATTAACTCATCACATTTTACATACATTTGCAGTCTACTACATCCTAGGCAAAATTACTATTTTGCCCCTACTCTTTTTAAAAATTCCAATTTCGTCCCTAGGCTCGAAAAATGAAATTCATGCAATATAGTCCTATTTCCAAGACTAACCAAAATTTAATAACAATTTTTACGGCACACACACTTCAAAAATTTTAGAATTTTCCATGAGTTTTACCACTTTTCATTTTAGTTCCTAAATCATGTTTCCATGAAAAATTACTTTGTAAAAGTTGTTTATCTATCAACTATCTTTCATTTTCTACTATAAATTTTAAATTTATAGCACTTACATCCATGGTAAAGTTTTTACACTTTGTTATCTTTTCAAATAAACCCCATAAATAGAAAGATTAGGCTATCTCGATTCTAAAAATATAAAAATTATTAAAAAAGAGACTTGATTTCATACCTTTCTAAGCTTAAAAAGTTCTCTTCCTCTCTCCTATGGTTTCCATAAAAAATTTGGGGAAGAAGATGAATAGAAAAGATGATAATTTCTTTTTATTTTTCTATCATCTTTTAATTTTGTTGATTTCCAATTTAATCCCTAGTCATTTATAATTTTTCCATGGATGAGTCACCAAGAAAAATATACATATTTTTTTAATGGTCTAATTACAATATAAGGATCTCTAGTTTTTAATTCCATGGCTATTTAAACCTTATAGCTACTAGAATTCAACTTTCGCATTTTATGTAATTTAGTCCTTTACCTAATTAACCACACAATCGACAAAAATTTCGTATCAAAATTTTCATGTGACCTTCCTATCATAATACCAACCATAAAATAAAATAAAATAAAATTATATTTTTGGGCTCGAATTTGTGGTCTCGAAACTTCTGTTCTGATGTCACCAAAATGGGTTGTTATAAGAAAGTTGTATGACTTAACTGATATAGGAAATTTGTATGAAATTGAGCTAAATTATGTTATTGTATGGCTTAACTGATATATGATGAATTAATGTTGAATTGAGAATGATGGGATGTGAATTGAACTATGTGATGAAATTGGAAAATTAGAAAATTGGTTACACTATTAACTATATAGGTTTATACTTCGGTATATTTGATAATGCACTTATGTGCCAGTACGATTACTCCAATTTATCCGATGATTCAGTTACATGTCAGTGTGATTGCTTTGATTTATCTGAGGATGCATTACGTGTACCTATCACACCCTGAAATGTCAAGTTTAAGTTGTAATGGTGATTGTGGGTACTAAATTGAAAAGCTTACACATTGGGCATGTTCTAATGGAAATAAGAGAAATTGGCGAGCTGGTTGTGGAAAAGTTGGATTTCAACCTTGGTTCGTTAAGTTTGAACTAGAAATATATCTTAGTAGAAGACATGGTGATTATGGACGTGTACACTTGGCTATTGAAATTGTAATCAGTGAAGGAAGTATGAGAGTATTATATAAGGGTGAAACGTTTCTTTCTAGGCTATTCTTTTCATTTTTTTTATCTTCTTTCATTTTTTTCTCTAGTTCGTTCTATAACAACCCGCCCAACGAAGTCTCTGTATCTGGTTACTGTTTGGCGTATAATTGGTAAAATAAGGATAGACATGAGTAAGTAGCATGTTTGTCTTGGCTAAGTATATAATTATGTGTATTACGCCATTTGGTGAACTCTTAGTTTTGGCGAGTTTTGTGGTTTGGCGAATTCTTCTATTAAGTATTCGCCCATGCTTTGGGCAAACTCGTTAAGTTCGTAGCTATTTAGATTTGTTTATTATTTAAGTATGGTAATTTGGTTAGCTAAGTTGAGATTCAGTTAGAAAAAATTAGACTATTGTAGATAATAAGACTTAAATTATGTTAAATGCACTTAATCACGGGAACCAAGACTGTTAGTTGAATTATTTGATTTTTCCACTAATTCTTGTTTTCGAGCTTAAGTATATAAAGATAGTGGTGGTCTTTCTGAACATTTTTACGTTTTCTTCTTCTTCATTGATTTCCTCTGAAAACTCCTTAAAAACCCAAGTTCAGAAAACCTCTTCGAAGTAAGGTTCGCAATATTTAACTATCTTCTACGTTAGTACTAGCTCAATGGTAATTACTGATGAACCCTAGGTTACCTTTTAATTCATTTACGTATTTCTTGTTCTGCATGCATGATCTTCTTGATTCTGGATTGAGCGTTGTTGATTCTTGCATGCATGATTAGATTTGATTGATTGATGATCTGATATGTTTAATTATCTTTATTTTGGCTCAAGAAGTTAACGAATGTCCAAGTGATAAAGGCAAAGGACTTGCTTTATAGACTTGTGTTAGAGTTTCTAGTGAGTTCCTTTTTACTTCCATGTGTTGTAATTTTCTTTATTTTATAACTTGTGTAAAGTAAGTAATCCTCCTTTGTAATGGATGAAAGGTGTTGTATGGATAATGGTTATCCAAACTCTTCAGTTTGAGTGCAGTATGTTTGTGATATAAAGTAAGCGTCATTCTTCATGCTTAAGCCACTACCATCTACTTCTGATATGTATGATATAATATGAACTGATATGAGGTGATGGAGATGAGGAGAAATGTTTGTGTAGCCTCCAGTAGGGAAACTATGTTGCAAATCAGATTGGCATATCACAATAAAACATGTTCATCTGAATGAAAATTGTATGAGGAGTTAAGGGGGAGAATGTATATGAATAACACTGAATGATATGATTCTGAATTTTGGGTATGTGGCTAGCATGAGAATGGATTTGTCTGAGTTAAGTTGAGCTGGCGTATAGTATACACCCAAGTGATAAGTAAGTTGATGTACTGATTCTATCGGTGTTCTGTATACGTAATTGGACGTACTATGTGAATGTGTGTAAATGCTTTAGAAAGGTTCAATTGTACTATCAATAATGTTATGTATGATTTTTCTTTGGAACTCACTAAGTTCATATGAACTTGTTTTGTTACCTTTTCCTTCTCAAGCTTGTTGATTGAAGGAAGGCTTTATTGCTATTGTGAGCTAACTGCTTTGTTTTGTATCATGCATGACTCGTGGGGTGGCACATAAGTGTATCTGGAAATTACTTGTACTAGGAACTTTTGTTTTGATAAGACTGTTTTATGAGATTTCTATGAAGCATTAATACTTAGTTTTTAAATGAATATATTATGTTTAATGAAGTTATTATATTTGAACTTATACGTCGTATGGTTTGTATATAATTTTTTAAATTGTTGATGTTTTCATTCAAACATTGGTAAAGTAACAACTAATATATGCCTTCTATTTATAATTTTGTAAGAATTGTATAAATCTTTAGCCAAAATGTTTTAAAGTTAATTTGATTTTAAGTAATGACACACCATATTCGGATCCTATTATAGGGTTAGGTTTGGCGTGTTACACGCATCATGCATGGAGGGAAAAGACTGAAATGATACAACAACAAAAAAATGCATTTGATTGAAATGGTAAACTTTAAAGATTATAATGTTTTGGGTTTGAATCCTGTTATGTGCAAGTATTTTTTACATTTTATATGAAATGACAAAATTATCATTAAAATAATATCTATTACTTATTACAAATGACAAGCTTTTGATAACTTCATTATTGAGTTGGTAACATAATTAAGATTAACATCAACTCAATAAAACACTTAAATATAATAATAGATATTAATAAATTATTTTAATGTCAACTTAATAATATAATTAATAATAAAAATATTCTAAATCAATTTAAAAATTTCTCCATAGATAATTTAATAAAACATATAAATATAAAATGAGACAATATACATTTATAAATTTATGTATAAAACAAACCCAAAATGTTTTTCTCTTTACTTTTCCTTCTTGCCCTCCACCAATATCACCCACGTATCTTCCTTTATTATATAGATTTATTTGTCTCTTAATTATGATTCAAATAATTAAAGAAGACATTTGATCAAATCATAGCTGAAACCTAGAAATATAGGTTTATAAATGAAGAGAAATTAATTTTGTTGGGGAATCTTTCATCAATTAATTAATTCCACTGATGACACTGGTTTTAAATATGGTCGGAAACTTTGAAAATCAACATGATTTATGGAATCAAAATATGAAAATAAATACATATTTTTTTATTTTTTATTTTTATGGTGTAAAATAAATATTTTTTATTTAAAGTATGAAAATAAACTTTAATTTTTTAAAAATATCATATAAAAGTTATTAATTAATTTTTTGAGTGAGTATTTGATACATTAGTGGTATATTATTTTTATTTTCTGTCTTAAAAATTGACTTATGTCTTTTTTTTAATATTTTACTATACTCCTATAAAATATCTCACAACTTCTTTTCTTGTAGAGTCTAAAAACCCTATTGGTAATGTATTAAATAATTTTTCAATTTTATTTACTTAAAAGTTATTGTTTTTTAAATATTTATGAAAAACTCTAAAATATTATTAAATAACATTTAAAAGCATAAAATAAAGTTTACTTTTTAAAATAAATCAGAAAATTAAAACTAAAAACTACACAAGTCAAAAAATCTAAAACAGTAACCCAATCCATATACCAATAATCTAAATTCGAAATATTAATACCATAGCACATAGTCTCTTAAAACATAAATGGGACGTGTAAGATCCCTTAATATAAAGTTGAAAATTTTTATTTTCTTTGTCAAAAAATTACATTGAGAAGAAAGCGGATATTTCTGGAGAAATTAGTTGCAGAATAGACCTTGATTTTTGGCTTAATTGGCGATGCCTAATTAATTCCAAAAATAAAAACTCAGCAATTTTTCTAACTAGTACTACTATGCCAAACGGTGTCGTCACGTAAACTCCTTTCGCCCATACGCCGGTGATTGTGCCCCCACTGGCAGGCAAGGGCATCACTTCCTAGAAATCAATAATGTCAAAAACAAAGGGCAAAATGGGAAATTCATAAACCTCGGCGGGAATAAGAGCCGTTGCTCATTAGACTTGCCCAATTTGGCGCCAAAAGAGAAAAAAACACTCTTCACTCGGTTTCGGCTGCCCGTAAATATCCGGGCAGCTAGCCGCCCTTCTTTTCTCTTTTTCACTTCACAAAATCAAAGCTTAAATATTAATATAAGCTCTTTTCTCTCTCTTTCTATTTTCCCCCCCACTGATTCAAAGCTCTCTCCTTTTCTCTTATTCCATTCCCTCTGTTTTTGATCAAAAACTCATATTTTTTTCTTGTTGATTTTAGCCCAAGTTTTAAAAACCCCATTAGCTTTTCCCCTGTTTTCTTCCATTTTCTCACCTTGGGTGTCTTTTTATTGTTTGTTTTTTGCTTCAAAGTCCCCTTTTTTGTGATAAAAAATGGGGTTTTCGAAAAAATCACAAGTGGATGGAGTACTAGATTCGGAAGAGCAAAAATGGGTAATAGCGGGTATTGCTATACGGACATCATTGAAGCTAATAAACACAAAGCCAAGAGGAAAACAAAGTGGAGAAGATGACGGTGAAGAAGAAGAAGAAGAAGCTTGTTCAACGACTCCAACTTCAAAAGAAGCAAGAATACCAGACAAATTACCTTGCCCTCCACCGCCAAGAAAACGCAGGCCTCCTTTAAGACACCATTATAATGGAGTTAGGGACTTCTTTACACCTCCTGATTTGGAATCAGTTTTCAAGCTCCGCCAAGTCGAGAAACCTATTTGAGTTTGACATTTTAGAGTAAAAGTTCGTGTTTTTTTAGCATTCTAGGGTTTATGTTATCTTTTTTTTGGGAGGGGGGGCTTTTTTTGCATTAGTAACTCCTTCTCTAAGCAATATAGTGGAGAGGGTTTAAAAGGTGTACAAAGATATCATATATTTATGAAATAACTAGTGTAGTTTAAGTTCATACTTTATTTCTTGCTTGGTGCTTGTATGAGACTGGTTTGGATTATGATGTTTGTTGTGTTGGAATTGAACCTTAAAGAATGGTGATGAATGGCGAATTTCTTCTTTTATGTTGTGCAAATGAAAAGATTTGGGTTTTTTTTTTAGGGGTTAGAATTATTGGAGGTTTGTGTCATTCAAGTTTAGCTACAGAATCTTGTACCATTTAACTTGTAAGGAAAAAAACAGGTCTAAGGACTGAGCAATGGCCAAACTTGCCTTCGAATTTGCTCCATTAACAGTGTAATTCATCACAAGTTTCTATAGTGTTGGGTCATCAAATTCTTTTCTCTATTCACTGATCAGTGCAGGGCTAGTTGTAGGCTCTCGGTAAATGATTGGCATTAGATATTTTCAGTAAAAAAAAAATGTCAAAAGATGACATGGTACCAAAACAAAAATTTCAAACTTGAAATTAAACTCGGAGCCTATTTAGCGCCGTTTTGTTATTTGAACTTGCCTCAAAGTACCTCTGCAAATACCATCTTTAATCTCTGTACGTGACCCACTTCTAACCTGGCTGGAACTTCATAGTAAACCTTTTAGGGGTTAAATATAGACTACAACACGAGGTTACAAATATTTTAAAATTTTATCGTTATTCGATATTTACCATAATCTTTATAAACTGATTTAAGGTAAAAATGAGTTGTGGATTAGAATGAATGTGGTTTTTGACAACGAGAAACTCCTTTTAACTCTTTCTTTTAGGCTTTTCGTTTTGGAAGTAATATCAAAGTACCATTCAAACTTGATAATTAAACTTTCCAGCTAATAACAATCTTTTGTCTCCATGCTATATGGCAAAGACAAAGATTTTTTTTCTTAGAAAAAAAAACAGAACAGGTTTCAAAAGTCTGGTGGATTATATATATAGATATGCAGTGATTTAACTATCGGAATTTGGTGTTTTCCAGCTTTTGTTAAAAAGAAAACCATGGAATCCAATGCCAGGGCTTGTAAGCATATATTTTTTTCAAAGCAATTGATGGCTAAGTACAGATAGTGAATAGCGAGGATAAGACTTTCAGACATGTTTGTCATTAAAAAAAATCCATATATTTGATTGTAATGGATTAGACATGATATCCTATTATCCTCTCCATGATCTAAAAGAAGTAAATACCTACTAAAATTTTTTAATATAAAGGATAAAAAAAAGTGAGAGTTTAGGCTTATTTATTGAATATTAACCAAAGGCTTATCTAGGGATTAGCTTCCTTAATTTAATGAAAGTATCTAGTAGTAATTAAGGTGTAGAAAATATTTTAAGGTCTGAAGTTTGTCAGATCCTACACATTTTTCACCCTAAACTTTGTAAATAAAATTTGTCACATGAACTTAGCTTGTTTGTATTAGGTTTCTTTTACTTAATTTTCTTAGGGGTTTTTTTCCTTTCTGTCTCTGCATGGGAAACAGCATACATATTTTTTCCTGCTAGCTTTTATTTTCCTCAGTTGCTGTATCACATTCGTATTTTAATACAATTTCATATATATAATAGTGAACATCTTTCAAAATATTGAATCCAGTGTAGAATCAATGGCTTTTAAAAGGGTGTCTTTTAGGGTTTTTTTTTTTTTTCTTTTGATTTTTGACAATCCAAAATTCAAAAGAAAAAAAAAAGGGACTTTAAAGAAATGGTTTCATACCCAAAAGAAATTATTTCTTTATGAGCAATGAAAATTATTTATATAATGTTGTATATTATTTTGATATGATGTTACAAAATATAAATAAAAATGAGCTAAGATGAAGGGAATGACTTGTGTTTGGCATGGTGTTCGAATGTGGTGTTACCAAATCTTAGTTGGACAACTTGATGATTTATTTATTTATTTTCTTCCTTGTTTGTGGGGGGGACCAATAATAAATAATAACGAGCAAATTTGATAAGGACATTAGGTTCATTTAGTAGCTATTTGAAGTTCATTTTTAAAACATATTCTCCAATTCATAATTCATCAACCAATTGGTACATTTCTTTAATTTTCTTCTCCATCAATAATAGGAGCTAGATTGACCAAATCCTACATAAAATAAAGTTTTTTTCCCACCATAAATATTGTTTCATTAATGTTTAATTAATTCCAATAGCTGAATTGTTGTTCATTGCAATTATAAATATTTCAATATTATTAAAATTTATTTAGATTTATAAACTCGTCTTTGCAAAAAAAGAGCATCTACAACTGTTTGAAACCCCTTCAAAAGAAGTTTTAGATCTTTTCGAAGCAGACAAGGAAAGGGATTTGTATCCCTCAATGTTTTTCCAGCACAGCTTTTTTTTTTTCACCATTCATATATATATATATATATATATATATATTAGATTTTAATGTTGAATATACATTTGATAAGTTAAAATCGAATCGTTATTGATAAGTGTTCGACTATTTTATTTTAATATTAAAACTAATCTAAAATTGAAATTATAAATTAATATTGAGATATGAATATAAACAAGTTCTTCAAGTTTGAGAAGCACCTAATTAACTCAAACCTAAGGGCTAGGGCTTACCAATTATATATGTGTATGTTTTTATAACCTGAAATTATTTCGCATTAAGTTTTACAATTTTTATTATTTCATTGTTTACAATATTTAACTTAGTGAGTTGAAATTAAAAGTAGGACATTTAAAATTTTCTTAAAAGATTTCAGTTAACTAATACTTAGTTGATATCAATATTGTTGTCAATGTAAGAAGATGAAATATTTAAAGTGTGTTGAAAGACGTTATATTCTTATTTAAATGTTAGGAAAAAGTATGAATAATTCTAAGCATTATATATAAAAACATAACAATCATGATGCACATACCTAAATGTAAAAATATTTAATATATATTTTAAACTTTTTAACAATAACTGCCTAAGGAAAAATTATTTTCCAAGATGAAGTGTTAATAAAAAAATGTTAATATAAGATTTTATTTTATTTGAATTAAAATGGAAATAAAGGTAATTTTTTTAGTATTCAACCGTTATTATTATTGAATAATATAATTAAATTCAGTATTTAATTTTGTATAAAATACTTAATTTTTTAAAATATAAAAAATTTATAATTTAAATTCAATGTTCATAATTTTATTATTAAAAATTAATAATTAATTTTATCAAACTAAAATTAAAATTGTTGATAGGTGAAATGTTATTTTGCAAAGAATTGAGATAATTAATGTTAGAGAGAAGAGAAAGAAAGGATTGTAAATCAAAATTAAATAAAACAAAGGAATCCAATGTAAAAATAAAAATAAATAAAAACAAAGGGTAAAAGAGAGAGACATGTACAGATGGACATAGCCAGGAATCCTAAGAGCAAGAGAGTTTTTAAATCCGTAAAAAAAGAAAAATGAAAAAAAAGGAAATATAAAATTAATAATCACAGCAGTAGTACGCTTCTTATTTTACAGACCAATCATCGGCTTTCATTTTGGTTTTCACGCGGTTTCATTTGTTTATTTATTTTAGTTAAGTGAGTCTCCGGCCGGCCCTCTCCTTGGCTGCCCCGACTGCCCGGCCTTTTCTGTTTGGCGGGAAACTTGCCCTAGCTGGAAATTTTAGGGTTTCTTCCCTCCAAAATTTAGCCACAATTTGGGGGGACTATATGACGGACTAATCCTGATAAGAATATTTCAGTGTTGAACCAACTTGCCCAAGTATTTAATAAAGTATAATTAGAATCGTCCACTAGTTTGACTTTTGTTTTCTTCAGGTGATTGGTGGTAAGATAAGAAGTAAACTAATCATTTCTTGTCATAAATTATTATAATTTCTTCTGGAGAAAAGTTTAAATGAATTCAACTTGAAAAAAAGGGGTAATTTATCAAAAAAAGTCCTAAAATTTTTAAAATTACGAAAATGGGCCAGGTTGTAGAAAATTTATGGGAAAATGTCATTTCCCAACGTGTCACGTCAACGTGTTTGGGGAATCGACTAAAGCGCACAGGGACGCGTTTTTGTCCACCTCAGCAAAAACGCGTCCACGTAGGCGCGCTTTTGCCGAGTGGACAAAAACGCGTCCCCGGTGGCGCTTTAGGTCATTTCCCAAAACGCTACCGACGTGGATGCGTTTTGGGTGTCTCGCCTTTGAAATTATTTTGAAGTTTTGGGCCAATAGTCTCCGCAAAATATTTTGATGAGACATTTCGAACAAATAGTGGCCAAAACGCTTCTAGCAGGCGATTGTCGAGATGCGTCTTGAAAAGCACTCCACGTGGGCGCTTTTGCTACAATAGTCTCCGACAAAATAATTTTGAGGAGACGTTTACAACAAACAAGCAAAAACGCTTCGGCGAGGTGCACTTTGTCAAGATGCGTGCTGAAAAGCGCTCCCACGTGGACGCGCTTTTGCTACAGTAGTCTCCGGCAAAATAATTTTGAGGAGACGTTTCTGAACAAACAGTGGCCAAAAACGCTTCCAGCAGGGTGCACTGTCAGCATGCGTACTGAAAAGCGCTCCCACGTGGACGCGCTTTTGCTACAGTAGTCTCCGGCAAAATTAGGCTATAAATCAGTCAAATTTCATTCTGAGGTTGCATAAGGGAAATTGAGGCAAAAGGAAAAAAAATTGAAAATGAGTGAACGTATTAATGCTGTTATTTACTACGACGGTGAAGTTCGTGACACCGAAAATGGCGTTGTTTTCTTATCGAAAAACACAGCGCGACTGAGTTTTAATCGGAACATCGATTTAGTAGAACTTCGCAAAAGAATTAGGCGTAAAATATTCGGAACAACGCCAATGAAAGTTCAGTGTATTAAGTATAGATTTTATGCCTCGGTTGATCCGGTGAGATATGAGTCGTTCGACATCAAAGGTGCTTAGAGCTTTGAGGCAATGGTGGAGACTCATCTTGCCAGTGGATCACCCTATATCGAGGTATATGTAGAATTTTCATCTCCAAGTGATCTTTCTGCGACCTCGACATCTCTCGCCGTTCGAAGGAATACACGACCCCAAGCCGACACACTGTAAGTGGGAGGCAAAACACGAAGTGCCCCATGCGGTAGTAGTATGGAAAACATAACCCCTACATGACACTCGGTTGGTGGATGGGACATGCATATCCTTCATTCGACGTCCGATGATAGAAATACGTATTGGGGGCGTCGTCAACTTTTAGTGGTTGGCAATCCACATATGATTGGAATCTTTACGAAAGATGTTTAAGGAGGATGATGTACTCCGATGACATCCACCGCGAGGGTCCTCGTTTGTTGCGAGTTATGGAGGGTCGGATGATGAATCCGATGTGGATCCACCTCGAGAGGCGGGGCTGACGGTGCGAAGTTGGATTATTTTACGAACCGGAGCCGTTCAATTGTACCAAGACGTTGAGGCGGTTCGGACGAAGAAGAAGAAGATCCACTATTCGGGGCATACTCTCCTCCAAATCCACATGCATAATGTCGATCTATCTCAAGATGATGCATTGGAGTTTCTGAACTACCACACCGGACGCGTGGACCGTCTGATTCTTCGTTGGATTCGGACCAATTAGAAGTGGGTAACCATTTTCCAACAAGAATACTTTTCTTGCTGCATTGAAACAGTTCAACATTAAGAACGGGGTTAACTACAAGGTGGTTAAATCAAAGCTCGATAAGTTCGAGACGAAGTATGCAGTGCAAGATGGCACATGTTCATGAAAAATCATGGCGTCGTTGAGGAAAAGGACAAGGTTGTGGGAGATAAAAAAGTACAAAGGTCCACACACATGTCTTGCCGGTACAGTACCACTATGTGTTCAGCGATTTCGAATAACAGTAATAATATGTAATGTTGCATTGTTTAACATACTTCGTTGACAGGTGTAACACAAGATCATCCGAAGATGGATTCAGACATGTTGGCTGAACTAATAATGCCGACGGTGAAGGCCGATCCCAAGACTACGGTGCCGGCCTTAATTGGCAGTATTCGTAGCCAATTAGGGTACACGCCCTCTTACAGAAAGGCTTGGATAGCCAAGCAGAAGGCGTTAGAAAAGTTACACGGTGGGTGGGACACTTCATATAATGAAGTGTGGCGGTGGTGTCGATCTTTGGAGAGATATGTCCCAGCAAAGACGACGGACTTGAAACGGAACTGCGTACTACAACGATCGCTGCTTTCCGTGGATGCGCGGTGTTCAAGCATCATTACGGACATTTAAGCAATGCCGAGATGCCTTTAAATCTGCAAGCCATTGGTACAAATTGACGGTAACTTTATGTATGGTAGATATCGATCGGCTATTGCTATTGTGGCACAAGGCGGTTGTGGGAGAATCCTTCCAATTGCATTCGCAATAACACCGGGGGAGTCAGCTGATGACTGGGACTTCTTCCTATCTAGGTTAAGGAGGCATGTTTGCCCCCAACCTGACATATGCGTTATATCGGATCGGGGCCCTAGAATACTTACGGCAATAGAACGCCAGGGAAGCATGTGGCATCGCACACACCATCGATATTGCCTGAGGCATGTTTCATCCAGCTACTATGGGCAATATCGATTTAAAAGACAGAAACGCACTGTGACCGATATGGGTATGAAATGTCTATTGATATAATTTCATTTGTAATATTCAATTTATTCTCAATTGAATAGTGGTATGTAATATTTGCTATCAACGTATATTGGCAGGGTATGAGATCAATAAAGACCGTTTTCACGAGATGCTGGATAGTTTGCGCTCAGATAACACCAAAGGCGCAAGGTACCTATGAAATATTCCTTTCGAACAGTGGACACAAGCATATGACGGTGGCCTACGATATGGGCATATGACCACAAACCTAGCCAAATGCATAAATTCTGTTTTGAAAGGAACCCGTCATTTGCCGATTACATCGGCCAGCGAGAGACATATTTTGGTTAGCGACACTATTTAGAAGAGCGGCCGAGTTATATAGGGATGCAAGGAGGCCATGTATGGAGCCGAAGGTCTTGCAAGAAATAAACCGTGGGAAGGCACGGCAAACACCATGCACACGGTGTGTCACGATCGCGATAACCTATGGTTTCGTGTCACGGAGTTTGATGACCGAACCAAGGTATTGTTGGTGGCCATTATCGCGTACATTTAACAAATAGGACTCGCGGAATGGGATATTTGATGCACTTCGTTACCCTGCGCCCATGTAATTGCGGCTTGTCAGAATCTCCGTCTTGATCCAATGAGATATGTCGACGAAGTGTATATATTAGAAAACATGTACAACGTGTGGAGACACGTATTCCCACCAGTCCCAGATGAACGTAAGTGGCTATCGGTATCGCTTGCACCGTATAAGCTGTTGCCGGATAGACAATTGAGGCGCAAACCAAAAGGTCGGCCTTGCTCAACTAGAATACGCAACAATATGGATATCTGAGAAACAAGCAACCAAAGTCGGTTGTGCGGATAGTGTAGGAACCCGGGCCATACATCTCGCTCGTGTCCAAATCGGAATAGTTGATCGTGTTCTTAGGTCATTTGTCTCATATTGGCTATGTAATATCTATTTTTTGGAGGAAAACGTGAACTTTTGTACAATAACTTTTATTTTATTAAAAATTTAAAATAAATTAAAAAAATAAATTACAATAAAAAAGCAAACTCAAATTTTATTAAATATATTAAAACTTAATTACAAGAAAAAAATTAAACCAATTCTATTTTGTCAAAGGTATTAAAATTTAAATAAATTTAAAAATTAAATTACAATAAAAAAGCAAACTCAAATTTTATTAAATATATTACAACTTAATTACAAAAAAAATTAAACCAATTCTATTTTGTCAAAGTTATTAAAATTAAATAAATTAAAAAATTAAATTACAATAAAAAAGCAAACTCAAATTTTATTAAATATATTACAACTTAATTACAAAAAAAATTAAACCAATTCTATTTTGTCAAAGTTATTAAAATTAAATAAATTAAAAAATTAAATTACAATAAAAAAAGCAAACTCAAATTTTATTAAATATATTACAACTTAATTACAAAAAAATTAAACCAATTCTATTTTGTCAAAGTTATTAAAATTAAATAAATTAAAAAAGTAAATTACAATAAAAAAAGCAAACTCAAATTTTATTAAATATATTACAACTTAATTACAAAAAAAATTAAACCAATTCTATTTTGTCAAAGTTATTAAAATTAAATAAATTAAAAAATTAAATTACAATAAAAAAAGCAAACTCAAATTTTATTAAATATATTACAACTTAATTACAAAAAAAAATTAAACCAATTCTATTTTGTCAAAGTTATTAAAATTAAAAAATTAAATTACAATAAAAAAGCAAACTCAAATTTTATTAAATATATTACAACTTAATTACAAAAAAAATTAAACCAATTCTATTTTGTCAAAGTTATTAAAATTAAATAAATTAAAAATTAAATTACAATAAAAAAGCAAACTCAAATTTTATTAAATATATTACAACTTAATTACAAAAAAAATTAAACCACTTTATTTTGTCAAAGTTATTAAAATTAAATAAATTAAAAATTAAATTACAATAAAAAAAGAAAACTCAAATTTTATTAAATATATTACAACTTAATTACAAAAAAATTAAACCACTTCTATTTTAGTGTTGATGGGTGGGAACCTTGGCACACAGGCTGATCGTGATTATTCGTGGATTCCTCCTTCTTCGGCTTCGTGAGGTCGTGGAACCTCGGGCGGAATCGGGTTCACGGCGGTGGGTGCGGTTCGATGTTGCGATGGTGACCCACTCGATAAAATAATGACCGGAGGTGTTTGCATAAACCACGGCGGGGTGATCGCATCCAAACGGAGAAAGAGCTCGGCGAGAAAGAAGTGCTCCTCGACGGCGCCTCCTCTGAACCCACATGCGACGTCGGCCTTACCATCGGTTGGCCAGCTGAAGTAGTCGAGAACGGACTCGAACCCGACCATGCACTTCAACAGGCTAGGACTAGGAAGCTGAAACATATATGGGTTAGGAGGATACATATAAGGGAAGGTGTACTTTTGGCATGAACAGTGAATCTTTGGGATATTGGTGTTGTTGGTGAACCGATGGGCTCGGTGATTGTGTAGGCCTTTGTTGTTGGGCTCGATGGTTGTCGCGCCGATGATGGCCCCGCCTCATCACCCTTCTCCTTGATTTAAAGGGCCGACGTTCCCTTCACTCGTGAAGTTACCATCACTCTCTTCTTCCGACAACAGATACGGCTTGCCATAGATCCTAAACCATGGCATGTACTCAAGACGCACACTAACTCGGAATGACTATCGGTTCCGGTCGGTATATAGTCATACCGGTTCTCCCATCGTCTCGATATAACTCGACCAAAATCTTGGCCAATTCGTAATGCGGTCCAGTAAGTCCCTCGTGTGCTCATCATCGAGCACCTCCGGTGGCACGGGGATCGATTTCTAGAATCCAAATTACCGCAGAACCCGATCTACCTGGTGTATCTCCACGGTCGCGTAGGTGATCAATGGGACCTTTACGTGCCAACCATTCGAATTTTAGAGGAACTCCTCCGGAATTACTGCCCAAATTTCTGGATCCTCGTACGGTGTCCATTGAAACTATATTAACATTACCAAAATATTAGTTATATACCTAATATTAGACACTACATACGAATACTAAATTATAATAACAAAATTGAAACTTACTTGTGATTCGACCTTTGGTCCAATAGGAGCCGTATATCCTCAAGTGAGTTAGGTATTCCAACATGACTACGTGAATGGTTCCACCTAATTAAATAAACTTTTAGCATGCAATTATACTATAAATCTACGAAATAATTGTAAAATATAATATTAAATTTACCTCATTATCGGTGGGAATAAATATGGGTGGTCGAGTCGAGGCGTAAAATGGAAATCGGAACCATGCCCATGATGCGAGAATGATAGGTAACTCGATTTTACTTTACTCATGCGCGTCCTCAAGACATCTCCTGGTACAACCTCGACAAAGACGGTAGACCCCAACTCAATTCAATTCACCGCTCTGAAATCAACAAGTTTGAAGCCATCTCAGGTGGATGAGGTTTCTAGAGAGGTCCGACATCAGATAGCCTCCAATTATTTGAAGAATGTATGCCCGAGCATATGGTATTCTTTCTACTTCGGTCGAACCCTCGTTCGGCTCCGAGAATGCGTCTCGTAACCAGGCCATATCGATCCGAGCTCCTCGAATTCTATCCGAAATGGCACCCAGAAGCTCGTAGCATACGGCCATCCAATCGGTAGATGTTACGGACCCGGTGACTACCGACCCGTCCACCGGTAATCCCAACTGCAATTGCACATCTTCTAGAGTGATGGTACACTCTCCGCATGGAAGATGGAAAGTGTGGGTCTCGGGTCTCCACCTCTCAATCAACGCGCTGATCAAAGGCGGCTCCAACTTGAACCCCCGGCCTATCGTGGCCACGTGCCAAAAACCCGCTTCCCGCAGGTAATTCTCGATCAAGGGCGATGGGGGACCATGCATGTTGCGAATATAACATTCCAACACCGATCATGAGACTATTTAAAAATTATAAAATTAACAATTAATTAAAATTGCATAATTGAAAAAAATTAAATTATATTGAAAAATTAAAATTAAAACTTAGCATTCTCATTTGCTCGTGAAATGTGCTTCTCGTCTAAGCAACGTAATTCCCGACCATTGTAATCCGATAAAAATTTCAAAATTTTCCAAAAAGATATATTAAAAAATAAAAGAGCTTTTTAAGTAAATAGTAATGGACTATTTTGAAATTTGAGAGTAAATTTCAAGGACCTTGAGAGAAAATTGAGAGAAAATTGAGAGAATATTGAGAGAATATTGATAAAGGATTGAAATGTGAAAAAATAAAGGGTGGGGGCTTTTATACTTTTTTTCTCGTTGGCTCCTAACGGTCAAAAAAATATGATGACATGACTAAAGCGCCACAGGGACGCGTTTTGTCCACCTCGAAAAAGCGCCGCCACGTGGGCGCTTTTCTTTGAGGTGGACAAAACGCGTCCCTGTGGGCGCTTTAGGTCGATTCCAAAAACGCGGCGACGTGGACGCGTTTTTGGGGGAATTGGTCCTTTTCCGTAAATTTTCTACAACCTGGCCCATTTCCGTAATTTTGGAAACTTTAGGGCTTTTTTTGGTAAATTGCCCGAAAAAAAGGGTCTCGAAGGATACAATAAAAGTGATTGGTAACATTTTTATGACTTATTTTAATTAATTTTGGTATTTTATTGGTTATTTTTTATGTTAGTACAACAATTGTTTAATGTGTTAAAAAGATGGAAGATTTAACATGGAGGTAGAGTGACATGCAATACTCTTAGATTTTAGCATTATTTTATTTAATATTTGTTTTTATTTTGAAACATATTTATTTAAGAGATTAGTTAAGGCTAGATTTACCTTAGTGAGCAAGGAAAAACTTTTTGGTTAGATTTTTAAAATATTTTATCATTGCATTTAAGTTTAGGGTTTTATTTTTATTTGACTTTCTACTTTTGTTTCTACTTTTCTCTGTAAAACCTTTTCCCCTATGGGGATTTTTCAAAAGCTTAGACTTTTCTTTTCAACCTTTTTTTATCCTTCTCTCTCATTTTAAGTCTTAATGAAAGTAGATAAAGATGGCTATGCATGTTATTGTTCGCATTCAGACGCATTAACGTTTAGAGTATGAATACTGCAATTAAGTGGTGTTTACAAGTATACAGGTTAAGTTGTAATATAATTTTTACAACGGAATTAGTAAGTATTTTGAGGATCGTACCTAAAGGAGGCGAGTACTAAATTAAACCTAAATTCAAAAAAATTAATTGGTTGTGTTGTAACGCTCCTATACCCGGATTGATCCAAGGAACCTGATATAAGAATATTACAAATTGTGCCAAAGTGATTTTGGCTAATCACTAATATATTTGAACATTCAAAAAAAATTAAGTTTTCATAACTTATATTTTAGTCCTTACTACTTGGATCACACTTGATCTTCCTAAGTACATGCCATTCTATTTAAAATTTTGAAACATACCCTCTTAGCACTTGGAGATGTGATGAGATGGATGTTCACAACCTCAATTACAACTCTTCAAAATCATTGTACCTACGCGTTGAAAATAAACGCGTTAAGTCGGTGAAGACTTAGTAAGTACCCATGATATTTAAATTCTATTAAATTTCTTAATTTCCAATATCTCGTTTCTTTGTTTATTTATCATATTCATTTGTAACTTTTTACTTATTTCACAATTTAGTCCTTAAGTCCTCAAATCAACTTATAAAAATTACTACTCTTTTTATACATGTATCATATTTCACCATTTAATGTAAATTTTCATGATTTTCGCTATTTCTTTCACAATTAATTTTTAATTCAATATTCAAACATGAATCAGAGGTAAACCTTTACCTTGTAATGAAAATTGTTTACCTTTTTAGCAGAGGCCCAGTAGTCTAAATATAACACTTAGTATATACGAAACTGATACAGAGGTGCATTATTATGCACTATTAAATAGAGAGCACTAAAGTTCTATATAGAGAGAACTAAGGTGCTAATAATCGGAGAGCACTACCATACTAATAATCAGAATGCGCGCTAAGGTTCTTTAACGGCATGCCACTAATATCCTAGTAGTTCTAATTTCGTCTACTTGGGCAAATTATATAATGCACACATATCATTTTTACACTTTTCGCATAATGCTTTTACATACTTTACAATTTAATCATTGCACCAATAATCCGTATACTTATACCTTCACTATCTTTAAACGTGTAATATATTTCTAAATTCATTATTCATCCATAATTCACTAATAATCTTTAGCATGTATTTCACATATCACTTCTATATATTTTGTAATTTAATCCTTAGTAGAAAATTTCATGTAGCAATATATTTTACTTTTAATAACACATATAACATAATTCAATACTTATTAATATTCCAAAATTCACTACAACTTCAATGCTTCTCATTCTAAGTGTTATGCACTTCACTTTTCTATTTCTAATATAAAATTTCCTAAATTTACGGTTTAACCCTTAATTTCCACAATTTAGGAAATAATTGTAGTTTGGATTACAAAATTCATATATTCTTTTATTTTCCATTATATGCTTTATTATCAATATTTCCTTGTAAACTTTTATAACTTTCCTATTTAATCACTTTTTTTTAAAAAATTCTTTATTTACTATTAAACAAATTTTCTTTCACATCTCAATTAATTTACATAATTGATTCTACTATATCATTTTTCACATCAAATTTCTATGTATTTCACTTGTATTATTTCCACCACATATATTTCTCAAGTCTTTCAATTTAGTCATTGTTTCCATAAAATTTCACATTTTCCCATAATTCCACTTATCTAATACTTTGTATATTTTTGGCAACACATAACCCAACAATTATACTTTTATTATAATTTCCTCCTTCACTTAAGAAATTATTTCACACTATATATATATATATATATATATATATATATTTACTTAATTACCACTTACTTTACAAAAATCACATTTTAATCTTTAAATAACAAGAAAGTTCATGGGTACCTACCTCTTTTCTATCAACATCTCTTGTTTTTCTCTTCTCCTACCATTTGATTCACTTACTCAACTTTTCTCTTCATCAACATGTCAAAAACACAATATTTCCTCATGAGAAATCCTTACTTTAACACCATTTTTATGCTTTTCTATCAGTACTAAGCTTAAAAATAACATAAAACCTTAACATCCATACCTTATTCTCTTGAAACCAAACTTTAACTTGACTTCCTCTCCCCTCCAACTTCTATTTTCTTGAATCTAACTTGATATTTTAGCTCCCCATAGTCTCCTTAATATTTTTCTCTCTTGATGGCTATGGAAATTCTTTTGATTTTTTTTAAGTGAAAATGGTGGATTTTTGGTAAAAAGGACCAAATTGTAAAGAAAAGAAAATTTCTTTCTTTCTTTTCTTCTTCATCTTTCTTTCCTTATATACTAAATAAAAATTAATAAAATATAAATAAATTTCAAATCAAAATATTAATAAACTAATATTTATTTATTTATTTAATCTAAAATATCACCAACATCATCATTACTCTTCAAAATTATCTTCCTTGCTAAATGACCATTTTGCCCCTTATGATCCTTCAAAATTCCTCCATTGAATCATCACTCATTTTAGTAAAATTGTGATTTAACCCCTCATTCTTTTTTCACTTATTCAATTTGGTCCTAATTCGTCCATTTTGCTTAGTTTCTAGATCCTTCCACCCTTAAAATATTTGCACTATTAGTCCTTCAAAATTTTCATATTTACACTTTAACCTCTCAAATTGTGAGTTTTTATTCTTGGGTCACAAAACTTTTCTCACTTTTGCGATTTAGTCTTTTCTTGAATTAGTACATCATAATATACTTTCTAAACAGATTTTGTTGACATAACTCAAACTTTTCCCTTTTTTTTTTCACATTATTTCCTTATTTTACTGTATCAAAAATAATATCTCACTTTCTTCCTGTAGCAACTTTCGGGGTGTTACAAGTGTAACACCCTAACCTATCTCCGTTGTCAGATTAGGGTTACAAAGTATTACAATTCAAAACATTTAACTTCATATAGAAACAGTTATTCAAATTTAATACTAACACTCAAATACGCATTTCATTTATAGCATAAATGCATACACGGGCCTTAAACCAAGCCTATGGGGCTTTAAAAATGGTTTGGGAACATTTAGGGACAATTTTGAAACAAAACAATAAATTTTAGAAAAATTAAAAAATTTTAAAACAGGGTTCACACAACCGTGTGACATAACCCAAGCCATGTGGCCAACCATGTACAATTTGAAATATGGGACACACGGTCGTGTCCCAACCGGTGTGTCCACCCATGTGAATATTCGAAATAGGGTCACGCGGTCGTGTTGTAGGCCGTGTGCCAGACTGTGTATGCATTAGAAGTTAGGTCACATGACCGTGTCACCAAGCCATGTAACTCTCTGTGACCGTGTGGTTCATCTTGCACTTAAAATTTAAATGACACATGATTATGTAGTGTGGCCGTGTGTGGCACACGGTCGAGTGACAGCCCGTGTGCTTCCTAAAGAACCCCTAATGCAAGCCAATTTAACCTCAATTACTTGGGCACAAACCAAACTAATTCCACACATATTCATAAGGTTAAAACACATTCAAACACACATAAATAATGTCAAATCATTCATCTTATGTGGCTAACCAATATGTCATCATTTGACACCACAATTCATACACAAATCAAATCAAATTCAATATTTCAAGTTCAAACATTAAACATATACCAAACATAGCAAATAATCATCCCAATAGCATTCCATTCTACCATAAGTTACCTACTTTTAAAAGGGCATACATAAATGTCCAACAATACATATTTACACCAACATTTACAAAATTAAACATAAATAAGCTTCGCACAAACTCAAGACATACCATGTGTAATAAGGCCATTTTGCCGTGCCTATAACAAACCAAAAAATAATAAAAAATAAAATAAAGTCCAGTTTGTTTACAATTACAACACAGATTACACTACCCTTGGCCCAAATTAAATACCCAAATACCACCAGCAACCCAGATTACAGCCGAGCCCAAACAAACCCAAAATACTAACCCACTACCCAAACAAATACCACCAGAACCAAACTACCCATTGACCCAACACTCAGACCCAACTAAATGGCCCAATACCAAAGTGGCCCAATGCTTAAACGAAATCAAAAGCCTAGGGTTTCTGAAAACCCTAGGTGCCGCAAGCGGTCCCTGTCCTCGTGCCGCAGGCTTCAATTAGCCCCTCGTCAAGCCGCAAGTCGTGCGGATAACGCCCCATCGTCGCCGTGTTCTCCTCGTTCACCTGCAAAAAAAAGGAAAGACAGCAGCAAAACACAGCAAACATGGCAACATTTTTATTTACTTTTTTATTTTCATTTTGAAAGCTATAAAAGTCCTACAAGAATTTGTAACAAGGAGAGAATACACACAAATATACATGGAGAATACAATATACAGAATCAAAAAGGAAAATACCAGATCAACAAAGGTTTTTTTTATATATTATTTTTTTTATATATTTCTTTTTTTGAATGCTATAAATTTTTATGCCATTTTAATTCTTTTGAAAACATTATATATAATATATATAACATATTAAAAAATAAATAAATAAAACTTACTTTTTTATTTTTGGCCACCATCTGCGTTGGTGGCGTGATGATGGCAATGGCGTGATCGGCGCCGAGTGTCACCGGAATCTTTGCCGAAAATCGCCTTAGGAAAAGAAAAGGGGAGAGCTGCAACTTTTTTTTTTTTAAAAAAGGAGGAATTAATTTTTTTTAAAAAAATTTATTTATAAAGATACAAAAGCAGCCGTTTAGGGCTGGCTTTCATAGCCCCAAAACGACGCCGTTTCAAGGCCTTACTCGCGCACAGTTGACCCGACCCGAAAGGATCCGCGCGTTTTCCCTTTTTGGGCTATTTACAGACCTAGCCCCTCCGCTTTTTATAGTTTCATAATATTTTTTTATTTTTCGATGTTGCCCAAAAGTTATCCCCTGGGTTCAATTTGGTCCTCATTCGAACGGCACCGTTTCAGAGGGTGGGATTAATTGCTATGCTGGTCCCTCTATGTTGCGCGCGCATTACAATTTAGCCCTTTTATCTTCATTTGTTCTTGCTGTTGCCCCAAACTCCTGTTTTAAATTCAACTTAGTCCCTATTTTACTTTGTTTTCAAATTAATTATTTTTAAATATTTTTATTACCACTATTTTTTATATGTATATTATTATTATTGTTATTATTATTATTATAATCATATTCTTTCTATTATATTTACTATTATTATATATATTATTGTTTACTTAAATTTTTATTATATATTATTATATCTATTATTTTTATTATTATCAATATACTTTTATTTTTACTAATACTATTTTTATTAATACTATTATTTTAATATTGATACTATTATTTTATCATTAATACTATTTTAATTTTTACTATCACTTTTATTATTATTATTATTAATATTATTATTTTTTATTATTATTATTATTATTGTTAATATATTATAATTATTCTTATTAATGCATTATTATTATTTTTACTTCATCATTATTATCAATTTTTATTTCTTCTATTTTATTCAATAATTTTCTTTCATTTTCTTTGTTTTCAACTTTTCTTCTTATTTTTTATGTTAACTCTCATTTGTTTACTTATTGTTCGATTCACTTTCTTTTATTTATTTATCTTTGATTATTTCGCTTTGAATATTGTTATTTAGGTTTTCGTCCATTTTATTTCCATTACATATATCAATGTTGCGATTTATTTTCACAAATTCGTGTTACATTAATTTTACTCGATACATAATGCTTTTCAAATAAAGGCGATATTTTGTGTTTAGAAATTCAAGGAATTGTGTCCTAACGTGCTGGGTTTCGGTTTTTCGTTTGACTAAATCACTAAATACCCTTTAAGACTGTGTCCGTTTTTTTAAAAAAAGAGTTAAAAACAAGGCAATATTTCGTGTTTGGATGTAACACCCCAAACCCGGCCCGTAAGCCCTGACCGGATCTGGTATGTCACGGAGTAAAAACGTTTGGAAGATTTTGATTTTCTGGTGAAAAATTTGAAAATTCTGATAAGGTTATAAAACAGTGTTTGTGTTGAAAACCCTTTGAAAACATTTGAACAATTAAAATTTTAATGTTCATCAGAGTTATTGTTAACTTGGTGAATTTTGCTACCCGATGGTAACATTTTTGAAAACTTGTAGAAGTTACTTAATTTTGAAGATGTTACTTTTAACCAATTTACTTAACATTTTATAGTTTCATTTGTAATGTGGTTTAAGTAAAGTAAAAACAACTATGTAAACATCCAAAATAATAAGCTAGCGGCCTTATTACAACCCAAATCAAAATTTAGAAAATAAATAAACTTGAACTGAATCAAATAAAGTCCCAAATCCAAGGAACAAGCATGGCCGCCTCAAGTCCTCTCCGGCTCCATCTCCGCGATCTACTCATCTGCAAAATAATATGGGAAGGGGTGAGTCACCAAGACTCAGTGTGTAATTCCCCCACCCGGAAGTGCAACTCATACACAAATTATTAATAGACATGCAAACATGCAACCCAACTAACCATCCGTACTCCTTTAACTACCCCGTGTGGTCAAAACCACTAGTGGTCAAAACCACTGGTGACTAGAGTCACAAATCAAGTGATGGGGCCAACCCATCGTATGGTCAAAACCATCGATGACCATAGGTCACAATTTATCAATATGTGGTCAAAACCTTTGGTGGTACCAAACCACTGGGACTTAGTCACAATTTATCAACGGTGTGGTCAAAACCACTGGTGACCGAAGTCACAATTAATCTGATGGGGCCAACCCATCTTGTGGTCAAAACCACTAGTGACAGTCCATAAAGATCATCCCCCTCCTCTCATCAATCCCACCATCATCATGCTTACACAACAAATATCATAATCCCATATATCATGCATTTATGTATAGCATAGCATTCAACAGCATATGATGGCATACACAAACATACATCATAGATCACGTAATAGGGGACTTACCCGGAATCCAAGCTTATGCCCACAAGGTAAAGTCACAACACGAGAGGTTATACATCAATATAATAAACAGTCTATGCTAATAAAGTGTGTAAGAGTTTACACACCTGTTTACTCGTGAGACTAGCAAATCCCGAATATACTAGAGAAATCCCGAGAGGTTGTTTCCCCCTATAATCGGCCAACACATAAATTCTTAGATCTAATAGCCATTCGGCTAAACTAAAGATCCCGAAGGATTAATCGCGCTCATAACCAAAATATGGCCCTAGGCCGAATCTTACCATCACTTACCAAAGCAAATCGAAATCCCGGAAGCCTTTGTTTGCCTTGGCCGATTAATCCCTAGATCCATGGCTCACAATCGGTTATACTTTAGGTACCAAAAGTGGCCTTTGGTCGAATATAACTAATCACTTACCACACTTACCGAAATCCCAAAATTGTCACTTGACTTGTCGAGATCCCTACCAAAACACTTGTTAGAATCGGCTTGCACACTTATACATAATCAAGGCCTATGGCCGAATGTTGCTTACCACCTTATCTTAGGGAATCAAATCCCGAAAGCTTCCTTCAATCGGCTTAGAGTCCTTCCCTACAATTGGTTTAATAACTTCATTAGAGAGCTAAAGGCCATTAGGCCATAACATAAACCTAAAAGAAGTTGTCGCCCCTTACCTTGATGACTATTTCGGCCTTTAAACACCACAAGTCGGCACCACTTGGTGATGTTAGGGGTTCCGGCTACCTTTAAGGAGTAATAGTAGGTTTAACATATAGATCTATAATAGAAAGAAAGATGGAAAAGATCTACTTACCAAATGATTTGGCTAACCCGAATGGAGAGTTAGATTTCGGCTCTTGATGTGATGATGAGAAAACACAAAAAGAAAAGAGAGGGTATTTGGCAAGAAAGTGGAGTAGCTTCGGCTAGAGAACAAGAAGAAAATAATGAAAAGGGTGATAGGGGGTTGAAGAATCTTGGCAATATGGCTAGAGAGGATTGACAAAGACAACAAATTGCGAGAGAAAAGAAAAGAAATTTTGATGAATTTGGCACCTCTCTATGTGATAAAACCGATTGTGGATGGCCCTAAGGAGTCCTACAATCCGCCATTGCTCCCTAATGTGATAAATTTTATCTTTAATTATCACCCCATTCAAATAAATAAAAAGAAAAACAAAGTTTATCTCTATCAAACTCAGAGTCCTTGAGCAGACCATTAGCTCACTCCCTTCACGCCAGCTTGCATAAAAAAAAGAAACCTATTGCTGCCCATGCTACTTGAGCATGGGACCTCACTGCCGCAGCCCCTTACAACGCCCCAAGCCACTCTTCCACATCGACTTTCATGTCCCAAAACCTCGCCATTTATTTTTAAGGCCTACCTAGGTTGATTCCCTTCCTAACGCAAAACACAAAATTAAATACTCCCATGCTGCCCTCACGACTCGAACCTCTTCTCCCCCCTGCACTTCCTTGCACCTTTGCGCCCCAAGCCAACATGCCAATTAATTCCTTGTGTCCAACTTCTCACAAAATTTTCTCTTAACCCCTGTCTCACCTAGCTCCCTCCTCTCAAGCACTAAAAATAAATTTTAGCCCTAAGTCAGACTAGCCCGGGGTTATGACTAGACCCTAGAATATATCAAGCAATCAAGCATACATATTTCTTCAAGCACACACATGGGAAAATAATTAAATTGTAAACAACCCCTAATTCAGGATGTTACATTGAAAGTCTCGAAAAATTGTGCCCTAACGTGCTGGGTTTTGGTTTTTCCGTTCGTCCAAATGACTAGATATCCTTTTAAGATTTTGACCGAGTTTTCTTAACTTCAAAAATAAGGCAATATTTCATGTTTAGAAATTCGAGGAATCGTGCCCTAATGTGCTGGGTTTTTTTTTTTTGTTTGGCCAAACAACGAAATACCTTTTTTAAAATTGCTATGCGTGAATTTTAGAAATCACGAAACGATCTTGGTGTCAAGGGTTTGAAGTATCGTATCCTAATGTGCTGGATGTGATATTTCATTCTTTCGGGACTAGAGAATTTTGATATTCAATTCAGATTATCCAAACCTTTTCTAAAGGATTCATATTTTAAAATCTCTTTCGATTTTCGACATTAGGACAATAACTAATTAATCCGGTACCAATTTTGGGCGTTACGAGGGTACTAATCCTTCCTCATACGTAACCGACTCTCGAACCCATTTTCTTGAATTTTGTAGGCCAAAATCAATGTTTTGAAATAAAATATTTTATAAGGTGATCCGATCACACCTAAGCAAAAAGGGATTGGTGGCGACTCCATTTTTTTTAAAGTCGATCCCCGTAAAATTGATTATTTCTTGTCCTTTTTTTTCCAAATTTTAAAATCCGATTTGAAAAACTAGGATCCTTTTATTGCTTGTGGTTCTAATTTTATAGAATATCTCTGCATTGCATTGCATGACCATTGTGGTCGTACCTTTTAAGTGGGAGTGAGAAACTATGCCTTCGTGAGGTTTTCACCTCCGCATGGGCTAGTGGACTGCTTCTAGGATACATCCGTACCTATGTCTTCATAAGGTTTTCACCTCCGCATAGCCATAGGGAAATGTATTTCCCTGAACTGAACTCGATTTATATGAGCCTATAATGGGTGAGGATCGAGGAATCTGTTGGTTCAAGTACCCTCCCTTTAGAACTAAGCCACATATAGTGAACTTTAAGAGCCAACTCTAGATAGAGCTATATTGAACCCTAGTGGTCACCTGAATAGGTGCCTTATTTTGTTATTTATTTCACTTGTGCTAACGTGTTCTCTTTTGTTTTGATTGCATTGCATTCACATCATAGAGAGGAGGTGTTGATTCAAATTTGATTGCTAAATAGAAGAGTTTGTCATGAGAAAATGGATTTCTTGATAAAGTAGATTATAATACGGTCGTTCGAATACAGTCCAAGTAAACACAACGAGAGAAGACTGATAGTCCGTGAAGGAATACAAGAATTTATTGCCCAAGAATTCAATCTGACAAAGACTATTCGATAAGCACCACGTCTCGGCTTTCTTAAAGAGGCTAATAAGCATTGCAAGGATAAGTAAGAAATGAGTCGGGCCCAAGCAAAAAGGAGCTAGTGGAGCCATCTATTAGAAGTTTGCAAGATTTGACCTTTGCAAAGAAGGGGATTAATGTTTTTGCTTGGAATATGAGGGCAAGGTCGCATATGTAATCCATTTTATGTAAAGAAATTTGCTTTCTAGAAAAGTTTTTCTAATGTAACTGAATTCAGAATCAACGCCTCTCTTTCTTTTGCATTCATTCCATGCATCTGCATTGCATTGCATCATTTGCATTAGACTTTTACAAAAAGGACCTTAATTAGGAAAAAAATATTTCAGTTAACCTGGAAAAAATGAAACAAAGGTTGGAGAGAATAGAGCAATGAAAAATACAGATGCAAGAGTAATTGACCAAAATTCAACAAAACATGCGGGAATTTCAAAAGAATGTGATTGGCCAGTTAAGTCATTTACTAGTTGAAGGGCTTGAAGAGAGGAAAGGCCTAGTAGTCAATAGAGGAGATGATAATGAAGACCTTGTCTATCCCTAGGTTTTACTCCAATAAGTGTTCAGACTCAACCAGACGCATATCCAAAAGTGGTACCCGTTACTATCAGATCCCAATAGCATCAGTTGTCTCAGGGCAAAACCCAATCCAAGACCGAACTCAAAAAATCCCAATTCTCGCCCATCCCAATCACGTATAAAGAGCTGTACTAAATTTTGTTTGATACACATGTAGTATCCTCTTTCTACCTAAAACCTATACAACCTCCATACCCTAAATGATACGACATGAACTCACAGGACATTCGATCAAGAACTGCACCGCTTTCAAAAAGATGATCAAAAGACTTATCAAAATGGGTATTGTCAAATTTGATGATCCATCTGGGGTAGAAAATCTGTCACCTAACCATCTAGGTGAAGGGGTGAGATCTATGAGAATGCATCGAGTTCAGGGCTTTAGTGCAAGACCTGATATTGAAAATCTGAACACTAATGACATATCTGAAGAGGGAATCAAGGAATGAAGTTTTCAAGCCCTTGTGTACTTGGAAGTGTTTTGAATAATGGGACTGTGGAAGAGATCCCTGTATTTTTAGAACTGATCTAGAGTAATCTTCAAAACATGCTTGTTGCCTTAAGACTAGAGGCAATAAGAACCCTTTTGTGAAATAGGTTCGTGTCTGAAATTTTATTTCAATAAAATACATCTTTTAAGAAAATATTCTTTTATTCTTTCCATTTCATACTGTACAAACAATTGTTCTTAGTTTTTTTTTCTTTTGTTTGGACTTTCTTTCAAGTATTCTTTCATTCTTCATGATCATATAAATAAACATTCTTTGAATCATATTTTCTTTGGAATCTTCTTTCGAACCTACAATAGCTCTCCAGATATCAATGATGTGAGCAACGCTGCAACTGACTCAGAGTCTCCTTTCGAGTAAGATATGTGTCTAGAGGGATCTCAGGACTTTGAAGATGAAAAAGATTGTAACCTATCTTCTGATTTGTTAAGAATGGTAGAACAAGATAAAAAATAGACCCTACTCTACAAAAGGTCAGTGAATATTTTAAGCCTAGAAAAGAGGGAAAGATTGTAACCTAGCTTATCACAGAAATAAGGCGAGACATCATTGAGTTATTTTCAAGAATTCAAAAATGTTTTCGCACGATCATATCAAGACGTGCCTAGGCTAATAAGACGTGGGCTAAACATGAGGATCGGGCACTGTTGGTCTATCATGGAAGGGGATTGCATCAGTTATACCGCAAATACCGTATTTAAGGAGACAAGATTCATGTGCTTACTCCATTTCTTCACAAATTTTCCATATAGGGGCATGGATGTGATGGGGCCAATCTCTTCAAAAGCTTTTAGCCAATATCGATTCGTCGTCGTGGTCATCGTTTACTTCACTAAGAGGGTGAAAGTAGCTTCATATGCCAACGTTACAAAGTTGATAGTCATCAAATTCTTAAAAAAAATAAAAAATAAAAATCAGGCGTAGGCAAAGAATGCCAAAAAGGACAAAGTCAAAAGTTTGTAGTCTGTTCAAAGATCAGACGCAATATCATAGAGTAAAAAAGGCAGCCAAAAAGGAAAAAAAAAGAATTGTAAGAAAGATGACCGAGACTTGTAAAGATTGGCATAAAGAAGTTACATTTTATCTTCTATGATTATCAAACGTTGGCCAGGACTTTTGCCGGGGCAACATCTTATCCATTGTTTTATGGAATGGAAGTAATTTTGCCAATTGAACCTAATCGAAAAAAAGGTTAAAAGTTATCCATCATGGTTAGATGATGCAAGCTTACGACAAAGATGTTTATCTTAGAGTATTTCATGAGGGGACCTTGTACTGAAAAAGATCCTTCCCATACAAAAGGATTTTAGAGGAAAATGGATGTCGAATTGGGAAGGACCATATGTGGTGAAGAAGGCTTTCTCTAGAGGAGCACTGATTTTGACCGAAATGGATGGAAAAAGTTCACCCAACCCTGTGAACTCTAACTCAGTCAAAAAATATTTTGCTTGAAAAAGAGAAGAGGCCAAGGTGAAAACCCGTAAAGGGCGCCTTGAGCTCAAATTCATTTAAAATAAAAAATAAAAAAAAGGAGAGGCCAAGGCGAAAACCCGCAAAGGGCGCTTTGAGACCAAAGGGGTTTTGAGCCTAAAACCCGAAAAGGGCAGCTCAAATTTTGATAAAAAATAGGGCATGTGTGGTCTTGTTATGCTTGAATTAACAGTGGGGAAGTATGCTATGTCTTGGGGCATTGACAAAGTACTCCGGATCCTCTAAACACATATTGAGCTCAAAATGGTCCTCAAGAAGTTTGTATAGAGAAGCTCATGCTTATTCTGTTCAAAGATACACCCCAATAAATTTTCTTTTATAGCCTTGGCTATCTTTGATTATTTTATATACCCCAATTAATTTTCTGGGTTATCTTTGATTAACTTTGTAACATCCCAAAATTGGGCCTAGAAAAATTGGGCCCATTGGGCCTTGGGCTCGGGAGTGTTTAAAATTTTTAAGAATAAGAGAATTGCATTAGTGCAAGTTGGACCTATTAGGTGAGTGATTTTGGAAGGTTAGAGGGTTTCTATGAAGTCCCGGGTTTTATTAGGTCTTAGGAAAAATTTTGGTTTTAGGTGAATAAAACCCTGAGAGTTAGTAGTAGGCTTTAAGAATGAAATGTGGAGAAAAATGACACAAGTGGAGTGTGTGGTGTAGTGGCAAAGTGTCGCCACATAAGGGACAAGGGGGGTGACGCCACAAGGAAGGAAGGAGGTCCAAGGTTCAAGTCTTGGCTCTTGCATTTTAGTTTTCTTTTTAAATGGACTCTAGAAGTTTGCATTTAAACTCTGCTAACGGAGGGATCCCACATCGGAAAGATACAAAGAAGGAAGGTGAGAAGCTAGCTATATATAGAGCATTCTATAAGGAGAGTTAATATACCTTGGTGGGCATTTGGGTATAGACCTAGAGGATAATCGCCAATAGTAGCGAAGGAAGGGCTACTATAACGTGAGGTGCACGGTAAGGTTACGGTGAGGTTTCGGTTTTCGATAAGTGTATATTAAGTTATGATTAATCGTTAGGTGATGTCGATTGTAGGTTCGTGACTAAGGGGTTTGCAGCGCGCGTGGTTATCAGGTGTGTACAAACACTACACACACGATATCGGTAATGTCGAAAAGCCGAAAAGCCAAAAGTGGCTAAATGGGCCCGGTGGGCCCTGGGACTAAGTTTGATGAAATGGTTTGGTTGGTTATACGAATTGAATTAGTCATGCATGGTACATGAATTGGATTTGTTTTGGGCCTAATAGGCCATATGATGATATTTGGGCCTAATGGGCCGTAAGGGAGTGATTTGGGCTTGATAGGCTTATGGGGACATAGACATGTATGTTAGGGTTTATGGATCTTAGGTCTAGTTTGAACAACTCTTAAATTCCATAAGACTTAATTTTTCTAATTAAACATGTCTGTGAACAAGTCGCTGGGTTAAGGTGTGCAAGGGGCATACGCATGTTTAGGATTGGATCCAAGGAGAGTTTGGTATTTAAGCGGCCCTAGTGGCCCACCTCCTCTTTTCTGGAATCCTACCTAGTGCGTAGTGTCTGTTTACTTTAGCCGCGAGGACTTGTTGATGGACTAAAGTTCATAACTAAAATCCGAGAAGGACCAAATACCTTTATATTTGTAAAATTACCAAAATATCCTCGATTTGTGAAATTACCGAAATACCCCCGATTTACGAAATTACTGAAATACCCCCGATTTGCAAAATTATCAAAATACCCCCGATTGTGAAATTACCAAAATACCCTCGATTTATAAAATTACCAAAATACCCTCAGTCTGTGAAATTACCAAAGTACCCCCAATTTGCAAAATTACCAAAATACCCCCGATTTGTAAAATTACCAAAATACCATCGATTTGTGAAATTACTGAAATACCCTAAATTTGTGAAATTATCGAAATACCCCTGGTTTGTGAAATTATCGAAATACCCTTGATTTGTGATATTACCAAAATACTCCTGATTTGTGAAATTACCAAAAGACCCTTAATTTGTGAAATTACTAAAATACCTCTAATTTGTAAAATTACCAAAATACCCAATTTACAAAATTATTAAAATACCCTCGATCTGGGATATTACCAAAATACCCCTGATTTGTAAAATTACCAAAATACCCCTGATTTGCAAAACTATCGAAATACTCCTAATTTGAAAAATTATCGAAATACCCTCGACTTGTGAAATTACCAAAATACCCTCGATTTACAAAATTATCAAAATACCCTCAGTTTACGAAAATACTAAAGTACCCCCGATTTACAAAATTATCGAAATATCCCCAATTTGTGAAATTACCAAAATACCCCTAATTTGTAAAATTACTAAAATACCCCTGATTTGTGAAATTACCAAAATATCCCTATAGGGTAGAATTAGGAAAAACCCATGGGTAGTGAAATGACAAAAATACCCCTATGTGACAAATATAAGTTTATAGATGTTACTTGTGTGTTTGATGCATTCATATGATATTCTGCTTAAGATGCATATGGGTGGGAATTATGGTACGGAGGAAGATTTGAGGATCGCATGGCCGTATGGTATGGATCCACCGTAGGCTTTAGCCACCGAGTAGCCATCTTTGCACCGATAATGTTATCGAGGGTCGTGTGCCATTAATATGGGCTTCGTGCCATAATTATGGGCTTTGTGCCAATCTAGAAGGCTTTGTGTTTGTTATTATAGCTTTGTGCCAATCATATTTACCGTGGCTATGTGCCTAACATATATATTGATGACTTTGTGTCAATATTTGAGGATCGCATGGTAGTATGGTATGGATCCACCGGAGGCTTTAAGCCCAATATTTGATTAGCGACTTTGCTACAATGTTGGTAGTCTCATAATCAGGCTACCCTTGGTGTGTAGCGGATGGGTGGGTCGAGCTAAAATTCCCACAAGAGTCATAAGGTTGGAAGGAAATGGTGTGTAGAGGATGGATTTTTGGGTGGGTTTTGCATTATTTGTTTATGAATGATACGATATGATATGATATGAGGTCTTTGTGGGATAAGGCCCAAGACCACCGATTTTGATAGGGCTTAGCCCAACGTGAATATTTGTAAGTGATTTGTTTGCCAAGGGTTGTGCACACTAAGTTTCAAAACTCACACCCTTTAATTTAATGTTTGAGTTATCCCAAATAGGCGACTCGGCGTGGGAGAGGACTGGAGATGGCCACACTACAAGAGGCTTTAATTTTCATTTATTTGTTTCAAAATACATGTTTTATTTACTTAATTTTTAGTGGACGTAATAAGACCTTATACTCCGTTTTGACTTCGGATTTAATTTGGGTTTTGAGATTAAATATTTATTTAATTATTAAACCTAAGTAAGCTCTTATGTTTAAATTTCGTTTACTAAATGCTTAAAATAATAAAATAAGTTTTTTTAATTAGTAAGTCTATTAGATTTTGGGCTTTTGGGCCTTAAATTCTTAATTAGCAAAACTATTTTTGAATTGTGCCTTTAATGTGACATTTCGGATTCAGGCCTAACTTCTAGGCCGGGTTTGGGGTGTTACATTTAGTGGTATCAGAGCCTAGGTTGCAAAGTTCGGGCTATGAAATAGGCCTTAGATTTTGGGTTTTTTTTAAAAGTTTTGGCAGGATTCTTAAAGTGCGGTTCATCGAGCCCTCGACGTCGAGCTAAGTAAGTTTTTCTGTTATTGTTTGAATTATTGAACTGTATAGATAATGGGCTACTTAAAAATAGACTTTTAGAGACTAAAGCCCATAGGAAACTTAAGCCTATAGTGGATCCTCAACTGCAGAAATAACTTTAAGAAAAAGTGTTAATACTTACATAAGATATGTGTTCTAAACAAGTGGAACTAAGTACTAATTTCATAAAATTCTTAAATCAGAGTGTGCAGCAAAAGCATAGTGGTGTGACTTGAGCGGTGCATTTAGTAGTTAGTTGGAAATTTTGAGGACGAAATTTCTTTAAGGAGGGTAGATTTGTAACATCCCGAAATTGGGCCTAGAAGAATTGGGCCCATTGGGCCTTGGGCATAGGAGCGTTTAAAATTTTTAAGAATATGAGAATGGCATTAGTGCAAGTTGGACCTATTAGGTGAGTGATTTTGAAAGGTTAGAGGGTTTCTATGAAGTTCCGGGTTCAAGTTAGGTCTTAGGAAAAATTTTGGTTTTAGGTGAATAAAACCCTGAGAGTTAGTAGTAGGCTTTAAGAATGAAATGTGGAGAAAAATGACACAAGTGGAGTATGTGGTGTAGTGGAAAAGTGATGCCACATAAGGGACAAGGGGGTGACGCCACAAGAAAGGAAGGAGGTCCAAGGTTCAAGTCTTAGCTCTTGCATTTTGGTTTTCTTTTTAAATGGACTCTAGAATTTTTCCATAGGGTTATATTTAGTTGCACATGATTTTAGACATAAGAAAGTGAGTGGTCTAGTGGCAAGGCGTCATTAAGGGTGCAAGGGAGCTTGGATCCGAATCTCATGACAAGTAAGGGAGTATTTATTTTGTGGATTTGACGAGAAGAGTTTGAGTTGGATTTAAACTCTGCTAACGGAGGGATCCCACATTTGAAAGATACAAAGAAGGAGGATGAGAAGCTAGCTATATATAGATCATTCTATGAGGAGAGTTAATATACCTTGGTGGCCGTTTGGGTGCAGACCTAGAGGATAATCGCCAATAGTAGTGAAGGAAGGGCTACTATAACGTGAGGTGCATGGTAAGGTTACGGTGAGGTTTCGGTTTCGATAAGTGTATATTAAGTTATGATTAATCGTTAGGTGATGTCGATTGTAGGTTCATGACTAAGGGGTTTGTAGCGCACGTGGTTATTTAGGTGTGTACAAACACTACACACATGATATCGACAATGCCGAAAACTCGAAAAGCCGAAAGTGGCTAAATGGGCCCAGTGGGCCCTGAGGCTAAGTTTGATGAAATGGTTTGGTTGGTTATACGAATTGAATTAGTCATGCATGATACATGAATTGGATTTGTTTTGGGCCTAATGGGCCATATGATGATATTTGAGCCTAATGGGCCGTAAGTGAATGATTTGGGCTTGATAGGCTTATGGGGATGTAGACATGTATGTTAGGGTTTATGGACTTTAGGTCTAGTTTGAACAACTCTTAAATTCCATAAGACTTAATTTTTCTAATTAAACATGTGTGTGAACAAGTCGCTGGGTAAGTGTGTGGCAAGGGGCATACGCATGTCTAGGATTGGATCCAGGGAGAGCTTGGTATTTAAGCGGCCCTAGTGGCCCACCTCCTCTTTTACGGAATCCTGCACAGTGCGTAGTGTACATTCACTTTAGCCGCGAAGACTTGTTGATGGGCTAAAGTTCATAACTAAAATCCGAGAAGGACCAAATACCCTTATATTTGTAAAATTACCAAAATATCCCCGATTTGTGAAATTATCGAAATACCCTTGGTTTGTAAAATTACCAAAATACCTCCAGTTTGCAAAATTATCGAAATACCCCCGATTTGTGAAATTACCAAAATACCTTCAATTTACAAAATTACCAAAATAACCCCAGTTTACGAAATTACCAAAGTACCCCTGATTTACGAAATTACCAAAATACCCTCGATTTGTAAAATTATCGAAATACCCCCGATTTGTGAAATTACTAAAATACCCTAAATTTGTAAAATTATTGAAATACCCAATTTGCGAAAGTATCGAAATACCCTAATTTGTGATATTACCAAAATACCCCCAATTTGTAAAATTACCAAAATACCCTCAATTTGTAAAATTACAAAATATCCTTAATTTGTGAAATTACTGAAATACCCCTAATTTGTAAAATTATTGAAATACCCCCGATTTGCAAAATTATCGAAATACCCTCGATTTATGATATTACCAAAATACCCCAATTTGTAAAATTACCAAAATACCCCTAATTTGCAAAATTATCGAAATACCCCGACTTGTGAAATTACCAAAATACCCTCGATTTGTAGAATTACCAAAGTACCCCTAATTTGCGAAATTATCAAAATATCTATGATTTGTGAAATTATCAAAATACCCCTAGCTTGTGAAATTACTGAAATACCCCTAATTTGCAAAATTACCAAAATGCCCCGTAAGGTAGAATTACGAAAATACCCTGGGTAGTAAAATGATGAAAATACCCCTATGTGACGAATATAAGTTTATGGATGTTACTTGTGTGTTTGATGCATTCATATGATATTCTGCTTAGGATGCATATGGGTGGGAATTATGGTACGGAGGAAGATTTGAGGATCGCATTGTCGTATGGTATGGATCCAGGATCGTATGGTCGTATGGTATGGATCTACGCAGGCTTTTAGCCACCGAGCAGCCATGCTGCACCGATAATGTTATCGAGGGCTGTGTGCCATTAATATGGGCTTCGTTCCGTAATTATGGGCTTTATACCAATACCAATGGCTTTATGCTGTTATTATGGCTTTGTGCCAATCATATTTACCGTGGCTATGTGCCTAACATATATATTGATGACTCTGTGTCAATATTTGAGGATCGCATGGCCGTATGGTATGGATCCAGGATCGCATGGCCGTATGGTATGGATCCACCGGAGGCTTTAAGCCCAATATTTGATTAGTAGCTTTGCTGCAATGTTTGGTAGTACCGCAATCGAGTTACCCATGGTGTGTAGCGGAGGGGTGGGTCGAGCTAGAATTCCCACAAGAGTCAAAAGGTTGGAAGGGAAATGGTGTGTAGCGGATGGATTTTTGGGGTGGGTTTTGCATTATTTGTTTATGAATGATACGATATGATATGATATGAGGTCTTTGTGGGATAAGGCCCAAGACCACCGATTTTGATAGGGCTTAGGCCCAACGTGAATATTTGTAAGTGATTTGTTTGCCAAGGGTTGTGCACACTGAGTTTCGAAACTCACACCCCTTTAATTTAATGTTTCAGGTTATCCCGAATAGACGACTCGACGTGGGAGAGGACTCGGAGATGGCCACACTACAAGAGGCTTGAATTTTCATTTATTTGTTTCAAAATACATGTTTTATTTACTTAATTTTTAGTGGACGTAATAAGACCTTGTACTCCGTTTTGACTTCGAATTTAATTTGGGTTTTGAGATTAAATGTTTATTTAATTATTAAACCTAAGTTAGATCTTATGTTTAAACTTGGTTTACTAAATGCTTAAAGTAATAAAATGGGTTTTTTTAAATTAATAAGTCTATTAGATTTTGGGCTTTTGGGCCTTAAATTCTTAATTAGCAAAACCGTTTTTGAATTGTACCTTTAATGTGACATTTCGAATTCGGGCCTAACTTCTAGGCCGGGTTTGGGGTGTTACAAACTTATTTGTTTTGAGCTATGCTTCTGATTAATTTCTTTCTCGTCCATTATTATGATCTTTTTCAAGCATTTTATTGAAAAATGATTAATGGACTAATAATACTTTCATAAAAAGAGTTTCGCATATTACTCGAGAAGCTTCTAAATAATATGAGAATCTAAAACAAGACTATTGTTCAAAACTCATGTAACACCCTGAATTGGGGGTTATTTTTAATTTAAATATTTTCCCATGTGTGTGCTTGAAGAATTAAATTCTAGGAGTAGTAAGCATGTTCTAGGGCCTAGAACTAACCCCGAGCTAGGTCAGACTTGGAGCTAAAAATTTATTTTTTAGTGTTTGAAGGAGGAAGCTAGGTGAGATAGGGCTTAAATAAAATTTTGGACGAAATATGACAAAGAATGGGCTTGGTACAATTGGCTTGGTGCGCCTAAGGGTGATGCAAGGGAGGTCTTGGGTTCGATTCACGGGAGAAACAAGGGGGAGTTTTATTTTTGGGTTGTTTGGGGCGTTAAAGAAAGGGGCAAGTTGGGAGGCCTTAAAAGATTTTTGGTGTTGGAGTTGGGCATGAAAGATGGGTTGGCTAAGTGGCTACCGTGTGCCACTTAAAGGCTTGGAGGTTGATGGGCGCAGGTTCGAGCTGCTGGAATGGATCTTTGGCTTTTTATTTTTGGGGTGATCGGCCTAGGGAGGTCTTATAAATAAATGAAGGGGTTTTATGGCATGAAAGTCTAATGGGAGAAGTGGCTAGGGGCGTTGGAAGAGAGGGCTGGGGCTAGAGGTCGTTGGTTCGAACCTAAGGGGCAGCAAATGCATTTTTATTTTTTATTTTTGCTGCTGGCGTGTATGGGAGAGTAATGGCTTCTATTTGGACTCTTTAAATGATAAGGGATAAGATTATTTTTTTTTGCTTAATTTCGGCTGGAAGAGTAGCTATTAGTGTTTTATTTGCTATTAAATTGTTTAAGGGGGATTAGGAGATAAAGATGTGAGATAATCTTGCATTTTTGAAAGCTGAAATTATCACCTAAAAGGGAGGTGCTGGCCGAGTATTGGACTCCTTGGGGGGCTGTCCATATCAGTTTTGTTAGCAAAGAAGTGCCAAAATCATTCAGCAAATATCTTCTTTTCTTTCACTTAGTTGCTGGCCGAAACTCCATCAATCTTCCATCCAATTCTTTTCTTCTTTTACAAAACCGAAACACTCCAAGACCCTCCATCAATCTCTTTTCTTTCTTGTAAGGTCAACCCCATAATCTCTTTTCTTCTTTTGAGCCGAATCCCCTCCTCCCTATTTGGTGTAGTTTTGGCCGAACATCAAAGCCAAGGGTGCTCTCTTCCATCCTTTTTCTCCAATCGATTTTAGAGGAAGGGCCTTCAAGGTGTTGGAAACAATCTAGTGAAGCCGTCATCTTTTAATCGGTTGGTAAGTGGTGGTAAAGATTTGTTAGTAGTCTAATCTTTTTAGTATTATAAGCCGAAGGCTATTAATGTGGGTATGTGATTGCCGATTATAGGGAAGCAGAAACACTTGGTGTGTGGTGGCTAGTATTCAAAGGACGTGTAGGTAAGGTTTCGGGTTCATGTGAAACCCTTTGGAATTATTTTGGGTTGGTAGAATGGTTTGGGGCACTAACTTTCATGTATGGCGAATATAGGGGCAAGGAAGTCTAGTGTGGTAAGTGACTCTTGGGATTAAGAGCTATCATTAGAGCAGTGTGTACATACACACTTCATAACTCAGAATCGTGTTAAATGCATTGTGTATGCTAATCGAATTGATGTAGATTTGGATTTAATACCATCGTGGTATAAGCAAGGAAACAGTAAGTCCTTGTTGTTATGAGTTTACTTTATGATGCTTTTAGGAAGCATGACATATTTGGTATATATGGCATATAAATATGTGGCCAATGATAAATTCAGTATATGTTATTAAGTAAACATGTTTGGCATGATCTTTGTTAAGTGCATATATGGGTAAAATGAGTGGAGGGGGAAGTGTTATTCGTGTCAACGGACACCAGTGGTTTGGTACCACATTTCGTGACTTTTGTCACGGAGGTTTGGCATCTCATAGCGTCTCGTCCCGTGGCTTAGCACCACGATGGGTTGGCCCCACGATGATATTATGGGATTGGCCTTGATGATTTGGTATCACACGTGGGTTGGCCCCACAACTTGTTATTTGTGACTTCAAGTCACCGGTGGTTTAACACCACAATAATGATGGATATCGTGACTTTAAGTCACCGGTGGTTTGGCACCACCAGTGGTTTGGTACCATACGGGGTAGAAAAAGGTGTTTTGGATGTTCAGGTTGGGTGCATGTTAAACTTGATTGAATTTGTTTGTATGATGTTGCATTAAACCGGGAAAAGGGTTACACACTGAGTCTTGGTGACTCACCTTTTCCTTTAATATTTTTCAGGTGACTCGTAGATCACGGATGTGGAGCCGGATGGACTCGAGGTAGCCATGCAGAGAAAATATGGATTAAATGGATTTTGAATTGTTTTATTTTATTTTGGTTTTATTTGTTCAGTTGTAATAAAGCCTCATAAGTTTATTTTTTTTTTGTATTATTTTACATGGTTGGATAATTTGTTGAAACCACTTAATGACTTTAAAATGATTACACAAATTTTCTTAAAATCAAACGTAAAAATGTTTTCTATGCCATCAGGTACATCTGAAATCGGTAACAATCTAACCTAATATATTTTTAAACGAACTAAGTATTGTTTTCTCTATACATCTCAACTATTTTTTTAAAAATAAGACAATATATTTTACCTTAAATTAAATCGGCTAAACAAGGGTTTTCAAAATGTTTACTCAGTAACCTACCAAATTAAATTAAGTAATGTTTGGGCGGGTTTGGGGTGTTACAAAATTAGTATCGAGCAGGTTCAAAGCTTCATTTGTGGGGCCCAAGGCCCAAAATGTTTTGGTAGGCCTTTTGAAATAATTTTGGTTTTGAACAAAGATGGCACCGAGTCTCAAGCACCAATCCGCCTGTAAGTACTTGACTTCTTTGTGAATTATTATCGTAGAAGGGTAGGTATGGAGCGTAGATAGTATGATAAGTGCTTTAAACTTTAGGACTAGTTTACCCCAACAATAGACATAAGACTTTAAATGCCTAAGTAAACAAACCTACGACCAAGTCGCCGAAGTTAGGGTGTGGTAACCACAGTGCGCATGTCTAGGATTGGATCAGGAAGAGCTTGGTACTTAGCAGGTCCTCGTGACTCACCTCCTCTTCGCAGAATCCTACAGTGCGTAACCGGTTCACCCTAACCAAGAGGACTCGGATCATAGGCCAAACACGATAAATAAAACCCAAGGATTAGCCATGTTTTAATGAAAACTCTAAGTTTTAAAAATCATTACAATACTCCTTTAAATAGTAACAAAAATTTAATTCTAGAAAATTTTCAAAATATTTTTAATTTACCAAAATTACCAAAATGCCCCTAGTGGCAAAATTACGAAAATGCCCTTGGTTTCTAAAATTCCTGTACTACCTCATTCCAATAAAATTCTCTTACTTTACAAAAGTATCCAAAATTTTGTATTTCAAATAATACCCTGACTTTGGAAATTTACAAAATTACCCCTGATTGACAAAATTACCAAAATCCCCCTGGATTCCAAAATTCTGCCGTACCTTTAATTTGACAAATTTTCAGAAATACCCTCTAGTTTTGGAAATTTCAAATTTCAAAGCATCCTAATTTATTAAAGTTTTAAAATTTCTCTGGTTCTTACGAAAATACCCTGTAGAAAATGGCGAAAATACCCACAGGATAGAAAGCAGACGTAAATGCTAGAAAGAGTGAGTGTGTATGAAAGGTACTAGGAATGGATGTGCTTTCTGTGTGAACTAGGATAGAGGACTTAAAAATTTGATTGATCGAAAGAATCTCTATTAAACTCTCTTCATAAAATTTCTTCGTGGGTAACCAAGTGAAACAAGTACTAATCTATAAAAATTTCTTAATCAGATTAAAGCGTAGTAGTTAAGAATGAGCTCTAGAGGATGTGGCCGCCATGGACTTGATAGGGGTAGGATGACCGTGTCGAACCCGTGAGGTCGGGTCGTGGTGCGAGAATGAGGTACCATCGCCACCACCACCCCCAACTTTTGAGCTGAGGAGCAGGATCAGACGGGAGGTGAGGCAGTATCGCAAGCTATGTTGCGAGTCCTTGAGATGGTGGCTGGGGTAAATGGTGGTATGGGAGCTCGTAAATCATGCACTGAGTGACTTGATCCAACGGGGTTGAGGTATTCCGGGGAGTATCGGGTGTGGCACCCAGTGCGACAGAATACTGGTTGGAGTCAACTGAGAGGATCATGGATGATCTCGATCTGACGGATGAGGAGAAGCTGAAAGGAGTGGTGTCGCTTCTAAAGGATGAGTCATATCAGTGGTGGCTCACGGTTCAGGATGATGCCACGGCAGATGATCTTACTTGGGAGTACTTCAAAGCTGCTTATCAAAAGAAGTATGTGGGCACCAGCTACACTGATGCGCAGAGAAAAGCTTTTCTGGGGTTGGTACAAAGAAATAAGACTGTGTCAGAGTATGAAGCAGAATTTTTAAGGCTGAGCCACTATGCTCGGAGAATTGTGTCATCAGAGCATGAACGGTGTGTCTGCTTTGAAGACGGACTTAGGGATGAGTTAAGGTTGCTGATTGCTCCACAGTAGGAGCGTGAGTTTGCTATTTTGGTAGAAAAGGCTAAAGTACCCGAAGGGGTCAAGAAGTCCGTGAGACAGAACTACGATAGGAACAAGCAGAAAAGATACTTTGGATCGTCCGGATCAGGTAGTAATGCACAGAAAAGGGCTCGGCAGATTAAATTTGAATCAGCGGGAAGGCCCATGGCTACTAATCGGAGACCATTTCGGTCTGTAATCACGTGGAAATCACATTAGGGAGGATGTTGGACCGGTGAAAGGGGATACTTTGAATGTGGATCTTTGGATCACCGTATAAGGGATTGTCCTCGGAAGTTAGCTAAGAACCAGCCAGAGGGCCAAAACCGTGCTCAGGTTAGAAATGTAGGACCACCACAGAGGGGTCGTGGTAATGGTAGAGGAGGCAATGGTTCTAGTCGAGGTCGCGGAACTCGGCGGAGGTGCAAGTAACACAGAGGCAAAGCGACTGGTTTAGTCTATGCGACAAGGCGTCGAGAGGAGGGTGACGCACTGGACGTCATAACCGGTACGTTCTAATTTTGGTCTTCCATATGTTGCATTAATTGATGTGGGTTCGACGCATTCATACGTTGCTAGTAGTGTGGTAGAGACTATGAACCTAGACTTTGAGACCGCTACATGGAGATGATGATAATTAGCCCTCTAGGTCACTTTGTAGTTGTAAACAAGCAATATAAGGATGTACCCTTAGAACTCAAGGGGTTGTGTTTGTGGTCGATCTAATGGGCGCCATTTGGGGAGTTCAATTTGATTCTTGGAATGGTGGTTGGTTAAAGTATCGTAAAATTTGGATTGCTTTGCTAAGCGCATGGTTCTAAAGATGGCTGAGGGTGATGAAGTGGTCATGATAGGTAATAGAAGGGATTACCTATCCAACGTGGTGTCTGCGTTGAAGGCGGAGAAGATGGTCAAGAAAGGGTGTGAGGCATTTTTGGTTCGAATATGTACCTTGGAGGCTAAGGAGTCAGCAGTTGAGAAGGTTCAAATGGTAGGGGAATTCGCTGATGTGCTTCCAGAAGAGCTTTCGGGTCTGCCTCCTGATCGGGAAGTTGAATTCGGTATAGACTTATTACCCGGAATGGCGCCTATGTCTATAGCACCCTATCGAATGGCATCAAAAGAATTGGTGGAGCTGAAGGCTCAAATTCAGGAGCTCTTGGACCGAAGGTTTATCAGACCAAGTATGTCTCAAGTGGGGAGCACTGTCTTTGTTTGTCAAGAAGAAAGACGGGTCAATACGGATGTGTATCAATTACCATCAGCTAAACAAGTTAACGATCAAAAATAGGTATCCGTTGCCTCGGATTAATGATTTATTTGACCAACTGAAGGGTGCATCGATTTTCTCGAAGATAGACCTTAGGTCGGGTTATCATCAACTTAAGGTGAAGGGCACAAGACAGCATTTTGTACTCGGTATGGGCATTACGAGTTTCTAGTGATGCCATTTGGGTTAACCAATGCACCTGCAGCGTTCATGGACTTAATGAATAGGGTGTTTCAGCAGTACTTGGATCAATTTGTCGTGGTGTTTATAGATGACATATTGGTTTATTCAAAGACAGAGGAGGAGTATGACATGCATTTGCGTATAGTTCTACAAGTACTGAGGGAGAAGCAGTTATATGCCAAATTCAGTAAATGTGAATTTTGGCTTGGGAGGTGGCTTTCTTAGGTCACGTGGTGTCAGCGGAAGAGATTAGAGTGGACCCTCGCAAGGTTGAAGCGGTGTTGGAATGGAAACCGCCTAAGTCAGTGGCAGAAATTCGAAGTTTTTTGGGTCTGGCAGGGTACTATCGAAGATTTGTGGAAGGGTTCTCTTTAATCGCAGCCCCACTAACTAAGTTATTAAGAAAAGGAGTTCCATTTGTATGGTTGGAGAAACAGCAGGAAAGTTTTGATAAGCTACGGAAGATTCTGACGGAAGCCCCAGCCTGCACTGACTGAGGCGGGAAAGTTGTTCTGATTTCTTATGATGCGTCCCATACGGGTTGGGATGTGTATTGATCTGAGGAAGGGAAGGTAATGGCCTATGCATCCGTCGGCTAAGACCGCATGAGATTAACTATCCGACTCACGACTTGGAATTAGCGACAGTAGTCTTCGCTTTGAAAATATGGAGGCATTACTTGTATGGGGAAAAGTCAATAGTCTACACAGATCACAAAAGTCTGAGGTATCTTTTGACTCAGAAGGATTTGAATTTGAGGCAGCGCCGATGGATTGAACTGTTAAAAGACTACGACTGTTCAATTGAATACCATCCGGGCAAGGCTAACGTGGTAGCTGACGCTTTGAGTCGAAAAGTTGTGACGAACTTAAGGGCGATGTTTTCTCACCTCAGTCTATACGACGATGGAAGTCTTTTGGCAGAGCTGCAAGTTAAACCAACTTGGATCGAGGAGATTAAGGAAAAGCAGTTAGTAGATGAAGGGTTGAATCTTGAGAGATTGCAAGTTCAAGATGGTGGTTTGGAAGGGTATAGTTTGTCTAGTGATGGAGTATTATGTTTTCAAGGGTGAGCTTGTATTAGAAGGATGTTGAATTGAGGCAAGAATTCTTGAGATACACATAGCGACCCATCGCTATGCATCCCGGAGGTAGTAAGATGTATGGGGATTTGCGGAGATAGTTTTGGTGGCACAGGTTGAAGCGAGGTGATGAATTTGTGGGAAGTGTCGACATGTCAAGCAAAGTTAAGGTTGAACATCGGTTGCCATCGGGTTTACTTCAACCATAAAGATCCTCGATGGAAATGGGAGAGGATCACGATGGATTTTGTCGTGCCTACCCTCACGCCTTGACCAAGGACGCAATTTGGGTGATTGTGGACCGTCTGACTAAATCACTCACTTCATACGGTAAGGGTGGATTACTCACTTTAGAGCTAGCTAAGTTTGTATGTGTCGAAATAGTGAGGTTGCATGGAGTGCGATGTCGATCATCTCAGATAGGGATCCCGATTTACATCAAGGTTCTGGAAAGTATTGCATCGGGCTTTGGGTACACGATTGGATTTGATGACTTTCCATCCACAATCGGACGAGGCGATCGGAAAGGGTCATCTGATTTTAGAAGATATGCTAAGAGGTTGTGTTCGGATTTGGTGGTAGTTGGGAAGAGTACTCTCATTGGCGTAATTCGCTTATAATAATAGTTATCAGCGAGTATCCGGATGGCACCATATGAAGCACTGTATGGATGGAAATGCCGTACTCCTACGTGTTGGACGGAGTTGAGTGAACGATAAGTTTTGGGTCCGAAATTGGTATCAGAAACTGAAGATAAAGTTAAGGTGATTTGGGCTCGTCTCAAAGAAGCGTCAGACAGGCAGAAATCTTATGCTGATCTTAAGCGTAAGGAAATGGAATATGCAGTAGGAGATAGAGTTTTTCTGAAAGTGTCGCCTTGGAAGAAAGTATTAAGGTTTGGGCAAAAAAGGAAGCTAAGTCCTAGGTTCATCGGGCCATATCTGATGTTAAAGCGAGTGGGTCGGTAGCTTACCGCTTGAGTTCTTTGGTAGAGTTGAGCGGATCCATGATGTCTTTCATGTCTCGATCCGAGGCGCTTATCGATCGATCCTCACACGATGTGCGGTTGAGAAATTGAAGTAAACCGGACATGTCTTTCAAGGAGGAGCGGTACAAATCTTGGATCGTGATGTCAAAGTTCTACGTAGGAAGTCAATGCCTTTGGTAAAGGTGCTATGGCGTAATCATGGTACGGAGGAGGCCACGTGGGAACCCGAGAATGTGATGCGGTAGTAATACCCCCAACTCTTCTAATTCAGGTAATTTCGAGGCCGAAATTCTTTTAAGGGGGTAGAACTGTAACACCCTGAATTGGGGGTTATTTGTAATTTAAATATTTTCCCATGTGTGTGCTTGAAGAATTAAATTCTAGGAGTAGTAAGCATGTTCTAGGGCCTAGAACTAACCTCGAGCTAGGTCGGACTTGGAGCTAAAAATTTATTTTTTAGTGTTTAAAGGAGGGAGCTAGGTGAGATAGGGCTTAAATAAAATTTTGGGCGAAATATGACAAAGAATGGGCTTGGTACAATTGGCTTGGTGTGCCTAAGGGTGATGCAAGGGAGGTCTTAGGTTCGATTCACGGGAGAAACAAGGGGGAGTTTTATTTTTGGGCTGTTTGGGGCATTAAAGAAAGGGGCAAGTTGGGAGGCTTTAAAAGATTTTTGGTGTTAGAGTTGGACATGAAAGATGGGTTAGCTAAGTGGCTACCGTGTGCCACTTAAAGGCTTGAGGTTGATGGGCGCGAGTTAGTTTCTTGGAATGGATCTTTGGCTTTTTATTTTGGGGTGATCGCCTAGGGAGGTCTTATAAATAAATGAAGGGTTTTATGGCATGAAAGTCTAATGGGAGAAGTGGCTAGGGCGTTGGAAAAGAGGGTCGGGCTGGAGGTCGTTGGTTCGAACCTAAGGGCGACAAATGCATTTTTATTTTTATTTTTTTCTTTGGCGTGTATGGGTGAGTAATGGCTGCTATTTGGACTCTTTAAATGATAAGGGATAAGCTTATTTTTTCTTAATTTTGGCTGGAAGAGTAGCTATTAGTGTTTTATTTGCTATTAAATTGTTTAAGGGGGATTAGGAGATAAAGATGTGAGATAATCTTGCATTTTTGAAAGCTGAAATTATCACCTAAAAGGGAGGTGCTGGTTGAGTATTGGACTCCTTGGGGGGCTGTCCATATCAGTTTTGTTAGCAAAGAAGTGCCAAAATCATTCAGCAAATATCCTCTTTTCTTTCACTTAGTTGCTGGCCAAAACTCCCTCAATCTTCCATCCAATTCTTTTCTTCTTTTACAAAATCGAAACACTCCAAGACCCTCCATCAATCTCTTTTCTTTCTTGTAAGGTCAACCCCATAATCTCTTTTCTTCTTTTGAGCCGAATCCCCTCCTCCCTATTTGGTGTAGTTTTGGCCAAACATCAAAGCCAAGGGTGCTCTCTTCCATCCTTTTTCTCCAATCGATTTTAGAGGAAGGGCCTTCGAGGTGTTGGAAACAATCTAGTGAAGCCGTCATCTTTTAATCGGTTGGTAAGTGGTGGTAAGGATTTGTTAGTAGTCTAATCTTTTTAGTATTGTAAGCCGAAGGCTATTAATGTGGGTATGTGATTGCCGATTATAGGGAATCAGAAACACTTGGTGTGTGGTGGCTAGTATTCAAAGGACGTGTAGGTAAGGTTTCGAGTTCATGTGAAACCCTTTGGAATTATTTTAGGTTGGCCGAACGGTTTGGGGCACTAACTTTCATGTATGGCCGAATATAGGGGCAAGGTGTGGCCGACTGACTCTTCGGGATTAAGAGCTATCATTAGAATAGGTGTGTACATACACTCTTCATAACTCGTAACTGTGTTAAATGCATTGTGTATGCTAATCTGAATTGATGTAGATTTGGATTTAATACCTTCGTGGTATAAGCAAGGAAACAGGTAAGTTCTTGTTGTTATGAGTTTACTTTATGATGCTTTTGGGAAGCATGACATATTTGGTATATGTGGCATATAAATATGTGGCCAATGATAAATTCAATATATGTTATTAAGTAAACATGTTTGGCATGATCTTTGTTAAGTGCATATGTGGGTAAAATGAGTGGAGGGGAAGTGTTATTAGGTGATCGGCGGACACGGTGGTTTGGTACCACATTTCGTGACTTTTGTCACGGAGGTTTGGCACCTCATAGCGTCTCGCCCCCGTGGCTTAGCACCACGATGGGTTGGCCCCTGAGATGATATTATGGGATTGGCGCGATGATTTGGTATCACGTGGGTTGGCCCCACAACTTGTTATTTGTGACTTCAAGTCACCGGTGGTTTGGCACCACAATAATGATGGATATCGTGACTTTAAGTCACCGGTGGGTTTGGCACCACCGGTGGTTTGGTACCATCTGAGGGTAGAAAAAGGTGCTTTGGATGGTCGGGTTGGGTGCATGTTAAACTTGATTGTAATTTGTGTGTATGATGTTGCATTAAACCGGGAAAAGGGTTACACACTGAGTCTTGGTGACTCACCTTTTCCTTTAATATTTTTCAGGTGACTCGTAGATCGCGGATGTGGAGCTGGATGGACTCGAGGTGGCCATGCAGAGAAAATATGGATTAAATGGATTTTGAATTATTTTATTTTATTTCGGTTTTATTTGTTCAGTTGTAATAAGGCCTCCTAAGTTTATTTTTTTTTTGTATTATTTTACATGGTTGGATAATTTGTTGAAACCACTTAATGACTTTAAAATGATTACACAAATTTTCTTAAAATCAAACGTAAAAATGTTTTCTGTGCCATCGGGTACATCTGAAATCGGTAACAATCTGACCTAATATATTTTTAAACGAACTAAGTATTGTTTTCTCTATACATCTCAACTGTTTTTTTTTTAAAAACAAGACAATATCTTTTTACCTTAAATTAAATCGGCTAAACAAGGGTTTTCAAAATGTTTACTCTGTAACCTACCAAATTCAGTCGTAATGTTTGGGCTGGGTTTGGGGTGTTACAACTCACCAAGCCTAAGGGTTGGAAACATTGAAAGATGATTATCTCTTCGAATTTTTATTGGATAAGACATTTCATCGGTGCTACCATTTCAAAAAATGACGAAATGTCAACCCAAGTGTAAAAGGGGATCATTTTCAGGAAAAGAAAAAGATACCCTGCATTCATCTGGTCATTGCACCCAGGGAATAGTGTAATAGATCAAGTTGATTGAAGATAATATAAATTCCATACCTCTGAGTGATAACTGGATGGATGGAAGAAACCAAACGTTATTCCCTTGAAGTTGCAGTGAGAGGTACAAATTTTATGTCCTAAGGTTCAAGAGAAGGGACTTTGAAATTACAGTGGGGCGGATTTGCTGAGCAGAACATGATCATTTTTTTGGGTTTTCTGTCAAAGATACTAGCCGAATGAGAAAACATGGTAACGCATTAGTGATGGAACCTTGACGAACTATGAGTAATGACAACCCAAACATTAAAAAGAGATCATTCTCATGCATTTATGTAAATATCATTCATACACTTCCAATTAGGAGCATTTGATTCATTTCGATCATTGTGTTCTAATCATTGTAGGAAAAAAAAAAGAAAAGAAGTAGGAGATTGTTCTCATGACTTTCTGCATTTATGCAAATGTCATCCCTAATATCATTTAGTTAGGAGCATTAGATTCATTCCGATCATTGCATCCTAATCATTATACATAAAAAATGGGATCATTCTTATGACATTCTGCATTCATGCAAATGTTGTCCATAATACATTCGAGTCTACAAGACATGACCCCCAGAGGATGGTGTAGCAACATCGATGAATTCATCAGTCCTATCTCCCTGACCAGCAGGGGAATAGGTTGAAGAATGTAGATCTTGTCACCCTAAGCAGTAGTGGAACAAGATCGAACGACAAATCTTGTCTCCCTAAGCAGTAGTGGAACAAGATCAAACGACGAATTTTATCTCCATGAAATAGCAGAGTAGATTTAAGCCATCAGTCTTATCTCCCTCGATATGGTAGTGGAGAAGACTGAAGATTGAAGTCTTCCTGAGATAGTAAGGAAGCAAATTGAAAAGTTCAAATTTTGTTCCCTCGAGATGGTAGTGGAGCAGAATGAAGATTGAAGTCTTCCTAAGATAGTAAGGAAGTAAATTGAAAAGTTCAAATTTTGTTCCCTCGAGATAGTAGTGGAGTAGGCTGAAGATTGAAGTCTTCCTGAGATAGTAAGGAAGCAAATTGAAAAAGTTCAGATTTTGTTCCCTCGAGATGGTAGTGGAGCAGACTGAAGATTGAAATCTTCCTAAGATAGTAAGGAAGCAAATTGAAAAGTTCAGATTTTGTTCCCTCGAGATGGTAGTGGAGCAGACTGGAGATTGAAGTCTTCCTGAGATAGTAAGGAAGCAAACTGAAAAGTTCAGATTTTTTCCTCTCGAGATAGTAGTGGGGCAGACTGAAGATTGTAGATCTGGCATTCTTGAAGTTGCAGTGAAGCAGATCGAAGATACCAATCTGGCATCCCTGAGTTTGTAGGGAGCAGATTAAAATAGCAGATCTGGCATTCCTAAAGTTACAGTGAAGCAAATCGAAGATACCAATCTGGCATCCCTGAGTTTACAGAGAGTAGATTAAAATAGCAGATCTGGCATCCTTGAGTTTGCAGTGGAGCAGATTGAAAATAACAGATCTGGCATTCCTGAAGTTGCAGTGAAGTAGATCGAAGATACCAATCTGGCATCCCTGAGTTTGCAGGGAGCAGATTAAAATAGCAGATCTGGCATTCCTGAGTTTGCAGGAAGCAGATCGAAGATATCAGTCTGACCATCGTACGCGGTGGCCAGCGGTGACGGCGAGCGATGGCGATCGACGCCGGAGTGTCGCCAGAATCTTTGTCGGAAATCGCCTTAGGAAAAGAAAAGGGGAGAGCTGCACTTTTTTTTTAAAAAAAAGGAGGAATGAATTTTTTTTAAAAAAATATTTATAAATGTACAAAACGGCGCCGTTTAGGGCTGGCTTCCATAGCCCCAAAACGACGCTGTTTCAAGGCCTTACCCGCGCACAGTTGACCCGACCCGAAGGGATCTGCGTGTTTTTTCCTATTTTTGGGCTATTTACAGACCTGGCCCCTCCGCTTTTTATAATTTCACAATCTGTTTTTTTTATTTTTCAATTTTGCCCAAAATTTATCCCCTGGGTTCAATTTGGTCCTCATTCGAACGACACCATTTTAGAGGGTGGGATTAATTGCTATGCTGGTCCCTCTATGTTGAGCAAATTACAATTTAGCCCTTTTATCTTCATTTGTTCTTGATGTTGCCCCAAACTCCTGTTTTAAATTCAACTTAGTCCCTATTTTACTTTGTTTTCAAATTAATTATTTTTAAATATTTTTATTACCACTATTTTTTTATATGTATATTATTAATATTATAATCATATTCTTTCTATTATATTTACTATTATTATATATATATTATTGTTTACTTAAATTTTTATTATATATTATTATATCTATTATTTTATTATTATCAATATACTTTTATTTTTACTACTACTATTTTTATTAATACTATTATTTTAATATTGATACTATTATTTTATCATTAATACAATTTTAATTTTACTATCACTTTTATTATTATTATTATTATTATTATTATTATTATTGTTAATATATTGTAATTATTCTTATTAATGCATTATTATTATTATTATTACTTCATCATTATTATCATTTTTTATTTCTTCTATTTTATTCAATAATTTTCTTTCATTTTCTTTGTTTTCAACTTTTCTTCTTATTTTTAGGTTAACTCTCATTTGTTTACTTATTGTTCGATTCACTTTCTTTTATTTATTTATCTTTGATTATTTCGCTCGAGTATTGTTATGTAGGTTTTCGTCCATTTTATTTCCATTACATATATCAATGTTGCGATTTATTTTCACAAATTCGTATTACATTAATTTCACTCGATACATAATGCTTTTCAAATAAAGGCAATATTTTGTGTTTGGAAATTCAAGGAATCGTGCCCTAACGTGCTGGGTTTTGGTTTTCCATTTGACCAAATCACTAAATACCCTTTATGAGTGTGTCTTTTTTTTTATACCCTTTAAGACTGTGTCCTTTTATTTAAAAAAAAAAAGAGTTAAAAACAAGGCAATATTTCGTGTTTGGAAGTCTCGAAAAATTGTGCCCTAACGTGCTGGGTTTCGGTTTTTTCGTTCGTCCAAATGACTAGATATCCTTTTAAGATTTTGACCGGGTTTTCTTAACTTCAAAAATAAGGCAATATTTCATGTTTGGAAATTCGAGGAATAGTGTCCTAACGTGCTAGGTTTCATTTTTTTTTCGTTTGGCCAAACAACGGAATACCCTTTTTAAAATTGCTATGCGTTAATTTTAGAAATCACGAAACGATCTTGGTGTCAAGGGTTTGAAGTATCGTATCATAACGTGCTGGATGTGATATTTCATTCGTTCGGAACAAGAGAATTTCGATATTCAATTCGGATTATCCAAACCTTTTCTAAAGGATTCATATTTTAAAATCTCTTTAGATTTTCGACATTAGGACAATAACTAATCAATCCGGTACCAATTTTGGGCGTTACGAGGGTGCTAATCCTTCCTCGTACGTAACAGACTCACGAACTCGTTTTATTGAATTTTGTAGGCCAAAATCAATGTTTTGAAATAAAATGTTTTATAAGGTGATCCGATCACACCTAAGCAAAAAGGGATTGGTGGTGACTCCATTTATATTTTTTAAAGTCGATCCCTATTTTAAAAAAAAAAACAAAAAAAAAAAAGGTTTCGACACCATGTTGCCAAGATAGCATTATAGCCTTATTACATGCCATTTATAACCATTAACAAAAATAACCAAAAACTACCAAAATGGCAGACGAATAGTGTGATTATGCTCTGAAGAGATTCCGACTGTTCAAGCTTTTCGATGATCTCTGAAATGAGAAACAAATATCTAACATAAAAAATTAGCTTAGTAAGGTCGTATAATGAAAACTCAACTTACCAACCTATCAACCAAATATAATTTCATTAGATCATGTGTATACTTTTATTTCCTATACACACCACTTCACAAGGTTAGTAGGTGTATCAATAATCATATGAATTCAACCATATCATGGAACATATCATAATAAGCATTTCAATAAATATATTTCATCCATCATATAATCAAATAACACCCTTTTCATTTAAAGTACATGTAGCACCCCAAACCCAGCCTAGAAGTTAGGCCCGAATCCGAAATGTCACATTAAAGGCACAATTCAAAACGGTTTTGCTAATTAAGAAATTAAGGCCCAAAAGCCCAAAATCTAATAGATTTATTAATTAAAGATAAGAAACCCATTTTATTATTTTAAGTATTCGGAAACCAAGTTTGAACATAAGAGCTTACTTAGGCTTAATAATTAAATAAACAATTGATCTCAAAACCCAAAATAAATCTGAAGTCAAAATAGAGTACAAGGCCTTATTACATCCACCGAAAATTAAGTAAATAAAAACATGTACTTTGAAACAAATAAATGATAATTCAAGCCTCTTATAGTGTGGCCATCTCCGAGTCCTCTCCCACGTCGAGTCGTCTATTCGGGATTACCTGAAACATTAAATTAAAGGGGTGTGAGTTTCAAAACTCAGTATGCACAACCCTTAGAAAATAAATCACTTACAAATATCCACATTGGGCCTAAGCCCTATCAAAATCAATGGTCTTGGCCTTAGCCCACAATAACCTCATATCATATCATAACTCATCATATACACACAAGATAATGCAAAACCCACCCCGAAATCCATTCGCTACACACACCATTTCCTTCCAACCTTATGACTCCTGTGGGGAATTCTAGCTCGACCCACCCCTCCGTTACACACCAAGGGTAGCCTGGTTGCAGTACTACCAAACGTTGCAGCAAAGCTGCTGATCAAATATTGGGCTTAAAGCCTTCGATGGATCCATACCATACAGCCATGCAATCCTGGATCCATACCATACGGCTATGCAATCCTCAAATATTGACACAGAGTCATCAATATATATGTTAGGCACATAGCCACAGTAAATATGATTGGCACAAAGCCATAATAACAGCACAAAGCCCATAATTACGGCACGAAGCCCATACTAATGGCACACAGCCCTAGGTAACATTATCGGTGTAGCATGGCTGCTCGGTGGCTAAAAGCCTGCGGTAGATCCATACCATACGGTCATGCGATCCTGGATCCATACCATACAGCCATGCGATCCTCAAATCTTCCTCCGTACCATAATTCTCACCCCTATGCATCCTAAGCAGAATATCATATGAATGCATCAAACACAAAAGTAACTTCCACAAACTCATATTCGTCACATAGGGTTATTTTCATCATTTCACTATTTAGGGGTATTTTCGTAATTCTATCCTACAGGGGTATTTTGGTAATTTCACAAATTAGGGGTATTTCAGTAATTTCACAAAATAGGGGTATTTTGGTAATTTCACAAATTAATGAAATTTTAATAATTTCACAAACCGGGGGTATTTTGGTAATTTCACAAACTGAGGTATTTTGGTAATTTTATAAATCGAGGGTATTTTGGTAATTTCACAAATCGAGGGTATTTCGGTAATTTTGCAAACCGGGGGTATTTTGGTAATTTTGCAAACTAGAGGTATTTTGGTAATATCACAAATCGGGGGTATTTCGATAATTTCACAAACTGGGGGTATTTCGATAATTTCACAAATTGAGGGTATTTTAGTAATTTCACAAATCGAGGGTATTTCAATAATTTTACAAATTGGGGGTATTTCGGTAATTTCACAGATCAGGGGTATTTTGGTAATTTTACAAATCGAGGGTATTTCGATAATTTTGCAAATCAGGGGTATTTCAGTAATTTTGTAAATCGGGGGTACTTCGGTCTCTTTCGGGTTTTAGCTATGAACTTTGGCCCATCAACAAGTCTTCGCGGCTAAAATGAACAGACACTACGCACCAGGTAGGATTCCAGAGAAGAGGAGGTGGGCCACTAGGGCCGTTTAAATACCAAGCTCTCCCTAGATCCAATCCTAGACATGCGTATGCCCCTTGCCACACCTTAACCTAGCGACTTGTTCACAGACATGTTTAATTAGAAAAATTAAGTCTTATGGAATTTAAGAGTTGTTCAAACTAGACCTAAGGTCCATAAACCCTAACATACATGTCTACGTCCCCATAAGCCCATCAAGCCCAAATCACTCCCTTACGGCCCATTAGGCCCAAATCTCATCATATGGCCTATTAGGCCCAAAACAAATTCAATTCATGTATCATGCATGACTAATTCAATTCGTATAACCAACCAAACCATTGCATCAAACATAGCCTCAGGGCCCACCAGGCCCATTTAGCCACTTTCGGCTTTTCAACTTTTCGGCATTGCCGATTTCTTGTGTGTAGTGTTTGCACACACCTGGCAACCATGCACGTTGCAAACCCCTTAGTCACGAACCTACAATTGACATCACCTAACAATTAATCATAACTTAATATACACTTATCGGAAATCGAAACCTCACCGAAACCTTACCGTGCACCTCATGTTATAGTAGCCAAACGCCCACCAAGGTATATTAACTCTCCTCATAGAATGCTCTATATATAGCTAGCTTCTCACCTTTCTTCTTTGTATCTTACCGATGTGGGATCCCTCCATTAGCAGAGTTTAAATCCAACTCAAACTCTTCTCGTCCAATCCGTAAAATAAATACTCCCTTGCTTATCATGAGATTCGAACCTAAGCTCCCTTGCACCCTTAATGATGCCTTGCCACTAACCACTCACTTTCTTGTGTCTAAAATCATGCGCAACTAAATATAACCCTATGGCAAAATTCTAGAGTCTATTTAAAAAGAAATCCCAAAATGCAAGAGCCAAGACTTGAACCTTGGGCCTCCTTCCTTCCTTGGGGCGTCACCCCCTTGTCCATTATGTGGCATCACTTTGCCACTACACCGCACACTCCACTTGTGTCATTTTTTTTCCATATTTTATTCTTAAAGCCTACCTACTAACTCCAGGGTTTTATTCACCTAAAACTAAAATTTTCCTAAATCCAAAGTTTGAACCCGGGACTTTATAGAAACCTTCTGTAACATCCTAAATGTAGGCCTGTCCATTTATGTGTTGGTTTAACATGTTAGTTCAAGAATTTAAGGCTCGGGCTGAGGCCTTGATTAAATATATGGATTAGGGTTTAAATTAATGTTCTGGGTAGTTTAAGTGATATTTTGGGCTTTAAAACTTGGGTTAGGTGGTTGATAAATGGTGTTAGTTCATAATTTAAGTTGGATCATTAGATTAGTAGTAAGCTGGGCTTGTGGCCCGAAGACAAAAGGTGCCTTAAGTAGGCATTAAGGTGGCATCACAAGCATTTGGGAAGGGCCCAAATTTGGCCGCTTGAAGCCCAAGTTTTTGGGTCAAAAATTCACTAATGAGGGAAGGGGAGGACGGCACACTAGTAATAAAATAGGTTTTTTTTCCTTTTATTTTAATTGATAAAATGTTGATAATAGGAAGGGAGGTATTGTTGTTAAAGAAGACTCTTTTGAAGGGTGGATAATGATTAAGTTAACAGGAAAGATTAGAGTTATCAGGTAATAGCAGAGTTGGCCGAAAATTCGATTCTAGGAAGGGGGTTGTATATGCCAAAATTTGCAAGCCAGAGATCACTTTCTCATCTTTTTCTTTTATTCTCTTCAAGCCAAAATTCTTTTCTCTCTCGGGTTCTTTGCCGCAACTCTCCCACACTTTGTTTCTTCTCTTCATTCTTTTATTCAAAGCTGAATACTTTTGTTCATACTTCCTTCTTCCATAGCTGAAACCTTGAATGATTCAGCCTCTTTTTCCTAAAATCACATCATAGCCGAATCTCCATTGGTAAGTTCCTTGCGGTTGTTTATTCGATACTTCTTTCTTTCTTATTAGGTTTCTAACCGAGTCACTTCTCTAATATCTCATGGATTTCCACTCTCTAATCTTAGAAGCCGAATCTTTTCTTGCTGAGATCCGTAGTGTCGAGTTGTGAAAAGCCGAAGGTAGGTGGTCAAGGGTAGGTTCGGCCGAATGGCCACTTTCTTATCCTTTGTCTTTGGCCGAATGTCTTAAAGTGTTGGATGGTTGCGATCATCAGTTTGGTTAATTAATTTGGTGATGGCTAAATGTAGGAAGGGAGATGACGAGTTCTCAACAATATTCTGGATTCGATTAACTAGGTAAGAATTCGATTTAAGTGTTATAGTTATTAAGTAATTAGATCTCATCGTTTAAATGATTTAGTGATTAAGGACGGACTCGAATAACAATCAGGCAGAAAAACTTTGATCTACAAAACCAACACCCAAATACAAGAAGCGATTTGTTTCGGTAGTGCGAGATTGGCCATCGGGGTGTGGACCGAAATCGAAGTTAGATCGAGGGCCGATAGTGGTAGTCTCGAGTGATAGTAACATAGACATAGAGAAAGCATTAGTATGAGAATCAGGTGTGTAGTACTTCCCCACCATCTAGATCTTATAATTAATATATATGTTCATAAGTTGTATATGTTACGTTAAAAATCGAAATCTCAAATTTAAACAGTGGACCACCAGGTTAGTAAATAATCTGATTATATGTTACAAGCAAATTGTTGTACATGTTTGCATGGGTTGGGTGATGAAAGGAGGAAGTTATATGTATATGTATATGTGTAGCGGTTTTACCGTGATTTGCTGTAGCGGCTAATGCTGTGATCTGTTATAAGGGCTTCGGCCAATATATGTTGATGAGCAGCATGACTGCCATCTTGGCGTGTAGCGGTGTGGGTCGATTGTAGAAATCTCCAATGGTGTGAACGGTTGGTACGGAGGCGTGTAGCGGATGGAAACCTAGGTAAATGGGTTGGGTTTTGCATATTATTTGTTATCCATGTAAATGAAATTTTTATTATGTTTTATGAGGCCCAAATCTAGTGGTGCATGAGGGTTGCACACTGAGTCTCGCGACTCACCCAATTAAACTAACATTTCAGGTGACACTTAGTGCATCGAATCGGTCCGGAGAGGAGTGCAAGGTGGCCATGCAAAAGAATATGTGGATCCGGCGAAAAGTCCCTACTTAATAGTTTTTTAAAAGTATTTTATGTTATGGACTTAAACTTTGTTGTAATAAGGCCATGGGCCACTAGTTTATATTTTGGTTTTATTATGGGTTTTATTATTTTTTTTTAAAACTAAGACATGTAATTCAGTTTGGGCTTTTGATTATTAGGGCATATTTTATATAAATTACATTTGGGCTTTCTGTCAACACGATTGGTTTTACAAAAATTTTCTTAGTGACATACCAGATCCGGTTGTAGTGTTTGGGTCAGGTTTGGGTGTTACAAATTGGTATCAGAGCCCGGTTCAAAACTCGACTTTGGGGTTTTGGGCCCAAAAGATTTTCTAAAAATGGGTTTTTTTAAAACATGGATTTCTCTTAGCAAAGGCTTATTAGTTTAGCATGGCACCTGCGTCTCCGGCCAAGTTCGCCAGGTAAGTACTCTAAACCATTGTGTGATATGAATGTGGGCTTAACGGGCTTATGGGATGTAGACTATTTAGGTTAGAACTTGATGGACTCTAGGCTTAGACAAACAACTCCTCAAATCCATAAGACTTAACTTCATTAAACAACACCTGTAAACAAGTCACAAGACTAAAGTGTGGTAACAAGCATATGCATGTCTAGGAGTAGATCCGGAAGAGCTTGGTATTTAAGCAGTCCGAGTGACTCACCTCCTCTTCGCTGGAATCTTACCTGGTGCATAGTGATTGTTCACTTTAGCCATGACAGGGTGTGGCAAGAGGCATATGCATGTCTAGGAGTGGATTAGGAAAGCTTGGTACTTAAGCGCCCCTAGTGACTCACCTCCTTTCCAATCGAATCCTACAGTGCGTAGTGACTATTCACCCTAGTTACTGATGCGTGTTGTGAGCCAAAACTACAATTAAAACTCGAAAGGGACCACCCACTGCTTTTCTCGCAAAATTGTTAAAATATCCTTATTTTGAAGAAAAAAAGATACCCATGATTTGCAAATATACCCCGATTTACAAAGTCAACAGAATCTTTCCATAGAAAACAAAAAAACAACAACAACATAAAAATATCCTTGATTTGTAAAATTACCAAATTACCCTTAATTTGTAAATGACCAAAACACCCCTGATTTGCAAAATGATCAAATTACCCCTGATTGGCAAAAATTACTGAAATACCCCCAGATTTGTAAAATTATCGAAATACCCCTAAATTTGTAAAATTACCAAAATACCCCGAGTTGAAAATTGCCAAAGTACCTTTATTTTTCAAAATCACCCGGAACCATATTTTGAAAATTTTTTACGAAAATACCCCTGTAGGATAAAATTATGAAAATACCCCTAGGTAGCAAAATGATGAAAATACCCTTAGGTGATGGATGCTACTTGTATGAATGTTGTGTGTGCATAATCCCTAGAATTAGGAAGACTGAAAATTGTAGAGAGGTTCGAATTCGAAAGAATCACTTTTAAAAAACTATGTTTCATAAGATTGTTCGAGGATAATTAGTGGAACAACTAATGACTCATAAAATTTTTAAATCAGATAAACGCGAACTAGAAGAATGAGTACAAGAGGTCGAGGACGTCTGCCACATGGTCGCGGTAGAGGTAGGATGACCGTGTCAGAACCCGTAGGATCGGGTCATGGGTCCGAAAGTGAGATACTGGTTTCACCAGCTGCTGAGGTGGAATTTTAAGACCAGACAGGTGGAGATGACGTGGTGTCACAGGCGGTCTTAAGAGTTTTGGAAAGAGTGGATGAGGCTGGTATGGGCATAGGAGCCTGAAAATCTGTGCCAGAGAGGTTGAGGAACAACGGGGCGGAAGTATTTAGGGGAGTCTCTGGCATATCCCTAAGTTCCGCTGAATATTGGTTGGAGGCAGTGGAACGTATAATGGATGACCTAGACTTCACGGTGGAGGAGAAGCTGAAGGGGTTCGTGTTTTTTCTTCGAGACGAGGCCTACCAATGGTGGCTCCCAGTGAAAGAGGGTATGGCCGCAGACTTGATTGACTGGGATTTCTTTAAGGAGTCATTCTAGGGAAAGTACATTGGGGCTAGTTATATGGATGCTCAAAGGAAAGCATTCTGAATTTGGTGTAAGGGAGTAAGTGCGTGGTGAGTATGAAATTTGAGTTTCTACTTTGAGTCGTTACGCCTCGGGAATAATGGCAACGGAGTATGAACGATGCGTTCGGTTCGAGGATGGGCTACGAAATGAGCTAAGGGTTCTGATTGCACCACAACGAGAGAGAATTTTCACGGTTTTGGTGGATAAAGTTAAAATAGTTGAGGAACTAAAACAGGTGGAGAGACAAGAGAAGGATAAGGATCGGAACATGAGTAAGAGAAGTTTTGGACCCTCTAGAGAAACTGAAAATTTTTAGAAGAGGCCTAGGACTGATGAGCTAGCTCGTGCTCCATCGGGCCAGAGTCAAGCATGTTCTACATGTGGGAGAACCCATTATGGGGAGTGTAGAATGAAAATCGGTGGATGCTTTAGGTGTGAATCCACAAAACACTTGATGAGGGACTGTCTTCAGATGGATCGAGGGCAGCCAACGGGCCGAGCTTCTGATCAGTCTAGGAGAGGTGATCAGCCTGGACCAAGGGGTAGAGGTGCAGCTAGAGGAAGGAATGGATCTGGTTAGGGTCGTGGAGCATCTGGCAGAGGTGCAGGTAATACAGATGCAAGGCAGCCGGGTTTAGTTTATGTGGCTCATCAAAGGGAGGATAGTGACGCACCGGATGTTATAACTGGTACGTTTCTTGTTACTGATAATCCTTTATTTCCCTTGATTGACATTGGGTCAACCCACTCCTATGTTGCATGTTCAGTATCTGAGACTCTAAGTATAGACTCTGAAATAACCACTAGGAAGATGACTGTGGTTAGTCCCTTAGAACAATCTAAGGTAGTGGACAAACTGTTTAGGGATGTACCTTTAGAGACTCAAGGGGTAGTATTCCCAGCAAATTTAATGGAATTACCGTTTGGAGAGTTTGACCTTATTCTGGGAATGGATTGGTTAACTAAGTATCGTGCCAGGTTGGACTGTGGAAATAAGCGTATGGTGTTGGGCACCCCGAAAGGCGGGGAGGTGGTTGTGTTAGGAGAAAGAAGGAATTACTTATCCAACGTGGTATCATCTTTAAAAGCTATTAAGATGATTCGGAAGGGATGTAGTGCATTTCTAGCTTTTATTAGTGCGTTGGATGCTAAGGAGGTGACTGTTGGTGAGGTCTGAATAGTCAAGGATTTCGCGGATGTCTTTCCGAAGGAATTGCCAGGATTACCCTCGGATCGCGAGGTGGAATTTGGAATAGACCTACTTCCGGGTACAGCTCAAGTATCCATTGCTCCTTATAGGATAGCGCCGAAGGAGTTGGTGGAGCTCAAGGCTCAGATTCAGGAACTATTGGATCGTGGGTTCATTCGACCGAGTGTGTCTCCATGGGGAGCACCGATCCTGTTCATGGAGAACAAGGACGGATCTATGCGAATGTGCGTAGACTATTGTCAATTGAACAAGTTGATGATAAAAAACAAGTATCCATTACCAAGGATCGACGACCTATTCGATCAGCTCAAAGGAGCATCGGTCTTTTCTAAGATTGACTTAAGGTCTGGATACCATCAATTAAAAGTTAAAGAAGGGGACATACATAAGACAGCGTTTTGGACTAGGTACGAGCATTATGAGTAATGCCGTTCAGGTTGACGAACGCACTAGTGACCTTTATGGATATGATGAACTGGGTGTTTCAGCCATATCTTGATCGGTTCGTTGTGGTGTTCATCGACAATATCCTGGTGTACTCTAAGTCAGAGGAGGAGCATGACGACCATCTTCGCGTGGTGTTGCAAACTCTGAGGGAGAAGCAGTTGTTTGCAAAGTTCAGTAAGTGTGAGTTCTGGCTGAAGGAAGTGACTTTCTTAGGACATGTGGTTTCGGCCGAGGGAATTAGGGGAATGATAGAGACAGTGCTGGATTGGAAACCGCCAAAGTCTATAGCAGAGGTTTGAAGTTTCTTAGGTTTGGCAGGGTATTACCGAAGATTCGTTGAAGGATTTTCTCTAATAGCGGCACCTCTAACTAAGTTGTTAAGGAAGGGAGTATTGTTTGTATGGGCCGACAAATAGCAAGAGAGCTTTGAGAAGCTGAAAAGAATTCTAATGGAAATACCAGTATTAATTTAACCGGAGGCAGGAAAGGAATTTACCGTCTACTGTGATGCATCACACACGGGTTTAGGGTGTGTACTGATGCAAGAAGGAAAGGTGGTGGCGTATGTATCTCGACAGTTGAGACCGCATGAGTTTAACTACCCTACGCATGACTTGGAGTTGGCGGCGGTAGTATTTGCCTTGAAGAATTGGAGGCACTACTTGTACGGGGAGAAATCCATAATTTATACTGACCATAAAAGTCTGAAGTACCTCCTTACCCAGAAGGAGCTAAATTTAAGACAACGTACGTGGATCGAACTTTTGAAGGATTATGATTGTTCGACCGAGTACCACCCTGGTAAGGAGAATGTGGTGGCAGATGCGTTAAGCCGTAAGACAGTATCAGAATTAAGAGCCATGTTCGCTCATCTGAGTTTATTCGACGACGGGAGTTTGCTGGGTGAGTTGCAAGTAAAGCCAACATGGGTAAGTCAGGTTAAGGACAAACAGTTAGGAGATAAAGACCTGAGTGCTCGACTGTTACGAGTGAGAGATGGTGGAATGAAGGACTATAGTCTGAACAATGATGGAGTTTTGTGTTATTGTGGGAAGATTTGCATGCCTAAAGATGATGAGTTAAGACAGAGGATTCTTCGGGAATCGCATAATAGCCTTTATGCTATGCATCCTGGAGGAGTCAAGATGTACCGTAATTTGTGAGAGTAATTTTGGTGGCCAGGTCTGAAGAAAGAGGTATCAAAAATCATAGGAAAATGTTTGACGTGTCAGCAGGTCAAAGCTAAACACCAAGTTCCATCGAGATTGCTGCAACCGGTGAAGATTCCCCAATGGAAATGGGAGAGAATCATGATGGATTTTGTTAGTGGGTTACCCCTTACACCCACTAAGAAGGATTCGATTTGGGTGATTGTAGACCGACTGACAAAGTCTACTCACTTCATACCAGTTCGAGTGGACTTTCCTCTTCAAAAGTTGGCTAAGTTGTTCGTGGCTGAGGTTGTTAGATTGTATGGTGTGCCGGTGTTGATCATATCAGACAGGGACCCTAGGTTCACGTCACGATTTTGGAAGGCTCTTCATCAAGCAATAGGAACAAGGTTAGACTTTAGTACCGCCTTTCACCCACAGACTGATGGTCAGTCTGAGAGGGTCATTCAAATCTTGGAGGATATGCTAAGGGGTTGCATCATCGACTTTAGGGGCAGAAGGGAAGAGTATTTGCCCTTGGCAAAATTTGCATACAATAATAGTTATCAAGCTAGCATTCAGATGGTGCCTTATGAAGCGTTATATGGAAGGAGATGTCATACTCCAACTTGTTGGACGGAGTTGGGTGAACACAAGGTGTTTGGTCTTGAATTAGTGTCGGAAGCGGAGGAGAAAGTGAAGTTGATACGGGCTTGGCTAAAGGAAGTGTCTGATCGACAGAAGTCTTACGCGAATCTAAAGCGAAAAGAGGTGGAATTCGCGGTAGGTGATCAAGTCTTCTTGAAGGTATCCCCGTGGAAGAAGATAATGAGGTTTGGTCGAAAGGGGAAGTCCGCTTATCTCCAACTTGTAAACTTAGCCGAAACAAAGCTATATGATAGTACCCAATTTTTCTGATTCGGCAGTTAGTTCGATCCGATTTATTGGGCCTTATCGGGTACTAGAATGTGTGGATCCAGTGGCTTATCGGTTAGAGTTGCCTTCAGAGTTGGAGCAGATGCATGATGTGTTCCATGTCTCGATGCTGAGACGTTATTGATTTGATCCATCACACGTAGTGCCGGTAGAAGAGATAGAAGTAAGGCCGGATTTTTCTTTTGAGGAGGAGCCAGTGCAAATTTTGGATCGAGATGTGAAAATGTTGAGAAGGAAGTCTGTTCCATTGGTCAAAGTTTTATGGCGAAATCATGGCATAGAAGAGGCGACATGGGAGCCAGAGGATGTTATCTGACGTTAGATACCCCATCTTTTCTCGATCGGGTAAAATTTGAGGCCGAAATTTATTTTAAGGGTAGAATCGTAACATCCTAAATGTGGGCCTGCATTTATGTGTTGGTTTAACATGTTAGTTCAAGAATTTAAGGCTAGGGCTGAGGCCTTGATTAAATATATGGATTAGGGTTTAAATTAATGTTCTGAGTAGTTTAAGTGATATTTTGGGCTTTAAAACTTGGGTTAGGTGGTTGATAAATAGTGTTAGTTCATAATTTAAGTTGGATCATGAGATTAGTAGTAAGCTGGGCTTGTGGCCCGAAGACAAAAGGTACCTTAAGTAGGCATTAAGGTGGCGTCACAAGCATTTGGGAAGGGCCCAAATTTGGCCGCTTGAAGCCTAAGTTTTTGGGTCAAAATTGACTAAGGAGGAAGGGAGGACGGCACACTAGCAATAAAATAGGGTTTTTTTCCTTTTATTTTAATTGATAAAATGCTGATAATAGGAAGGGAGGTATTGTTGTTAAAGAAGACTCTTTTGAAGGGTGGATAATGATTAAGTTAATAGGAAAGATTAGAGTTATCAGGTAATAGCAGAGTTCGCCAAAAATCCAACTCTGGGAAGGGGGTTGTATATGCCGAAATTTGCAAGCCAGAGATCACTTTCTCATCTTTTTCTTTTATTCTCTTCAAGCCAAAATTCTTTTCTCTCTCGGGTTCTTTGCTGCAACTCTCCCACACTTTGTTTCTTCTATTCATTCTTTTATTCAAAGCCGAATACTTTTGTTCATACTTCCTTCTTCCATAGTCGAAACCTTGAAGGATTCAGCCTCTTTTTCCTGAAATCATATCATAGCCGAATCTCCATTGGTAAGTTCCTTGCGGTTGTTTATTCGATACTTCTTTCTTTCTTATTAGGTTTCTAATCGAGTCACTTCTCTAATATCTCATGGATTTCCACTCTCTAATCTTAGAAGCCGAATCTTTTCTTGCTGAGATCCGTAGTGCCGAGTTGTAAAAAGCCGAAGGTAGGTGGTCAAGGGTAGGTTCGGTCGAATGGCCACTTTCTTATCCTTTGTCTTTGGCCGAATGTATTAAAGTGTTGGATGGTTGCGATCATCGGTTTGGTTAATTATTTTGGTGATGGCCGAATGTAGGAAGGGAGGTAACGAGTTCTCAACAACATTCGGGATTCGATTGACTAGGTAAGAATTCGATTTAAGTGTTATAGTTGTTAAGTAATTAGATCTCATCGTTTAAATGATTTAGTGATTAAGGATGGAGTCGAATACCAGTCAGGCAGAAAAGGTTGGATCTACAAAACCAACACCCAAATACAAGAGGCGATCTGTTTCGGTAGTGCGAGATTGGCCATCGGGGTGTGGGCCAAAATCGAAGTCAGATCGAGGGCCGATAGTGGTAGTCTCGAGTGATAGTAGCATAGACATAGAGAAAGCATTAGTACGTGAATCAGGTGTGTAATACTTCCCCACCATCTAGATCTGATTATTAATATATATGTTCATAAGTTGTAAATGTTACGTTAAAAACTGAAATCTCGGATTTAAACAGCGGACCACCAGGTTAGTAAATAATCTGATTATATGTTACAAGCAAATTGTTGTACATGTTTGCATGGGTTGGGTGATGAAAGGAGGAAGTTATATGTATATGTATATGTGTAGCGGTTGTACCGTGATTTGCTGTAGCGGCTAATGCCGTGATCTGTTATAAGGGCTTCGGCCAATATATGTTGATGAGCAGCATGACTGCCATCTTGGCGTGTAGCGGTGTGGGTCGATTGTAGAAATCCCCAATGGTGTGAAAGGTTGGTAAGGGGGCGTGTAGCGGATGGAAACCTAGGCAAATGGATTGGGTTTTGCATATTATTTGTTATCCATGTAAATGAAATTATTATTATGTTTTATGAGGGCCAAATCTAGTGGTGCATGAGGGTTGCACACTGAGTCTCGCGACTCACCCAATTAAACTAACATTTTAGGTGACACTTAGTGCATCGGACCGGGCCGGAGAGGAGCGCAAGGTGGCCATGCAAAAGAATATGTGGATCCGGCGAAAAGTCCCTACTTAATATTTTTTTTCAAAAGTATTTTATGTTATGGACTTAAACTTCGTTGTAATAAGGCCATGGGCCACTAGTTTATATTTTGGTTTTGTTATGGGTTTTATTATTTTTTTTTAAAACTAAGACATGTAATTGAGTTTGGGCTTTTGATTATTAGGGCATATTTTATATAAATTACATTTGGGCTTTCTGTCAACACGATTGGTTTTACAAAAAATTTCTTAGTGACATACCAGATCCGGTTGTAGTGTTTGGGCTGGGTTTGGGGTGTTACACCTTCTAACCTTCCAAAATCACTCACCTAATAGGTCCAACTAGCACTAAAGCCGTTCTCTTGTTCTCAAAAATTTTAAATGCTCCCGTGCCCAAGGCCTAATGGGCCCAATTCTTCTAGGCCAAATTTCGGGATGTTACAGTACACATATCAACATTTTCCATTTCATCTTTCCATATCATAGATCACTTCATATACATACATATTCGATTTAAGCTTTAATCACTCGTTGAACCAAATGAAATATCATCGGATACTAAGGAAATGCTCACATAAGTTGGATCAGTACATGTAACCGTATATGCTCACATGAGTTGTGAAATGGGCCCGCTCACACGAGTTATGGGTCAAGATTGTAATAGCCCAATTTTCAGTAATGTCAGAAACAATGGGTTCGGACCACTAAAATCTGACAAGTGAGCTTTTGAATTTATTATTTAGTATTTATGGGCCAATCGTGAATTTAGGAAGGCTTATGAATTAGTGATTATGTTTTAGAAATATTTATCAAAATTAATTAGTTTTGAAATTGAGGTATCGAGACCTCAATTATATAAACCGAGTCGTAAATATTTTTATACATATTTACAAAGTGTCATTGAGTTAGTATTAAAGTTTTGTTAGGAAATTTTAACGTTTGGATAGTTAATTAAATAAAAGGAGTAAATTGACAAATGTGCAAAATTTGCTAATTAAAGAAATAGTGACTTGATAGCTCAAATAATAAATACGGAGGGACTTAAGAAATAATTATACCTAAATTGATGGATGAGGCTGCATAAGTAAGAAAAAAAATAAAGCCATTAATGGCAAATTTGCAATTTTGGTGAAATAAAAGACAGACAAATTGAATTTAAATGTTCTCTAGGCATTTCTTCATCAGATTCGGCCAAAACATCCATGGGAGAAAGAGTTGACATTGATTCTTAAATTTTTACCTCCTGTAAGTTCAAATTAGCACCGTTTTCCAAAATTTTTATGTTTTGAGATTGTTATAATTAAGTCCAACTAAACCTTACCTTTGTTTTTATTTGGTTAAAGATTTTGGATGTTTCCATTGATGAATATATATGATTCTTGATTTTAAATGAAGAATTTGAGATAGTAGTTGTTAATTAAAAATATTTTATTAAGTGATTTTTGATGAATTTCCCAATTATGGACTAAATTGTTGAAATGGTAAAAATACAAGAGCTTGTTGTGAATTTATTGAAAAAATGGGCTGTATTGAATGCCATGAATATTTGACTAGCTTGAATTTGTATTAAAATGGTTAATTTGCATGTTTTGGGCTCAAGGACTAAATTAAATAAAAGTAAAATTTTAAGGGAAATTTTGTAAAAAGGTCAAAAATGACCAAATTGCATAAAATGAATTGTTGTATTGTCTAAATTAATATATTTAATGAAATTATTAATTTAGATCAAGAGCGGGTGGAAAATCGAGGAAAATAGAAAATTACCAAAATACCCTGAATTTTGGTGTTTACATAATTCACCTGTAAGTTCGTATGGTTAAATTCTAATTTTTATTTATTAAATTGATGAATGGTATTATGTATTTATTCATATCTTTTGTTGAAATAAATTTATTGTTAAATTATGAAATTGAATTAAATGTTCAAAGCGAGTGGAACGCGGGATTGAGTATAATCATTTTATAGCAAAGGATGAATTGACGGGTAATACCATGGTTGGACCATCGCAATTTTTAAATGTAAGATCATATCTGGGCTATGACAATTTAATGAAAAGACCATAACTGGGTTATGACACAAAGAAAATGATGTACTCATATCCGTAAGTCGTTTTCCGATTTGGAAAGACGGGTTGGTGACATGGAGAATTTATGTATATGAAACTTGTCTAATAATTATGTATAATTATGGTTATGAATTGTTTCCGAAATAAATATTCATGAAATTCATGAAAATGATGGTACATGAAATATTAATTGTTGTTGTTATTACTTAATGTGTATAGTAAATGGAATGGTGAATATTTGATATTATGATATTAAGTTGAATTCTTGAGGATTTGTGATTATTGAATTAAAATGAATATTGGTTGAAATTTGAAAATTGATTTTAAACCTTATTAATCAGACGAGATGAGTTGGATATAGTTGGCATGCCATAGGATTGGAAGAGTTCAGGGATACCTCGACCTCGAGTCGATGAGACACTGAGTGTCAAATTGTTACTTCGGATAAATTTGATGAGGTACTGGGTACCAAATTACTTCGGCATGGCCGATGAGACACTGGGTGTCAATTTATTACTTCGAATTATCCGATGAGGCACTGGGTGCCAAACTGGTGTGTTTTGGTTGGATCCGTGCATCCGTCCAAGTCCGAGTCGTGTTAATAGGGGTAAATGAATAATAAATTTTTATAATTGATATTGAAATGGTGGTATGAGAAATGGAAGTAAAATAGTGAGTTGAAAATAGAATGTGAAATATGTTGCAAATATATGGAATATATGAGTTATATACTCGTGAAATGACTATGGAATGGATATTGCAATTATATAATGAAATGTGAAACAAATTGCGAAAAGCAATTTAAGATAACAAATTAATGAGAATTGAATGTACTATGAGTGAATTGTAAATATTTATGAATTAATATTGAAATACTTGGAAATGATATTTAATTGATATATTGAAGCGTGTCTTGGAAAAAAAAGATATTTACATAACATATTGAAACGTGACATGGAAATGGTATTTAATTAATATATTAAAAAGTGACATGTAAATATGTGATTATCTTTGATTATGTTGATACAAGGAAAGCATGTATATAGTAACATGTCGAGAAAATAATTTTATCAATATTGAATTTATATGTAAGATGTGCAAGTACGCTAATTATTGTGTTACTTGATGTTTAGGCAAGTGCCAAGCTATTAGTGAATAGTAGTTTGTTTATTTATTTGATGCATCAAAAAGGCAAGTATTTAAATGAAAATAAATTACTGTTCATGAAGGAATGTTAAGGTTTAAATTATGTAATTTCTCATGGAACGATTTATTATGTGTTCAAATAGAACAAGGCTTTGGTTAAATGCATTAATATGTAACTGTGGCTGAAGGATATGCGTATGACTTGTATGGCATGCATATGGAATAAGTGGGGAAGAGTTAAAGTTATATAAAATTTACTAAGTTTGAGGGTATAAGTCTATGTGTGATACTATGGATTAGTTCACTTTGTGAATTAGCGAGAATAGTTTATAAGTATTGCGGTAACGATATTGAATTACTTTCAATATGTAAAGTTTTATAATGGAAATAAATTAGTATGGTTAAAGACTGTATGAGCTTACTAAGCAATCATTGCTTACGTAATTATTTTATTTATTTACCTTACAGATTATCAGAAGCTCAAACGGGTTGGAAGCATATCAGAGCTATATCACACTATCCGTTGGTTTTATTGGTAATTATTGATGACTTGATCATGGTTATAATAGCATGTTTAGGTTATTTTGACTAAAGGTTAGTCTATAGATTTTTTGTTAAAATTTATCAAGTATTTGTTTTATGCTTGGTATTGTGGTGTTTGCTGATTGCCTTAAAATGTTGATATGATTGAATGATGAGTGGTAAAATAGTAGCTGTATATTAATAAAAGGTGCATAAAATCCTATTGGTTTGGTTGAACATATAGGTATAAAGATAATTGGTATTAAGAAGATTATTTAGTATAAATTTGCATATACGAGTTTGAATAAATAGATAACTTTGGATATAAAGATAAACGTGATAATATTACATGATTGAAACTTGATCCTAACTTAATTTGAACGTATTTAATTGGGTTGCTTGGTGTCTCAAATTGCAGGGTATGATAATCTTGATGTTTAAGGCTAATAATGAGTCCACACGGACTAGCACACGGGCGTGTAACACCCCTTACCCGTGTTCAATGCCGAAACAGGGTATGAGGCATTACCGAAACATAGCACATACATTCGTACTAAATCGAGACTAAAATTTACATCCAAATTTAAAACTTTTCAATTTTCATCACACACTCATTCAACCTAGTCATGCATCTCATAAATTGCATCATCATAAACATATAACTTGATCAATAATAGCCAATATCAATGGCCTTATACAAAATGATCTATCAAATAACATAGGCCAACATTTTAGACGACGCATACAAAAATAACCAAGTCCCCTATACATGCCTTGACATTAAGTGTAAGAATCATTAATACCCAATTTGTTAGTTTGATAGTGTGATAGGTTCTCCGACAACTTCCAACCCAAGCTAACCTGTAACACCCCAAACCCGGCCCATGCGTTTCGACTGGATCTGGCGTGTCACGGCTTGTACATTAAAACTTTTGCCTTGTTGGTTTTGGAAGTCGTAAGTTAATTAGACATTATTAGAGTAAATAAGTGACATTTTAAAATAAAATCTTATATTAGTATTATTAAGTATAAATAAACCTTGACATAAAATTTATAAGTTGCATAATATTGAAAACTTCTTAGTTGAATAAAAACTAGGGCCTTAAAAAATCCCAAATAAAATAAAATAAACTTAAAGAAATCCCGAAATAATTTGTAGAAATAAAACTTGATGGCCCCTCGAGTCCGCCTCGGCTCCCATGTTCACGATCTATTGCTCACCTGAAATGTTGGGAAAAATAAAAGGTTGAGTCACCAAGACTCAGTGTGCAAATCCCGAGAACACATAAAAGGCTTGAGGCCCACAAACACATTATGAGCCTTGGCCCGTATACAAGGGTAACAAAATATGCAACATGGCCCATCCCAAACCTATGAGTCCATCCTCTACACACCCCCGTACCAACCATCACACCGTGGGGATTTCTACAATCAACCCTCCATCCGCTACACACCATATCGACAATTGGTCTTTTGTCATAAAGACCGATCACTATGTGACCTATGTGTGCGGCCGACGATCATTGTCGACCTTAATAATATATCGGCAATTTGTGTCGTCATGTCATAAAGACCGATCACTATGTGACCTATGTGGCAATGCCACCGATCGCCTCATGACCTGCTCCCCCTCCAGTAAATCAATTAATCCCATCCCATGCATACATGCAAGAATCAAAATATTAAACTATCTAAATAGATCATATATTTATACATACTTTGATACACATAGAAGTTTCTATGATTACGCACTGCATCCCTTGCCTACCCTTTTCGGTAATACGATTGTTCATAAACCTCATTTTCCGGCTTTTAGCCCATAACATACATGTAATTCAGATTAACTAGTGTGATAGAGATCTACACACCTTTTCCGACTTTTAGCCCATAACATACATATAATATAACAAAGCTTAAGTGTTAAGAATCTACACACCTGATTACCGATAAAATGAGGCTTTCTATATCGACGCTATCCTTAGTCGACACAACTGCTATCTGCCTAAGGTGTTGTTCAGAAGCCGGTCCACAACCAATTGTCCAATCTCGAACAGCAGATACTGCTCGTTTCTTAAACTTAGGGATTCTTTCTTTTGCCTGATCCATATTTAATTCCATCATAAATCCTTATCAGAGTTACTATAATAATATTTAATCGTTAATCCTCCTTATAAAGTTAAAATCTTGTATATAATGATGAAATCTAATAGAAATCTAGGAAAATCTTCTTACCTTAAAAATCCCAAAATTGGAGACTTATGAATTTCGGCTTTTAGATCTTGTCGACTAGGCTTCCTTCAAATCCCGACTTGCCGCCCATCATAAACCATTAAACTATTAGCTTTCGACTTTTGCCTTTTCAAAAAATCGGGAATAGATTATGAGAACTAATCAAAAATCTACTCTTACCTTAACTTAGGAGATTCATTTAGTACTAGAGAGAGAATTCGACAATGTTAATGGAGGATTTAAATGCTTAGGAAGTATAGAATAATTTCTCAAATAGGATGAATAAAATAAAACTATAGAGATTTTGGCTTTTAGAGAAGGAAGAGAATAATGGAGTTTTGATTTTAGAAGAAAGAAGAGAATAATGGAGTTTTCGCTTTTAGAAGAAAGAAGAGAATAATGGAGTTTTGGCTTTTAGAAGAAAGAAGAGAATAATGGAGTTTTCGCTTTTAGAAATTGGAGAAAGAAATTTAGAGAAAAGAAGCTAAGGAATTTCGGCATAAAAGGGAGAGGATTTAATGTCGTAAACAAGGAGCTAGCCCCTATTTATAGGAAATTCGGCACCCTTTGCCATGTAGTAGTCGGTTTATTTACTCTCTCAATGATGGATTCTTGGCCATCACTCTCTTTGTAGATAAATTCTAACTTTTCTCCTTTATCTTAATCTACTAGCTCATCTAAAAGAGACTTAATTATCTCTAACTCCTCCTCCTTTATCAAGATATTATCCATATATTTTAATCATTAAAATCCCTAAATCTTAGCCTTTATTTGCTTATTATCCACATAAAATAAATTCCTAAATAATAGCCTTTATTTGCTTATTATCCACATATTTTAAACATTAAAACCCCTAAATTTTGAGCCTTGTTGCCATCCACTCTACCTAATCCTAATGCCCAAAATTTAGCTAACTTAAATTAAAAGAACTGGGCTCCATGAAACTTAAATTTGGGCCCCTTACTCCCTTGTGTGGCGTTACCTCCTAAGATTGGGCCACAAGCCCACTTTGGTATTTTAAACATAGATACTACCTTTTAAACCCTATAATGCCCAAACAGATAATTTTAATCAAGGCCTCTGCCTAAGCCTGAGCCCAATTTGGACCCCTAACACTTAAATTAACTCATTCCCCAAATTCACCCATTAAACGCACAAAAATTTAGGATGTTACAGTTCTACCCTTCTTAAAGAAATTTCGTCCTCGAAATTTCCAACTAACTAGTAATCATTCTACCTGAGTCTCACCACTATGCTTTCGCTGCGCACTCTAATTCTCAAGCCAAAATAAACACTTAGTATACTATGGTAGGGTACACACCATTATTCGCATCTGAAGCGTCTTCGTCCCCTTGTACTCATTCTACCGATTCGTGTTTATCTGATTAGAAATTTTATGAATTATTAGTTTTCTTCCACTTTTTTTTTAACCACGGACAGTCTTATGAATGATAGCTTTAAGAGTAATTATTTAGAATATGCATTCACCATACAGTCTCAAGTTCATATCCTCTAAGAAACCCATACATTCAATCATGAACTCATGTTCATTACAAAAAAGTGGTGTTGTTGTTGTTGTGGTTGTTGTTTTCACTACCCAAGGGTATTTTCGTAATTTTATCCTACAGGGGCATTTTCGTAAATTTTTTTTGAAATGAGGTTTCTTGATAATTTTATAAAATAAGGGTATTTTGGTAATTTTGCATTCCTGGGGGTATTTTGGTAATTTTGGAAATTGAGGGTATTTTGGTAATTTTGGAATCTGGGGCATTTCAAAAATTTTGAAATCTGATGGTATTTCGGTAATTTTAAAATTTGGGGGCATTTCGATAATTTTGAAATTCAGGAGTATTTCGATAATTTTAAAATTCGGGGGTATTTCGGTAATTTTTGTGATATGAGGGTATTTTGGTAATTTTGTGATTCAGGGGTATTTCAGTAATTTTACAAAACAAGGGTAATTTGGTAATTCTACAAATCAGGCCTATTTTGGTCATTTTGCAAAATAAGGGTAATTTGGTAATTTTCTTCATAGTTGCGAACATTTTCAAATCAAATGTATTTTTTTCTAGAAGTGTACAAAACTTAGGGGTTTTGTTTGCAAAATAGGGTGGTTGGTCCCTTTCGGGTTTTAATTATGGGTTCAGCCCATGAACAAGTCCTTATAGCTAGAGTGAACAGTCACTACGCACCAGGTAAGATTCCTGTGAAGAGGAGGTGAGTCACTAGGATCGCTTAAATACCAAGCTCTCCCCGAATCCACTACTAGGCATGCGTATGTCTATTGCCACACCTGTCATGGCTAAAGTGAAGCAATACTATGCACTGTAAGATTCTGTGAAGAGGAGGTGAGTCACTTGACGCTTAAATACCAAGCTCTTGGGATCTACTCCTAGACATGCATATGCTGTTGCCACACCTTAGTCTTGTGACTCGCTTATGTGTTTTGTTTTAGTGAAGTTAAGTCTTATGGAATTGAAGAGTTGTTTGCCTAAGCCTAGAGTCCATCAAATTCTCATCTAGACAGTCACGTCCCATAAAGCCCATTAAGCCCACATTTATATCACAATCGGGAGTTCGAATACTTACAGGTGGATCGGGTGCGATGAGACTCAAGGCCATGTCTTCAAACCAAAATCTTTTTCTTAAATTTATTTTTAAAAAAAACACTTCTAGACCCATTTCATAGCCCAAGTTTTGAACGGGCTCGATACTAAAATGGTAACACCCAAACCCGGCCCATGCGTTTATTTGGATCTGGCGTGTCACTACTGGTACATTGAAAACTTTTGCCTTGTTGGTTTTGGAAGTCGTAAGTTAATTAGACATTATTAGAGTAAATAAGTGATATTTTAAAATAAAATCTTATATTAGTATTATTAAGTATAAATAAACCTTGACATAAAATTTATAAGTTGCATAACATTAAAAACTTCTTAGTTGAATAAAAACTAGGGCCTTAAAAATCCCAAATAAAAATAAAATAAACTTAAAGAAATCCCAAATAATTTGTAGAAATAAAACTTGATGGCCCTCGAGTCCGCCTCGGCTCCCATGTTCACGATCTCTGCTCACCAAATGTTGGGAAAAATAAAAGGTTGAGTCACCAAGACTCAGTGTGCAAATTCGAGAACACATAAAAGGCTTGAGGCCCACAAACACATTATGAGCCTTGGCCCGTATACAAGGGTAACAAAATATGCAACATGGCCCATCCTAAACCTATGAGTCCATCCTCTACACACCCCCGCACCAACCATCACGCCTGGGATTTCTACAATCAACCCTCCATCCGATTACACACCATATCGACAATTTGTCTTTTGTCATAAAGACCGATCACTATGTGACCTATGTGGCGAAGCCACCGATCATTGTCGACCTTAATAATATATCGATAACAGATCTTTGTCATAAAGATCGATCACTATGTGACCTATGTGGCAATGCCACCGATCGTCTCGACACGCTCCCCTTCCGTAAATCAATCAATCCCATCCCATGCATACATGCAAGAATCGTAACATTAAACTATCTAAACAGATCACATATTTATACATACTTGATACACATAGAAGTTTCTATGATTACGTACCTGGCATCCCTTGCCTACCCTTTCTGGGTAATATGACTGTTCATACAGCCTCATTTTTTGGCTTTTAGCCCATAACATACATATAATTCAGATTAACTAGTGTGATAGAGATCTACACACCTTTTCCGGCTTTTAGCCCATAACATACATATAGTATAACAAAGCTTATGTGTCAAGAATCTACACACCTGATTACCGATACAATGAGGCTTTCTATATCGACGCTATCCTTAGTCAACACAACTGCTATCTGCCTAAGGTGTTGTTCAGAAGCCGGTCTACAACCAATTGACCAATCTCGAACAGCAGATATTGCTCATTTCTTAAACTTAGGGATTCTTTCTTTTGCTTGATCCATATTTAATTCCGTCATAAATCCTTATCAAAGTTACTATAATAATATTTAATCGTTAATCCTCCTTATAAAGTTAAAATCTTGTATATAATGATGAAATCTAATAGAAATCTAGGAAAATCTTCTTACCTTAAAAATCCCAAAATTAGAGACTTATGAATTTCGGCTTTTAGATCTAGTCGACTAGGCTTCTTTCAAATCCCGACTTGCTGCCCATCATAAACCATTAAACTATTAGCTTTCGGCTTTTGCCTTTTCAAAAAATCGAGAATAGATTATGAGAACTAATAAAAAATCTACTCTTACCTTAACTTAGGAGATTCAGCTAGTACTAGAGAGAGAATTCGACAATGTCAATAGAGGATTTAAATGCCGAAAGTATAGAACAATTTCTCAAATAGGATGAATAAAATAAAAACTATAGAGATTTCATCTTTTTAGAGAAGGAAGAGAATAATGGAATTTTCACTTTTAGAAGAAAGAAGAGAATAATGGAGTTTTCGCTTTTAGGAGAAATAAGAGAATAATGGAGTTTTTGGCTTTTAGAAGAAAGAAGAGAATAATGGAGTTTTCGCTTTTAGAGAAATTGGAGAAAGAAATTTGGAGAAAAGAAGCTAAGAATTTCGGCACAAAGGGAGAGGATTTAATGTCGTAAACAAGGAGCTAGCCCCCATATTTATAGGAAATTCGCAACCCTTTGCCATGTAGTAGTGGTTTCTTTACTCCTCTCAATGATGGATTCTTGGGCATCACTCTCTTTGTAGATAAATTCTAACTTTTCTCCTTTATCTTAATCTACTAGCTCATCTAAAAGAGACTTAATTATCTCTAACTCCTCCCTCCTTTATCAGCATATTATCCACATATTTTAATCATTAAAATCCCTAAATCTTAGCCTTTAACCTGAGGACATTATAAACACAGAAAATAGACGGAGTAAGCTATATAGCTTAGTAAGTTGGTATGTAAATAATAAGCAATTTATTAACATGCTTTTACTAATTCTCACAATATGTTCTCAAGATAAAACAATCATAATTGCACATAGTTTCACTATTTACTCATGTTCATCTCAAGCTGTCTACTCGAGTCACGGTCACTAAATTATTTATATCTCAAGCTACAGAACTCCAAATTAAGATCTGTTAAATTTACCTAAAACTAGAATCAAATATATTTTTACCATAAAATTTTAGAATTTTTAGTTTAACCAATAAGTACAATTTATTCTTTAAATTCTCTCCTGTTTTGCTGTCTGACAGTTCCAATCCCTCTTCAGTAAAAATTAATTACCTCATTATACAGAACTTGAATGATGTTCCCATTTGTTTATATTGAATATAGAATCATTGAGAAATTCAATCATATAAATTTTATCCCATGATTATCTTTGTACAATTTTTAATGAATTTCTCAAGTCAAAACAGGGGATTCCAAAATCATTCTGACTCTGTCTCACAAGAAATCAAATATCTCATAATATAAAATTATTTTGCTTACACCGTTCCGTTTATACAAAAATAGACTCAATAATATTTAATTTCATATCTTATTAAATCTCTAATTTGATTTCCACCATTTTTGGTGATTTTTCAAAGTCACACAACTGTTCCTATCCAAAACTGTTTTGTTGCGAATTTTACTCTTTCATGATTCCTTTTATACACTAGATATGAATTTCACAAATTAATTCATTTCAATGTTCATATGAACCAAATATATTCATAGAAACTCATTCACATCTTTAATAATATTTCGTCACATATTGATCTCCTTCTTTGGGAGTTTCACATACATATCTGTGCCAATTCACAACATACCCACATGCTTCCACACGTTGCTATTTCGTTGAACTACCCGTTGGGCCATGTGGAATGCTAAAGGATACTAGGAAGTCTTGCACATAGTGCCACACTTACATGTAGCCGAAGCTACCACTTGTATGTAGCTGAAGCTACCACTGATATGTAGCCGAAGCCACCACTTATCACATATCATATAGGAGCTCACTCCCGAGCTATTCACATTTACGGGTCTGCTCACACAAGCTGTCGGTCATTGCGTAACTATTTAGTGCTACTCACACAAGCTATCAGGTATCCGCAACACATGCCAGATTACCCAGCCACTGGTAGAACTTATAAGACCAGCACCCGTTTCACATAGTCACAAATCTCGAGTCTGCTCACACAAGCTGTCGGTCATATGAGCTACACGATGCTGCTCACACAAGCTGTCGAGTATCCATAACACATGCTGGATAACTCAGCCACTAGTAGAACGTATAGACCAGCACCCGGATCACTTATTTCACTTAGCACAATTCCATGGTTTAACCATGGTCTTTTACCGTCAATTCATATTTCACTATGCAACATCTTGATCGATCCTACATCTTTACTCAATTCGAACATTTATTGAAATTTACACAATTTTATCAAATATATGATAATGGTGCCTAATTAACACAAATTAATAAAATTTATCAACATACGAACTTACCTCAATACCAAAATGACAAAAAGGGTCCTAACTGTCAATTTCTCATTTTTCCCCCGTTCTAAGTCCGAACCTCGTTTTCTTTGATCTATAACATCACATTTAGCTTAATTATTAGTCACATTATTCATTGTGACCCAAAAATCATACTATGGCAAAAATTAAGTTTTTGCCCTTAAACTTTATCATATTTACACTTTTTCCCCTAGGCTCGTAAAATGATTTTTATTCAATTTCCTTGTATTTTAGGTGTAGCCGAACCGTTTTCATAACTATAGCAGTCCACAATTTGCATTCATTCACACATTTATGATAAATTTCATAACTTTTACAAATTAGGTCTTTTAGGCATTTTTACCAAAAATCACTTAGTAAAAGTCATTTCTCTAACCATAAACATGCATTTTCTACCATTAAACACAAAAATACACACATATTCATCATGGGTCAAAACTCTAGACTTTAACCATATCTTAATTAGTGGTAGAAATAGATAGATCTTGTTACGAGGATTTTAAAAATGTAAAAATCATTAAAAACAGGGTTAGAACGGACTTACAATCGAGCTTGGAATCTTGAAAACCCTAGCCATGGTTTCCCTTTGTGAAATTCAGCCATGGGTTTAAAGATGGACAAAAATTGTTTTTTAATTTTGTTTTTAATTCATTTTAATAACTAAATGGCCAAAATGCCATTAATGAAAAACTTTGGAAACATGCCTACCCATTTCCATTTTTGTCCAAAAACTTAAAAAATGGTCTAATTACCATATAAGGACCTCCAATTAAAAATTTCATAACAATTGGACATCTCTAGCATGTAGAACTCAACTTCTGTACTTTTTACAATTTAATCCTTTTGACTAAATTGAGTGCCCAAACATCAAAATTTTCGAACAAAATTTTAGCAAAATTATTTCGTGAAACTTTAGACCATAAAAATATAATAAAAATAAGATTTTCCTCATCAGATTTGTAGGCCCGAAACCACTGTTCTGACTAGGCTCAAAATCGAGCTATTACAACTCTCCCTCCTTTAGGGATTTTCGCCCTTGAAAATCTTACCAGAAGAAGTTCCTTTCAAATCTCATGAAATACTCTCACTAAATTTCTAGAATCACAAATTGATTTAACCTCGTATATCTCTTTTCGACACCCTTTTAAACTTTAGCACACAGTGTTGGAGCACATCGTCAAAATCTGAATTACTCTCTCCGGAATACATATACTCAATAATCTGTCAAATAAGAACTCTGCACATACTAAAATGGTCATACGAATCTTTTCCAAACAATCAACCACAATCCAAATAACATCTTCCTTTTTGGAGATTATGACAATCCCGATACAAAACTTATTGTAACTCTATCTCATAAAATTTCACCACAACACACTAGTTGTTTTAGGCAATTTAACACACATATTCATGTTACACAAATTTTTCGATTATCTTACGCGTTTATATATATATATATATATATACACATTCCATAAATTCTGAAAAATTTTCTCATCACATTCACCTAATCACACAAGTTAGGCACATTACATCATGTAACTGTCAAATAAACGTGAATGCTTGTCATAATATAAACCTTCATCTAGTTTCACTTTCCCATATTAGTTTCATACCTCAATTATCGAACTTTAAGTATCCATTTACAACATGTAATTTACTATCACATCCTTCTATACACAATATTTCTTTGATAAAATCATTCGTTCAAGCTCAATTTCATGTTCACTACAAATTTATCATTTAAATCCTCGTACACTTTCATTTACCACTCTTAGTCAAATTAGTGAACGTCTTACGAAATTGGGTACTTCATTTTGCACAATATCATAGTTCAATTATGGTCTTTCACATATACACATATTACACACCAAAGCTATAGTCCGACAATGGTCTTATACGGAAATCATATAGTCACATTTTTCACATGTTGTTATGGTCAACCCATGGTCTTTATCGTCACTTCATCACAGGTCTCTAAATGAAAGTACCCATTTCCAGCGTTCTACTCTGTTTACACATTTAATTCCTTTTTCATAACCTCTCAACACTTATAACATTTTATCTATTGCATAGAATCACCATAACTCATCGGCATTCGACATTCAACCAGGACAGTAACATTGTATCCAAAATTCTCAAATCATAGTTATTTCATTTTATACATCATCACATGCATATTATGAACTCTTATTCGTACCTTACCACATTTTAACTTATCACAAACACATTTTCAAACATCTCAATGTCAATGTCAACATTTCGAAAATAGCTCGGTTGGAAAGCACCTCTATCTCAACAAAACAATTTCGTTAGAGCCCGGAGATATCACACTATCACGGTACACATATGACATGTACAGTTAGACTCTTACTCCTGCTAGGTTAGTCTGAGAACCGACTAAACCATAGCTCTAATACTACTAAATGTAATACCCCTTACTCGTGTTCGATGCCAGAACAGGGTACTACGCATTACCGAAACATAACACATACAGTCGCACTAAACCGAGACATAAAATTTACATCCAAATTTAAAACTTTTCAATTTTCATCACACACTCATTCAACCTAGTCATGCATCTCATAAATTGCATCATCATAAACATATAACTTGATCAATAATAGCCAACATCAATGGCCTTATACAAAATGAACTATCAAATAACATAGGCCAACATTTTAGGCGACGCATACAAAAATAACCAAGTCCCCTATACATGCCATGACCTTAAGTGCAAGAATCATTAATACCCAATTTGTTAGTTTGATAGTGTGATAGGTTCTCCGGCGACTTCCAACCTGAGCTAACCTGAGGACATTATAAACACAGAAAATAAACGGAGTAAGCTATATAGCTTAGTAAGTTGGTATGTAAATAACAAGTAATTTATTAACATGCTTTTACTAATTCTCACAATATGTTCTCAAGGTAATACAATCATAATTGCACATAGTTTCACTATTTACTCATGTTCATCTCAAGCTGTCTACTCGAGTCACAGTCACTAAATTATTTATAACTCAAGGTACAGAACTCTAAATTAAGATCCGTTAATTTTACCTGAAACTAGACTCAAATATATTTTTACCATAAAATTTTCAGAATTTTTGGTTTAGCCAATAAGTACAGTTTATTCTTTAAATTCTCTCTTGTTTCACTGTCTGACAGTTCCAATCCCTCTTCAGTAAAAATTAATTACCTCATTGTACAGAACTCGAATGATGTTCCCATTTGTCTCTATTGAATATATACTCATTAATAAATTCAATCATATAAATTTTATCCCGTGATTATCTTTGTACAATTTTTAATGAATTTCTCAAGTCAGAACAGGGGATTCCGAAATCATTCTGACTCTGTCTCACAAGAATTCAAATATCTCATAATATAAAATTATTTTGCTTACACCGTTCCTTTTATACGAAAATAGACTCAATAAGATTTAATTTCATATCTTATTAAATATCTAATTCTATTTCCACCATTTTTGGTGATTTTTCAAAGTCACACAATTATTGCTGTCCAAAACTGTTTTGTTGCGAATTTTACTCTTTCATGATTCCTTTTATACACTAATATGAATTTTACAAATTAATTCATTTCAATGTTCATATGAACCAAATACATTCATACCAACTCATTCACATCTTTAATAATATTTCGTCACATATTGATCTCCTTCTTTAGGAGTTCCACATACATATCTGTGCCAATTCACAACATACCCACATGCTTCCATACTTTGCTATTTCGTTGAGCTACCCCTTGGGCCATGTGGAATGCTAAAGGGTACTCAGAAGTCTTGCACATAGTGCCACACTTACATGTAGCCGAAGCTACCACTTGTATGTAGTCAAGCTACCACGATATGTAGCCAAGCCACCACTTATCACATATCACATAGGAGCTCACTCTGAGCTATTCACATTTACTGGTCTGCTCACACAAGTCGCCGGTCATTACGTAACTATTCAATGTTGCTCACACAAGTCGTCAGTATCCGCAACACATGCCGGATTACCCGATATCGGTAGAACTTATAGGACCAGCACCCATTTCACATAGTCACAAATCTCGTGTCCGCTCACACATTGCCGGGTCATCTGAGCTACACGGTCTTTGCTCACACAAGCTGTCAAGTATCCGTAACACATGCTGGATAACTCAGCCACCGGTAGAACGTACGGACCAGCACCTAGATCACTTATTTCACTTAGCACAATTGCATGGACTTATTTCACTTAGCACAGTGCCATGGTTTAACCATGGTCTTTTACCGTCAATTCATATTTCACTATGCAACGAACGTGATTGATCCTGCATTTTTACTCAATTCAAACATTTATTGAAATTTCCACAATTTTATCAAATATATGATAATGGTGCCTAATTAACACAAATCAATAACATTTATCAACATACGAACTTACCTCAATACCAAAATGGCAAAAAGGGACCTAACCGTCAATTTATCATTTTCCCCCGTTCTAAGTCCGAACCTCATTTTCTTTGATCTATAACATCACATTTAGCTTACTTATTAGTCACATTATTCACTGTGACCCACAAATCATACTATACCAAAAATTATGTTCTTGCCCCTAAACTTTATCATATTTACACTTTTGCCCCTAGGCTCATAAAATGATTTTTATTCAATTTCCTTGTATTTTAGGCCTAGCCGAACCATTTTCATAACTATAGTAGTCCACAATTTGCATTCATTCACACATTTATGATAATTTTTATAACTTTTACAAATTAGTCCTTTTTGGCATTTTTACCGAAAATCACTTAATAAAAGTCATTTCTCTAACCATAAACATGAATTTTCTACCATTAAACACAAAAATACACACATATTGATCATGGGTCAAAACCCTAGACTTTAAACATATCTCAAATTAATGGTAGAAATAGATAGATCTTGTTACGAGGATTTTAAAAACGTAAAAATCATTAAAAATAGGGCTAGAACGGCCTTACAATCGAGCTTGGAAGCTTGAAAAACCCTAGCCGCGGTTTAGAATATGTGAAGTTTAGAATACATGCCATTATATAACCAGTGATAGTGTGATATCTCCTGACTCTGATGAGATTTGTTTTACTTATAGACAGAGATGCTTTCCAACCGAGCTAATTCTGATAATGCTGAAAGTGATACTCACGTGTCTGAGTAAAAATGTTGCTTATGATGAAATGGGACTCATAAAGGAATGAAATAAATGTTTTATAGTGAACATGTTGATAATAAGTGTTATGTCATATGTGTGAATATAGGAGAATCAAATTTCGAGGCTTTACCACCTCCACCCCCTCACCTGTATGTCTTATACATTAGAATTCACAAGATTTATATTAATTAAGCTCACAAGTAGGAAACCGAAGAGTTTAGTGGCTGAGTAATTAATAATATGTTTAGAACTGAGAATGGGTTAAGAGGTAAAGATGGTTTTAAAAGAGATATAAGATTTTTCTAAAGATTATTTTGGGAGATATAATGTTGCTATTAAGGAAGAAATTATTCACGAGTAATTGATTTATTTAGGTATGGTATCTACAGAATGGATTAACCGAACATTTCTTTTGAATTGATTTCTTTAGTAAACTGGATAACGTGAGATTACTGATGACTTTAGTAGTCAGTGGGATAGTGCTGAAATTTCAAAAATATCTTAATGCAACTATTATAGTTGGATATCTTACAGTGATCTCTTCTGGGTATTCTATATGTTCTTTTTATCCTCAAAGGTATATACAACTTTTCATTTTCATATGTGATTTTTATCATATAGAAAGTCTGGTTAATCATAATGTTAGATGAAAGTATTATTAGTCTGGTTGATTCAAAATTGGCATTACTCTATCTTTCTTTGGTTTTCTGATCCATTATGTTCGATAGAAGACTTGATGATAAGACTCATATGATGTTATTTTCTACTTTTACCAGTTGATGTTCTGAATTAAATATAAGCAATTTACATTATCTATATCACAATTGTTTCTAGTGCGTATAAGCAATATTCTTCTTCTGGAATTCCTCTGGAACATCATTGATCTCTTTATCATTCAATGTGGTTTTTATTCTCAGAAATTTAGTATAGCTTCATATCTAGGATTTTATTATCTCGGTTTTCTTATTATTCTTATGGTTTAATCTTATCTATTAAACATGGTGCATCTGTAAAAGATATTCCTGGGCCGGAGGTAATTATATTTATATTACTGTTATAAATCCTGATTCGATCATGGGAGCTCGGTGATATGGATCTTAGATTATAGAAGTTGTATTACTGCACTGATTGTTCTTAGGACTACTTTCGATTTTCCTCTTCTATTTTGGAGTGCACTATTGCTGTTGAGGTATTGTTCTATCTATATGGTTGAAACGTCGATCCTATTATAGCACTATGGTTCTTAATCTATCTGATGGTTGTGGATTTGGTATAGTTCAAAGCTTCAATGATAATAATTGAAATAACTTTATTATATATAATCCCTCTCTAGTTTTTGTGAAAGGGTTGACATTGGCAAAAATGTAGATGGTGGAAAATCGAGCTCAAACTGGTATATTGGTTTTCACTCCTCGGATAATCTTGATTAGTGTCAACAAATCAATAACGGGATTTTATAATTCATTGAGTTAATGTAGTTTTTGATAATTTCTAGTTGGTATTCTGAGGGAATTATGATATATGGTATATATGGATTGTCTTGACAACAAGAAGAATGGATTATTCTGAAAAGTTATCATCTGATAGATAAAATTGACTCAGTTATTTTAATCAAAGTGAAGTATTCATTTGAAAGGTTAACTGAGTTATACGCATTTGAGTTATACGCATTTGAGTTTATCTTCAGGTCCGAGAATAAATTTTGTGTACTCACTAGTAAATTGACGAACCGTCAGAATGAGGGATTCATATTCTAGTAGACATGATACAAAAATATATCTATTAGGTCAGTTCTAATTGGGAAATGTTATTATGGATTAAAATTGTTCCGATTGTTGAAGTTATTGCACTTGTGTAAAATGATATTGTTGGACACTTTCCAAAAAAAGGGGAACATATATCAGTTGAAAATTACAGATACAAATATGTTAGAAGTATTAGTTAAAGTTTGATAATCTGAGTTTCTCGGTTATGTTTTGACAGAAGATTATTGGGTATTTCTCGGTAATTGTACTGCTAATGATAAAGTTGTGACATGAGAATATCATGGGCATTCAGTTAAATTTGGTATAATATCAAGTTTTGATATGACATCTAACACGAGTTCTGAAGTGAAATGAGTTAAGATGGACTTATATGTGGTATATCATTGACAAGAAAATAGAAAGACTTGCTTTGATCAGGTGAGAAATTTCGAGGACGAAATTTCCTAAAGGGGGGAGAGTTGTAATAGCCCAATTTTTAGTAATGTCAAGAGCAGTGGGTTGAGACCACTAAAATCTGACAAGTGAGCTTATGAATTTATTATTTAGTATTTATTAGCCAATCGTAAATTTAGGAAGGCTTATGAATTAGTGATTTATGTTTTAGAAATATGTATCAAATTAATTAGTTTTGAAACCAAGGTATTGAGACCTCGATTATATAAATTGAGTCGTAAATATTTTTATAAATATTTATGGAGTGTCATTAAGTTAGTATTAAAGTTTTGTCAGGAAATTTTAACATTTGGATAGTTAATTAAATAAAAAGGACTAAATTGAAAAAGGTGCAAAATTTGCTAATTAAAGAAATAGTGACTTGATAGCTCAAATAATAAATAAGGAGGGACTTAAGAAATAATTATACCTAAATTGATGGATGAGGCGGCATAAGTAAGAAAAAAAATAAATCTATTAATGGCAAATTTGTAATTTTGGTGAAATAAAAGACAAACAAATTGAATTTAAATGTTCTCTAGGCATTTCTTCATCAGATTCGGCCAAAACAACCATGGGAGAAAGAGTTGAAGCTAGTTCTTCATTTTTTGCCTCCTGTAAGTTCAAATTAGCACAAAGAAAATGATGTACTCATATTCGTAAGTCGTTTTCCGATTTGGAAAAACTGGGTTAGTGACATGGAGAATTTATGTATATGAAACTTGTCTAATAATTATGTATAATTATGATTATGAATTGTTATCGAAATAAATATACAAGAAATTCATAAAAATGATAGTACATGAAATATTAATTGTTGTAGTTATTGTAATAGGCCAATTTAGCCCGAGCCTATACAAAAAATAATAAACCCAAAATAATAAAACAAAGTCCAAGTCCAATCAAAATATATCATTTGGCGGATCGAATGACCCATTAAAAGATTGAAGGTCCATCTACAAGCTTGACGTATATGGGAACACAATCTTCAAGGATATACAATCTTAGATATGATATGCAAATCTTAGATATGATATGCAATCCTAGAAGATATGGTATGCAATCTTAGATATGATATGCAAATCTTAGATATGATATGCAATCTTAGAAGATATGATTTTGTAATCTTATAGATTTAATTTGTAGATACCTTTTAATCTTAGCCATTGATGTAATTGATCTATATCGTTAGATTTGGGGAGGCTCAACAATAAATAGAGGCCTCTCCCTTCATTGTAAAACACACTTGAGTTTTGAGTAATAAAAATTCTTGAGAGCATTCACTCAAATTTCTCTCTCTTTTGCGTTCTTATTTTCTGTGGCTTGTTCTTATTTTGTTCTTCACTCATCTTCGTTTCTTTTTGAGTTGCTTCCGTTCGAGTTATATTTTGGTGGAGGAATTTTGTTGAATCCTCATATTATGGAGTTGTTTTTTTAACTTTTTTTATTTATCCATATCATTTTATACTTTTTATTTTTCTAAATTGTTATAATATTCATTAATTGTTTTGAGTATATTATTTATATTATATTATTATTTTTATACATGAATTTAATCTTGTGAATAATTTTTTTAATTTTTCCATAGATTCTTTTAAAATTGCTATTATCTACTCTATATTTTTTTATTTTGATTGTTCATTTTTTAAAAAATTTTGAATCCATTATCTTTGTTTACGTTAACATTATTATTATTGATTGTCATTCTTTTACTTAATTGTTTATGTTAGTGCTAATTGTTAATATGACCTGTAACTTTAGTAAATTGTACTTTTGTAATAAACTTAATGTTATTTTTTAAATCTTTGTTTAAAATATCTATCCCTTTAATTACTACATTTTATCCAAAAGTTTTTCTTAAATAAGGCAATGTTTTGTATTTAGAAATTCAGGAAATAGTGCCCTAACGTGCTGGGTTTCGATTTTCCGTTTGACTAAATAACTAAATATCCTTTTAATGAATTTTGTAAATCATGAGATGAAGTTGGCTACGATGGTTTAAAACATCATGTCCTAACGTGCTGGATGTGATGTTTGTATTCTTTTGAAATAAATGAATCTCAAGTTCCAACTCAAATTGTTCAAGTTTTTAAAGAGATCATGTTTTCAAATCTTTTGAATTTTTGACATTAGGACAATAACTAATCAATCCGATATCAATTTTGGGCATTACGAGGGTGCTAATCCTTCCTCGTACGTAACCGACTCCTGAACACGTTTTCTTGAATTTCGTAGGCCAAAATTAATATTTTGAAATAAAATGTTTTATAATGTGATCCAATCACACCTAAGCAAAAATGGATTGGTGGCGACTCCAGTTTCGTTTTTAAAGTCGATCCCCGTTTTTTTTTAAAAAAATTAAAAATGGTTTCGACAGTTATTACTTAATGTGTATAGTAAGTGGAATGACTGAATATTTAATATTATGATATTAAGTTGAATTCTTGAGGATTTGTGATTATTGAATTAAAATGAATATTGGTTGAAATTTGAAAATTGACTTTAAACCCTATTAACTGTATCGGGATGAGTCGGATATAGTTGGCATGCCATAGGATTGGAAGAGTTCAAGGATACTTTGACCTCGAGTCGATGAGACACTGGGTGTCAAATTGTTACTTCGGATAAATTCGATGAGGTACTGGGTACCAAATTACTTCGGTATGGCCGATGAGACACTGGGTGTCAATTTATTACTTCGAATTATCTGATGAGGCACTGGGTGCCAAACTGGTGTGTTTTGGTTGAATCCGTGTATCCGTCCGAGTCCAAGTAGTGTTAATAGGGGTAAATGAATAATAAAGTTTTATAATTGAGATTGAAATGGTGGTATAAGAAATGGAAGTAAAATAGTGAGTTGAAAATAGAATGTGAAATATGTTGCAAATATATGGAATATATGAGTTATATACTCATGAAATGACTATGGAATGGATATTGCAATTGCATAATGAAATGTGAAACAAATTTGAAAAGCCATTTAAGATAACAAATTAATGAGAATTGAATGTACTATGAGTGAATTGTAAATATTTATGAATTAATATTGAAATACTTGGAAATGATATTTAATTGATATCTTTGAAACATGTCTTGGAAAAAAAAGATATTTACATGACATATTGAAACGTGACATGGAAATGATATTTAATTAATATATTAAAAGTGACATGTAAATATGTGATTATCTTTGATTATGTTGATACAAGGAAAGCATGTATATAGTAACATGTCGAGAAAATAAGTTTATCAATATTGAATTTATATGTAAGATGTGCAAGTATGCTAACTATTGTTATTACTTGATGTTTAGGCAAGTGCCAAGCTATTAGCTAAATAGTAGTTTGTTTATTTATTTGATGCATTGAAAAGGTAAGTATTTAAATGAAAATAAATTAGTGTTCATGAAGGAATGTTAAGGTTTAGATTATGTAATTTCTTGTGGAACGATTTATTATGTGTTCAAATAGAACAAGGCTTTGGTTAAATGCATTAATATGTAATCGTGGCTGAATGATATGCGTATGACTTGTATGACATGCATATGGAATAAGTGTGGAAGAGTTAAAGTTATATAAAATTTACTAAGTTTGAGGGTATAAGTCTATGTGTGATACTATGGATTAGTTCACTTTGTGAATTAGTGAGAAAAGTGTGAGTATTACATTAATGATATTGGATTATTTTCAATATGTAAAGTTTTATAATGGAAATAAATTAGTATGTTTAAAGACTGTATGAGCTTACTAAGCAATCATTGCTTACGTAATTGTATTATTTATTTACCTTACAGATTATCGAAAGCTCGAACGGGTTGGAAGCATATCAGAGTTATATCACACTATCCGTTGGTTTTATTGGTAATTATTGATGACTTGATTCGGTTATAATGGGATGTTTAGGTTATTTTGACTAAAGGTTAGTCTATAGATGTTTTGTTAAAATTAGTCAAGTATTTGGTTTATGCTTGGTATTGTGGTGTTTGTCTGATTGCCTTAAAATGTTGATATGATTGAATGATGAGTGGTAAAATAGTAGCTGTATATTCATAAAAGGTGCATAAAATCCTATTGGTTTAGTTGAACATATAGGTATAAAGATAATTGGTATTAAGAAGATTACTTAGTATAAATTTGCATATACGAGTTTGAATAAATAGATAAGTTTGGAAATAAAGACAAACGTGATAATATTACATGATTGAAACTTGATCCTAACTTAATTTGAACGTATTGAATTGGGTTGCTTGGTGTCTAAAATTGCAGGGTATGGTAATCTTGATGTTTAAGGCTAATAATGAGTCCACACGGCCTAGCACACGTGCGTGTGGCTTGGCCGTGTGGGGTAAGTCAGAGAATTACACGGGGTAAGACACAGCTTGAAGCACGGGCATGTCATAAGGTCACATAGGCATGTCCCTAGACCACACGGACGTGTGCACCCTGCACCTAAGAAAAATTTTGAAATTTCGCGAAAAATTCTCTAAGTTTTCGATCAAGTCCCAATTTGTTTTAAATACTTATATTTGGCCTCGAGAGCCCATAAAAGGGACAACATGATTAATTTTTATACCTTTTTTTATTTTTTTAAATTGTTATAATATTCATTAATTGTTTTGAGTATATTAGTTACATTATATTATTATTATTTATACATGAATTTAATCTTGTGAATAATTTTTTTAATTTTTCCATAGATTCTTTTAAAATTTCTATTATCTACTCTATATTTTTTATTTTGATTGTTCATTTTTTTTTTGAAAATTTTTTTGAATCCATTATATTTGTTTACCTTAACATTATTATTATTGATTGTCATTCTTTTACTTAATTGTTTATGTTAGTGCTAATTGTTAATATGACTGTAACTTTAGTAAATTGTACTTTTGTAATAATTTAATGTTATTTTTTTAAATCTTTGTTTAAAATATCTATCTCCTTTAAGTACTAGATTTTATCCAAAAGTTTTTCTTAAATAAGGCAATGTTTTGTGTTTAGAAATTCGGGAAATAGTGCCCTAACGTGCTGGGTTTCGATTTTCCGTTTGACTAAATAACTAAATATCCTTTTAATGAATTTTATAAATCATGAGATGATGTTGGCTACAAGGGTTTAAAACATCATGTCCTAACGTGCTGGATGTGATGTTTGTATTCTTTCGGAACAAAGGAATCTCAAGTTCCAACTCAAATTGTTCCAGTTTTTAAAGAAATCATGTTTTCAAATATTTTCGAATTTTTGACATTAGGACAATAACTAATCAATTCGGTACCAACTTTGGGCGTTATGAGGGTGCTAATCCTTCCTTGTACGTAACCGACTCCTGAACACATTTTCTTGAATTTCGTAGGCCAAAAATTAATATTTTGAAATAAAATGTTTTATAAGGTGATCCGATCACACCTAAGCAAAAAGGGATTGGTGGCGACTCCATTTTCGTTTTTAAAGTCGATCCCTATTTTTTTAAAAAAACTTAAAAATGGTTTCGACAGCTTGGTGACTCCACTGGGGACATAAGAGAGTCAAGCCGTAAAATTGATTGTTTTCTGTCCTTTGTCAGAAATTTGAAAATTTGATTTGAAAATTATGATCCTTTATTGCATTTGTTTGTGTCATTGCATATGATTGTTATTTTTTTGCGCACATTGTATTGCATGACTGTTGTGGTCACACCTTTAAGTGGGAGTGAGAAATTATGTCTTCGTGAGGTTTTCACCTTTGCATGGGCTAGTGGATTGCTTCCGGGATACATCTGTACTTATGTCTTCGTGAGGTTTTCACTTCCGCATAACCATAAGGAAATGTATTTCCCTAAACTAAACTCGGTCCGTATGAGCCTATGATGGGTGAGGATCGAGGAATCTGCTAGTTAGGGTACCTCAACTTTAGAGCTAAACCACATGTAGAAAACATAAGGGCTTACCCTAGGTAGAACTATGCCAAACCCTAGTGGTCACCCAGATAGGTGTCCTATTTTGTTATTTATTTCTCTTGTGCTAACATGTTCTCTTTTGTTTTGATTGCATTGCATTCACATCATAGAAAAGAGGTGTTGATTCAAATTCGATTGCTAAATTGAAGAGTTTGTCATGAGAAAATGGATTTCTTGATAAAGTGGATTATAATACGGTCGTCCGAATATGGTCCAAGTAAACACATCGAGAGAAGACTGATAGTTCGTGAAAGAATACAAGATTTTATTGCCTGAGGATTCAAGCTAACAAAGATTATTTGAGATCCGTCACGTCTCTATTTTCTAACAAGTATTGCTAAAATAAGTGAGCAGTGAGTCGCGGCCCAAACAAAAAGGAGCTAGTGGAGACATCTATTAGAAAGTTTGCGAGATTGGACCTTAATATCCAGATAAGAAGAAGGGGATCAATGTCTTCGCTTGGAATTTGAGGGAAAGGCCGTATAAATATCCGTTTTATGTAAATGAATTTATTTTCTAGAAAAGTTATTCTAATTGAATTGAATTTAGAATCAACGCCTCTCTTTCTTTTTTCATTCATTTCATGCATTTGCGTTACATCGCATCATATGTATTAAAATCCATAGAAGACCCTAATTAGTTGAAGTTATTTTAGAAAAAGAGAGAAAGAGAGAAAGTTAATTTGGAAACTAAAAATCGTTACGGTATTTGCGCTAAGACAAAAAATATGGATCAAAGACTCGAACAGTTCCAGAGAGACATGCAAGACTAGCTGCAAGAGCAGTTGGCAAAGATCCAACAAGATATGAGGGAAAAAATGATGGAAGCCCAAAGGACTCAACTACTGAATGGGGCAATGACAAGGGAAAAGGCCCCATGACTAATGCTAGAGAAGATAATGAAGATTATCCTCCGAGTTTTACCCCACCGCATGCACAAACAAAACCTGAAGCATATCCTTGAAGGCCATCTTTCAGAATTAGGCCTCAAGAAGGTCAAGTTGATACTGGAGTGCCTATAAACTTCCAAGTTGGCTTAGGATCTAGCCCAGGAGATAACCCAGCTAATCATGTTATCCCTGATTTAGATATAGCAGATAGAGAAGGGGCAAGAATTGAATTGCCAAGGCAGTTAGATGACCATTGTAAATGGTTGGAAGAAAAATTCAAGGCCTTGGAAATGCTGATAATCACAATGAAATTGATGCTAAGGACTTGAGTTTGGTTCCAGATTTGGTCCTTCCTCACAAGTTTAAAATGCCAGAATTTAAGTGCCCTGAAGCTCATATTACCATGTTCTATAGACGAATGACTGGGTATGTTAATAATGATCAATTATTGATCTATTGTTTCCAAGATAGCTTGGTGGGGTAGCATCCAGGTGGTACAATCAATTGAGTCGTGCTAGGATTAATTCTTGGAGAGACCTAGCACAAGCATTTATGAAACAATACAATCATGTGATAGACATGACGCCTAACAGAATCACCTTACAGAACATGGAGAAAAAATCGAATGAAAGTTTCAAGCAGTATGCGAAAAGATGGAGGGAAGTCGCCCTACAAGTTCAGCCGCTACTTTTAGAAAAAAAGAGACCACAATGCTTTTCATTAATACTTTAACAGCTCCATTGATTAACCATATGTTGGGAAGCGCCACCATAAGCTTTCAAATATAGTAATGTCTGGCGAGATGATTGAAAATGTGGTAAGGAGTAGGAGAATAGACAGGGGAGAAAGTGCCAAAAGATCAGCCTCAAAAAATAAGGAAAATGAAGTAAGTATCCTGAGCATGCATCCCAAATCAGTCACAGTAAGCCAGCCAAGGGCTGTAACCACTAGCTATCAAGGCTTTTCAAGACAGGAATACAATTTGAGGCCAAATGCAGAAAGGCTCTAGTTCACACCCATCCCGATGACATATAAGGAGCTGTATCAAAATCTTTTTGATGTGCATGTGGTGTCTCCGTACTACTCGAAACCCGTGCAACCTCCGTTCCCAAAATGGTATAATAAGAGTGCCCAATGCGAGTACCACGCGGGAATAACGGGTCACTCAATTGAAAACTATACTACGTTTAAAAAGCTAGTTGAAAGGTTCATTAAAATGAGAATTGTGAAGTTTGACGTTTCATCAGAACTTGATCACTTTAACGAGGCAGTAAATGCGATAATTGAAGAAGGAGACAAGAAAGCTGTGACTCCTTGAAGAAGTCAAAAGTGAAGAGGGAATCAGGGAACAAAGTTTCCACACCCTTGCATACTTGGGAGTGTTTTGAATAATGGGACTATGGGAGAAATCCTTATATTTTTTAGATCTAACCTAGAGTAATATTCAAAACATGCTTTTTCCTTAAGCCTAGAGGCAATAATAACCCTTTTATGAAATAGGCTTATGTCCGGAATTTTTTATTTCAATAAAATACATCTTTTTTTAGCAAATATTCTTTTATTTTTTCCATTTCATAATGTACAAACAATTGCTCTTAGTTTTTTCTCTTGTTTGCTCTTTGGACTTTCTTTCAAGTATTCTTTCATTTTTTACCATACAAATTATCATTCTTTGAATCATTTATTCTTTGGAATCTTCCTTCGAATCTATAATAGGTCTCCAGATATCAATGATGTGAGCAACGCTGCTACTGACTCATAATCTCCTTTTGAGTAAGATATGAGTCTAGAGGGATCTCAGGACTTTGAAGATGACAGAGATTGTAACTTATCTTCTGATTTGTTAATAATGGTAGAACAAGATGAAAAATAGACCCTCCTCTACAAAGGGCCAGTGGATATTATGAGAGGTGAATATTGTAGCCTAGCTCACTACAGAAATAAGGCAAGACATCATTGAGTTATTTTCAAGAATTCAAAGATGTTTTTGTACAATCATATCAGGACATGCCTGGAATACTGAGACACGGGTACGTTGAAATCTTAAAAGAGGTCCATAAGGATATTAGAAGGACACATGCTAATGGTTTTACAATAGTTAAACTAATCATGAGGTTTGGGTACTGTTAATCTACATAGAAGGGAATGGTATCAACTATGTCATATTTAAGGAGACAAGATTCATGTGCCTTCTCCATTTCTTCACAAATTTTATATATGTGGGGCATGGATGTCATTGGGCCAATCTCGTCAAAAGCTTCTAGTCGACATCGATTCATTGTCATGGTCATCGTTTACTTCACTAAGAGGGTAGAAGTAGCTTTATATGCCAATGTTACAAAGTTGATAGTCATCATATTCAACAAAAAAAAAAGATCAGGCACCGACAAAGAATGCCAAAAAGGACAAAGTCAAAATTTTGTAGTCTGTTCAAAGATCAGACGCCATATTGTAGAGTAACAAAGGCAGCCAAAAAGAAAAAGAACAAAAAAACAAAACAAGGATTGTAGGAAAGATGACCGAGACTTGTAAAGATTGGCATAAAGAAGTTACCATTTATCTTCTATGATTGTCGAATGTTGGCCAGGACTTTTACCAGGGAAACATCTTACCCATTTGTTTATGGAATAGAAGCATTTTTGCCAATTGAACCTATTTGAAGAAAAGGTTAAAAGTTATCCATCACGGTCAGATGATGCAAGCTTACAAAAAAGAGATTTATCCTAGAGAATTTCACGAGGGGAACATAATCTTTCTTTCACAAAAGGATTTCAGAGAATAGCAGATGCCAAACTGGAAATGACCTTATGTTGTAAAGAAGGCCTGTTCTAGAGAAGCATTGATATTGACCGAGATTGATGCCAAAGACTTGCCATATCGATGAACTCAGGTTCAGTAAAAAGTATTTTACCTAAAAGGGGAAAGGCCAAGATGAAAACCTACAAAGGGTGTGATCGCTGAAATCAGAGCTTTAAAATTTATAAATAGAATGATCAAACCTGGAAACTAACTCTGACAATGAATTAAAGGCAAGTGTACCTATCGAACAGTAGTATAGCTTAGGCAAGACCGGATTATCGAACCCAAAGGAACTAAAAGTACTAATACTCACTTTCTTTTTATTATTTAGCCTAAAATATGGAGTGATTGATTGATTTAATCTAGTTTAATGACTACTAAGCTAAAGACACAAAGACAAAAAGAATGAATTGGGAAATAACTTGAAGAAACTCAGTTGATTATGATGATACCCTCAGGAAGAATCGACCTAGACTTCACTTGTTACTTATTATTGAATCATATGATTTCTTTACTTAACTTGATCCGTAGGACTCCCAAACCTATATTAAACCCTCTCTCGAGGTGAATAACGTCTAACCCTAGGTTAATTAGTGGAAATTTCGTTCGCTTATAATAACCCCCTATAATAGCAGTAAATAGATCAATGGATTCCCATATTAGGTTTCACCCTAATCTGGCAAAATCTCGTAACCCTATCTCTAGGCGTTCGATCAACTCCGCTTAATTATGCTAGATATACTCTTAAGCAGGGTCTATTCCTCATCTACCTAAGCACATCAGGTTTGGATTAAGCAACATAATTAAGAACAAACTAAGTATTTATCATATAATTCAGAAAATAATAACAAAATTCATCTAGGTTTCATCCCTTGGTATCTGAAGGGTTTAGTTCATAATGAATAAAAACATCTCAAGAGAAAAGATAAAACAAAACATAAGAAATCCCTAAAACCCCTAGAGGAATTGAAGGAGAAATCTGCCGCCTTAAGTAGATTTTCGGCTCTTCGAGATGGATCTTCTGGCTATATTCGAGTGATTCCCACAAATGTGATCCTTCTGGCTTGGCTCCTTGGCCTAACTCGTCGCCCCCCTTTCAGGATACACTTAGGGTGTTCATATAGGCTCTTGGAATGCTATACTTGGCCTCTAAGTGTCCTAATTTAAGTCTGCTTCTTACTCGGTATTTGAATAAGATTTGAAAAGTGTTTCTTTGGCTCTAAGTATCCAAATTTAAGTGAAATTGCTCTCTCCCGTAATAGGGGCATGGTTATGGCACACGTCCGTGTTAATCGTGGTTGGGCCGTGTCTCGATTCTATCGATTGGGGCACTGCTGTGTAAATCATGGCATGGCTGTGTCTTAGTTAATTTTTGAAGCACGACCATGTGGCTTGAAGTCCAGGTCGTGTCCATTTTCTTCTTTGGCCCAAATTGGCCCGTTTTAACCCTGTTTCTTGTTCTTTTCGTCCTCAGGTGCTTTCTTGAGTAGAAATATGAAAAGAAAGGATTAAAAGCACCTTTTTACATAAATCAGGGCTAAATCATCCTAAAAGCATACTAAATATGAGGTTAAAATATGTTACTTTTACAGTTTATCAGGGCGCTTTGAGACCAAAGGGGTTTTGAGCCGAAAACCCAAAAAGGGTGGCTCAAATTTTGATAGGGCATGTGGTAGTCTTGCTATGCCTGAATTAACAATGATGAAGTATGCTATGTCTTGGGGCATTGACAAAGTACTCCAGATCCTCTAAACACGTATTGAGCTAAAAATGGTCCTCAAGAAGTTTAAACAGAGACGCTCAGGCTGCGATATCTGGTGTAACATCCTCAAAATATGAGTATCGATATGTTGCATGTTTTTGGTGCTTAACTTGTGAATGATTAAATTTGTGTGCTTATATAGTCTTGAGAAGGCTTGGGATTTATTCGGTATTAGAATTAATTTTAGTAATAAGTACTTTATTGAAGTGGAACAAGTGACTCTGATGCTTAAGGGAATTTAATTGGTAAAAGCTTGTATAAGATGAGCTAGTGGCAAGGTGGAGTTGGCGCCATAAGCATGTTTTGAGGGAAGAGGTTTGAATCTCATGGATAGCATTTTGGTGACTTTTATTTTTTTTTTTTTTTGCACGTATATTGCATGTGTCGGTCAAACCTTACTTATGGAAGGTTGGATTTTTCTTTTATGGCAAGGTGATTATTGGATCAGATAAGCTTGAACTTGGGGAAAGGAAATCCTATGCTTATGGAAGGTAATGGGGACATAAGGCATATATTAAGGGTTGTGTTTTGGAAAGTAGGAATGGCTAAGCTTGTCCATGAACTTGGATGGTTTTATGGATTAGGGGGTGGCCGAATTTTTGTGGTAGACTTTGGTAAGGATGTGTAGTTAGTGTGTAATCCCATTTGGTCATTTCTTTGTTTTCTCAAAACACCTTTTCTTTTCATATTTTTTCTCTTTGACCGAATGTGCTTGATGCTTTGGGTAAACATCTTTGTTTTTCATCTTTTTGTCTTCTCCTTTTGACCATTTGGTCATATTTTTCCAACCTCTCAAGTGCTTCATTTTGTGTTACTCTCCTTTGTGCCGAAATACCAAAACACAAAAAAAAACCATTTCTTTTCTTCTTTCTTCCCCATTGTCGAATACACTATTGTTCCAAACTCTTTTCTTTGTTCATCTCTTACCTTTGAAAATCGAATCATAAGCCTCTCATCTTTATTTTCTCGCTATCTCCATTTTTCTCATCCTTTAAACATAATTTTTTCCTTCATATTTCTTCTATGGCCGAATGTTAGAGACCATATCCTTGATCGAAACTTTTTCCTTTCTTTGTTATATCATAGCCGAATTTTTCATTCCTCATAGATTTTATTCTTAATCATTTGCTTCATTTCATACTTTGATCAATTGTGGTGTAGTAGAGTGTCGATCATTTCTTCATCAATAGTAGATCATAGTCATCATAAGAACATGTGGAAAAGGATTTCATCATTCAAGGTAAGGGATTCCTTCTTTTTCGAAGGGGTTCTATGTTACTTCTTATTTGGTTTAAGATGGTATTGATTAATTGATTCTATCATAGGGACCCTATTAATCGACTTTCTTTTTGTGAACGTAAGAACTTCGTGATAATCAAGATAGGTTCGAAAAGAGCGGTGAATAGTGTTTGAAAGAGGGGTGGTTCCGCTATTCCCCCTAAATTCAAACAAAGGGCTGTTTCAGTAATTCGAGATTTTCCACTGGGTTGTGGACCCTCATCCGGCGAAAATCAATTATTTGAAGTCATTCGTACTCCTGAGCCTTTGTTTGTTCGAGGATATTCAACGGGTAATGAATCATCAATCGGGGAGAAACCACAAATAGAAGTTGTTCAAAATTTCGAGGGTAAAAGTTTAGAACGCTTATTTTTAAGAATAGTTTTGCAAATACCTATTAGTGTTCTAATCCATCATGATGCGTGTTTAGGTATCGACAAGCGGGAAAGTATAGTTCTCACCGTAATTAGGTGTGTAACTTCACACTTATCTCATGGGTTATATTATACCGTAAGCGTTAGAATAAAAATCGTAAATCCGGTAAAATTGGAAAATACGGTATATTAGCACTTTTTGTGTGAATGCATGAAACCAAAATTTAGGTTGTGAAAAAAATTATGAATTTGCCCATAATGGGCTATTTTGTTAAAAAAAGTGATATTTTGGGCCATATGATTATTTTGATAAATTGGCCTAGTTTGGAAATTGTGAAAAGGCCTTATGTGTTAAATAAACTGAATTACGAAATGTCCTTATGGACTGAATTACGAAAATACCCTTTATGGGCCAAATTGAAATATATTGCTTTATGGGCCAAATGTGATATTTAATATATGAGCTAAATGTGATATGAGATGAAATAGGCCAAGTTTGCTAGATCGTTAAATGGGCCAAATTGCTATTTTGACTAATGGGCCAAATTGATAACTTGTAATATGGGCTTTTTGTTAAATTTACCTTATGAATATTTTGTTATACATTATATATATATACATGACTACATGGGTTGGGATAATTGACGAAGAGAAGAAAGGCCTGTTGCCAAAAATCTAGTTCGGTGGTTCGACCACAAATATTATAAATGGCTTGTTGCCAAAATCAAGTTCGGTGACTCCGTCACAATGGCCTGTTGCCACAAATATTATAATTGGCTTAATGCCTGCTATTGGTGTGTTGGCGGGGTGGGTTGACTTGATCCCCACAGGTGTGATGGTTGGTACGGGTGGTGTGTAGCGGATGGAAATTAGGCTTGGTTGGGAATTGCATATCACATGCATTATTTTTATATTTGATTTATATATTGTATTTTGTAAAGGGGCTCAAGCCCAATTGAATGCTCAATGGTTATGGCCCAGTGAACATGGTAAGTGGGTTACACATTGAGTTCTTAGTAACTCATCCCGTTTTTCTTACCCTTCTCGGTAATAATAATTGAGGAGGCTTGGTAGGGGATGACTTCGTGTGGAGGCCATACTATAAATGGTGGTTTATATAACCTTTTATTTTCTTTAATTATTTTCATTTAAGTACTATTTCAATTCGATGTAATAAGGCCTCCGTATTATTTTCTTGGATTTTTATTTTGTGGATGATTTTAATATGTTTTAGATTCTTAAATTGACTGTTTTAATTTTTATAAATGTTTTCTTAAACTTTCAGATAAAATATAGGTTTTTCTTAAATATTATTAAAACGTAGGAATTCCTTGAAAACTCTTTTATAAAATATTTCAACCAATCAATTTAAATTTTTAATCGTTCTTACTCTAAAAAACAATTGATAAACTCTTGAGCTTACAAATCATTGATTTCTAATAAACCTCGATTTTTGATAAACTCATTCTCTAAAATCATTTTGAAGATTTGAAATCTTACATCGTTGATGATTAAACACACGTTCGTTTTGTGTGGCATGCCAAATCCGGACTTAATGCATGGGCCGAGTTTGGGGTGTGACATTTTATGGTATCAGAGCCCAATTTCAAAACTCGACTGTGGTTTGGGTTCAACAACAATTTTTGTTTAAAAACTGCTTAAATTTCTAGACTTTATATTTTTAAAGGTAGTATGGCACCACGGGCATCCGACATCAAGTCAAGTAAGTATTTGCTTATTAAATGTTTATTCTTGTGATATGATTATAGGCACACTATAGAAATTCTAGTTTTAGATGTTGAAAATGGTAGAGATTGAGACTATAGGATGTGATTACGAAAACAACTTTATCTCTTATATCTCATAAAATATCATTAATAAATACTGAAATGATATTCTGGTTCATAAAACTTGTAATCAGATTAAATCGAATTAGTCATTATGAGCACTAGAGGACGGTCGTGGACGCGGTAGACGTGGTCATGGTAGAGGAAGAGGTGCTACGTCACAAGCGCAAGGTCATATGCCGGAAATGGATACACCTGCGTCACTCAGGAGTGAAACTGGATCACATGACCATTTGAGAGAGGACAATGCTTTGACTCAAGCAATGTTGTGAGTCCTAGAAAGGGTTGCTGGGGCTAAAACTGGTCCAGCAGTTTGTGGATCAATATTGGAACGACTCAAGTCAAGTGGTGCCGAGGTTTTTAAAGGTGTCTCTGGTGTAGCTCCGAATGTTACGGTATATTGGCTTGAGGCTGTAGAACGAATTGTGGATGATCTAGAGTACACCGTCGAGCAGAAGATGAGAGGAGCGGTGTCCTTGCTAAGGTACAAGGCGTATCAATGGTGGCTTACTGTTCGAGAAGGCACCGAGGCTGCATTGGTTACTTGGGATTTCTTTAAAGCTGCTTTCCAAGGGAAGTATGTCGGGACAAGTTATGTAGATGCTCGGAGGAAGGAATTCCTAAATTTGGTTCAAGGAAGTAAGACGGTGGCAGTTTACGAGGTAGAATTTCTTTACTTGAGCCGTTATGCTCGTACAATAGTGCCAACTGATCATGAACGCTGTATACACTTTGAAGATGTGCTGAATGATGAGTTGCAGTGTAATCGATAGCCAAGATAGTGAAGAGGCTAAGAATTGAATGCGAACCGGAAAGAGTCGAGGCAAGAGGATTTTAAGTACTGTGTTCTTCTAAAAGTTTCGAAGAGGCCACGGAATGACGAGCCAGCTCAAGCTAGAGCACCTGTGACTACCAATTAGAATCGAGAATGTGCCGACTGTGGAAGACGACACCCCGGGGAATGTTGGAGAAAAACTGGTGCCTGCTATAAATGTGGTTACAAGCATCATCAGTGTAAGAATTGCCCTCGACAGACTGATACGACTCAGGAAACTCGTAACCTTGATGATCAGCCAGCTAGGGGTACTCAGCAGCCACCGAGAGGTCGTGGACCAGGTCGTGGTGGAAATGGTGTTGGACGTGGTCAAGGTGCACCGGGTCGAGATAATGGCTTTAGAGGTAACGCGGAGGCAAGACAGTCGGGATTGGTCTATGCGGTCAGGCATCGTGAAGATGGCGATGCACCTGATGTGATAACTGGTACGTTCTTCATCTTTGATGTACTATTCTCGCTTTGATAGATATCGGTCTACCCACTCGTATGTTACTAGTGCCATATCTCGAAAAACATGTAACATCCTCGAAAAGGGCCTATGCATTTTCGGTTTAATCGCATTTAACCGACATGTCTTATGTGTTATGAATGTATTTTGAACGTTTTTGGAAACCTGGAAATGTATGGAAATGTATGGAAATGTATGGAAATGTATGGAAATGTAAGGAAATGTATGGAAATGTAAGGAAATATATGGAAATGTATGGAAATGTATGGAAATGTAAGGAAATGTATGGAAATGTAAGGAAATGTTAAGTTCAAAGTGAACATTTTTGGAAACTAGGAAATGTAAAGAAATGATTTAGAAATGATTCAAAGAGGAAAGTGAACATTTACGAAACTTGGAAATGTAAGGAAATGTCAAGTTTAAAGAGCCAAACGAAAATTTTGGAAACTTAGAAATGACTTAGAAATGTCGAGTTTTAAAGTTTAAAAGAGGAAATTAAGGCAAGGTGGCCTTAAGAGAAAAGTATGTGAAAATTGACACACAAACAGGCTTGGAAAAGTGGCTCAAGATGCCACTTAGGGCCTCTGGAAATGGCGCCACATGCAAGGGTGTTGGGCCGAGTTCGAGTCACATGGGAAGCAAATAAAAGAAGTTTTATTTTTGCTTCTAGAAACACAGAGGTGGACGGCACAAGGCTTGCAAAAGAGGAGTTTCATTCTCTTTTAAATTGCTAATTAGGGATAAATAAAAGATTTTGTTTTGGATTATTTCTAAGAGATAATAAGGATTATTTTTATTTTTTTAAATTAAAGAGATAAAGTTATCACATAAAGAAGAGTGATGGCCAAGCAAAGGATTCTTGGCCTAGTAATTTCGCTATAAAAAGAAAAGAGGGCTATTTATTCTTTCTTCTAACTCTCTCTCTCTTAATTACATCTAGCAAATATCTCCTTTCTTCATTGTTTTGCCAAGCGAAAATACACCTTGTGTAGCCAAACTTTATTACCAAATTGCTCAAACTCTTTTCTCTTCTTCTTTCATAATCTTCCAAAAGCCAAAAGTTTGCTAAAATCAAGGCCATAGCCGAATAGTTTTGAGACTTCAAACAAGGGGTTGTCGACTTCTGTATTAAGGGTAAGAACTAGTTATCATTCGATTTTCATCCTTTTTCTTTTAAGATTTGTTGAAATCTAGGACTAACCCCATTAATATCTTGTTGCCAAAACTTTGAAGAGATCTTTTCAGATTTGTTTAAGTCAACTACAAGAAGGAGAAGTTCTTTTCCGAAGGTACACCATAGGCAGCGTGTTCCCTAGTTATTCGGTGAATTTGGATTTAAAATCCACAAGGTAAGACATGCGAATATTCGCCAAGGCCTATTTTTGGTGTTTTAGATCTAGTTCATATTTATTCAAAAGTCAAACTAATTTGTTAAAGTGATTTAAAGCTTTGCGAATACAAGAAAGAGTATAGTGAAGATTTTGGATTTGGCACCAAGGTAAGTTTTAGTGTACTAATCCTACTAGGATTTGGATTTATGGCGAATGGCTTACTAAGTATTAAATGATTGATAAATGTAGAGATTTAAGATCTAAGGTATTAGATCAAGCTTTTCGGGATTTGGATTGGAAACCTTAAGCGAATCAGGTGTGTACCCCACACTATATCATAATATGTTTCATGGCTACGTTTAATTAATATTTGTGATATTAAGAATATGAAAGTGGCTAAGGTACCATGTTATGGTACAAAGTACTCAGTATGTTTTCTACTCCTACTAGGATTATGAAATATGTTAATTGTAACATGAGAATAAGAATAAGAATGTGAACTCGGCATATTTATGCATATTACTATTATATGGGGCATATGGGTTTATTTTGGGGAAGTGAATGTGGTGACCTAAGACCACAAACACGGTGACCCAAGATCGTGATATCGAATGTGGTGACCTAAGACCACGAGAATCTGAATGTGGTGACCTAAGACCACGAAATCGAACGTGGTGACCTAAGACCACAAATGCGGTGACCTAAGACCGCGATATGGAGTGTAGCGGAAGGAGGGTTGACTTAGTAGTCCCCACTTGTGCTGAGGATGGTACGGTGGTATGTAGCGGATGGCATATAGGTTTGGGTTTGGGTTGCATCATATTGTTTAAATGTTTTATGAACATGTATGATATTGTATGCCTGAAATATTAAATTTTAGTGTTGGTTACATGAGTGCATTGACTCACCCGTTGTGGGATTACTTTTCGGTGATAACCGGTGATGGACCAAGGCCTGCAGATGCTTAGTGGAGGCCATGTGAAGTTCAAATTTCTTTTATTTGGACTATTTTACTTTAAGTATTTTGAATTTAAATTTTGGGAATTATTTGATGTAATAAGGCCTTAGTAGAATTATTTTATTTTGTTTTTATTTATTGAGCTTACAAACTTTTATTTATTAAAAGATTAAGTAAATCTATTTTTAAAACAAAGCCCAAACATTTTGTCACTTAAAGTAAAGGATTTTAATAATGAAATGAACTGTTTTCATCTCAAGCCCAACCCAAAACGATCTTTCTTCCAAATCACACAAGTTTTTCCTAAGTAACAAAAGAATTTGAAACGGTTTACACCGGGGAACATACCAGATTCGGTCATGGCTCGTGGGCCGGGTGTGGGGTGTTTCAACCTGAATATTAGATCTGAAATCACTGATAGAGAGATGACGGTAATTAGTCCTTTAGGACAGTCGATAATAGTGAATAAATTGTTTAGAGATGTGCCATTGGAGATTCAAAGAGAAATATTTCTAGTGGACTTGATGGAATTGGCTTTCGTTGAATTTGATCTTATTTTGGGTATGGATTGGTTGGTGAAGCAACGAGCACAATTGGATTGTGTCGAAAAGCAGATGTTAATAAGGACTGTGGATGATGAGGAGGTAGTTATGATTAGTGAGCGAAGAAACTTTTTGGCAAATGTAGTATCTGCTCTGAAGGTAGAAAAGTTGGTGAGGAAATGGTATGGAGCATTCCTAACCTTCATTAGTGCTTTGGATGCCAAGGAATTATTAGTGGAAGGTGTGAGAACGTGAAAGAATTTCCAGATGTCTTTCCCGAAGAACTTTTGGGTCTACCTCAGATCGGGAAGTAGAATTTGGTATTGAGCTTCTGCCCGGAACGGCTCCGGTATCTTTTGCTCCTTATAGAATGGCGCCGAAGGGGTTAGCAGAGCTTAAAGCTTAAATTCAAGAACTGCTAGATCAGAGTTTTATTCGACCAAGTGTGTCTCCGTGGGGAGCACCCGTTTTGTTCGTCAAGAAGAAGGATGGGTCGATGCGTATGTGCATTGATTATAGGCAGTTGAATAAGTTGACGATCAAGAATAGGTATCCATTGCAGAGAATCGATGACCTGTTTGATCAATTGAGAGGAGCTTCAGTTTTCTCCAAGATTGATTTGAGATCGGGTTATCATCAACTCAAGGTGAAAGAGGCAGATATTCATAAGACGACATTTTTAACTCGTTATGGACATTATGAGTTTTTGGTCATTCCGTTTGGTTTGACCAATGCACCAGCTGCATTTATAGACATGATGAACCGAGTCTTTCAACCCTATTTAGACCGGTTCATAGTGGTGTTCATAGATGACATCTTGGTATATTCGAGGAATAAAGATGAGCATGACTCATATTTGTGCATTGTGTTGCAAATTTTACGAGATAAGCAACTTTATGCCAAGTTCAGTAAATGCGAATTTTGGTTGAAGGAAGTGACTTTCTTGGGTCATGTGGTGTCAGCCGAAGGAATAAGAGTTGATCCTCGAAAGGTAGAGGCTGTGTTGGATTAGAAACCACCGAAGTCAATGGCTGAAATTTGGAGTTTCTTGGGTTTGGCTGGTTATTATAGATGCTTTGTTGATGGGTTTTTATTGATTGTCGCGCCTAACTAAGTCATTGCGAAAGGAGTATCGTATGTGGACCGATAAACAACAAGAAAGTTTTGAGAAATTGAAGAAGATTACGGAGCGTCGATCTTGATTTAACCTGAGGCTGAAAAAGAGTTTATCGTTTACTGTGATGCGTCACATACGGGTTTAGGATGTGTACTGATACAAAGTGGAAAAGTGGTAGCTTATGCTTCTCGATAGTTGAGGCCGCACGAAGTCAACTATCCTACTCATGATTTGGAGTTGGCTGCGGTGGTGTTTGCCTTAAAGATTTAGAGGCACTATCTCTATGGTGAAAAGTCAATCATTTATACGGACCATAAGAGTCTTAAGTACCTCCTTACCCAAAAGGAGTTGAATTTGAGACAACGGAGATGGGTGGAGCTGTTAAAGGATTATGATTTCTCAATCGAGTACCATCTTGGAAAGGCTAATGTGGTGGCAGACGCGTTGAGTCGTAAGGTAGTATCAGAGTTAAGATCAATGTTTGCTCATCTCAGTTTGTATGAGGATGGCAGTCTGCTAGCGGAACTTCAGGTGAAGCCTCTGTGGATGGAACAAATCAAGGAAAAACAGTTATCGGATGAAAAGTTGGGTCCTTTAATGCAACAAGTTGAAAGTGGTATAATGGGGGACTTTGGATTGAACAAGGATGGCGTGCTGTGTTTTTGTGGAAGAGTTTGTATGCCCATGGATTCGGATTTGAGACAAATGATTCTTTAAGAGGCGCATAATAGCCTTTATGCTATGCACCCCGGAGGAAACAAGATGTATAGGGATCTCCGTGAGCAGTACTGGTGGCCAAGGTTAAAGCGGAGGTTACTGATTTTGTGGGAAAGTGTTTGAATTGTCAACAAGTGAAGGCGGAACATCAATTACCATCGGGTTTATTACAATCGATTAAGATTCCTCTATGGAAATGGGAACGGATAACAATGTATTTTGTTAGTGGGTTACCATTAACACCTACTAAGAAAGATTTTGTTTGGGTGGTAGTAGATCGATTAACGAAGACTGCTCATTTTCTACCAGTTCATACGGATTACTCGTTACAAAAGTTGGCTAAACTCTATGTATCTAAAATCGTGAGGTTGCATGGGGTACCAGTGTCTATCATATCGGACAGGGATCTTAAGTTTACATTATGGTTTTGGAAAGCTTTACATAAGGCTTTGGGAACAAAGTTAAACTTCAGTACGGCTTTTCATCCTCAGTTAGATGGTCAGTCAGAAAAAGTAATTCAGATTTTGGAAGACATGTTACGAGGTTGTGTGATCGACTTCAGAGGTAGTTGAGAGGATTTTCGACCGTTGGTAGAGTTTGTGTATAATACCAGTTACCAATCCAGTATCCAAATGGCGCCCTATGAAGCGTTATACGGTCGTAGGTGTCGTACCCCTACTTGTTGGACTGAATTAGGGGAACGACTATTGTTGGGACCTGAATTGATATCTGAGACGGAAGAAAAGGTAAAGGTGATTCGAGCACGATTAAAAGAAGCTTCGGATAGACAAAAGTCATATGCGGATCTAAAGCGTAAAGATATTGAGTTTGCGGTGGAAGATCATGTCTTTCTGAAATTCTCACCTTGGAAGAAGATTTTAGATTTGGAAGGAATGGCAAGTTGAGCCCTAGGTTCATTGGACCGTACCGTGTGTTGAAGCGTGTAGGACCAGTGGCCTATCAGCTTGATTTACCTCCGGAGTTGAGTCAGATTCATAGTGTTTTCCATGTTTCTATGCTGAGGCGTTATAGATCGAATCCCTCTCACATAATACGGTAGAAGAAGTGGAGTTGAGGTCAGACTTGTCTTTCGAGGAAGAACCAGTGAAAACCTTAGATCGCTATGTTAAGGTGCTAAGAAAGAAGATAGTACTATTGGTTAAGGTTCTTTGGCAAAATCACGGAGCGGAGGAAGCTACGTGGGAGCCTGAGGACGCAATTCGGCAACAACATCCTCACCTCTTTTAACCAGGTAAATTTCGAGGATGAAATTTTCTTTAAGAGGGGTAGAGTTGTAACATCCTAAAAATATGAGTATCGATATGTTGCATGTTTTTGGTGCTTAACTTGTGAATGATTAAATTTGTGTGCTTATATAGTCTTAAGAAGGCTTGGGATTTATTCGGTATTAGAATCAATTTTAGTAATGAGTACTTTATTGAAGTGGAACAAGTGACTCTGATGCTTAAGGGAATTTAATTGGTAAAAGTTTGCATAAGATGAGCTAGTGGCAAGGTGGAGTTGGCGCCATAAGCATGTTTTAAGGGAAGAGGTTCGAATCTCGTGGATAGCATTTTGGTGACATTTATTTTTTTTTTTGCACGTATATTGCATGTGTCGGTCAAACCTTACTTATGGAAGGTTGGATTTTTCTTTTATGGCAAGGTGATTATTGGATAAGATAAGCTTGAACTTGGGGAAAGGAAATCCTATGCTTATGGAAGGTAATGGGGACATAAGGCACATCTTAAGGGTTGTGTTTTGGAAAGTAGGAATGGCTAAGCTTGTCCACAAACTTGGACGGTTTTATGGACTGGGGGGTGGCCGAATTTTTGTGGTAGACTTTGGTAAGGATGTGTAGTTAGTGTGTAATCCCATTTGGTCATTTCTTTGTTTTCTCAAAACACCTTTTCTTTTCATATTTTTTCTCTTTGACCGAATGTGCTTGATGCTTTGGGTAAACATCTTTGTTTTTCATCTTTTTGTCTTCTCCTTTTGACCATTTGGTCATATTTTGCCAACCTCTCAAGTGCTTGATTTTGTGTTACTCTCCTTTGTGCCAAAATACCAAAACACAAAAAAAAACCATTTTTTTCTTCTTTCTTCCCCATTGTCGAATGCACCATTGTTCCAAACTCTTTTCTTTGTTCATCTCTTACCTTTGAAAATCAAATCATAAGCCTCTTATCTTTATTTTCTCGCTATCTCTATTTTTCTCATCATTTAAACACAATATTTTTCCTTCATATTTCTTCTATGGCCGAATGTTAGAGACCATCTCCTTGATCGAAACTTTTTCCTTTCTTTGTTATATCATAGCCGAATTTTTCATTCCTCATAGATTTTATTCTTAATCATTTGCTTTATTTCATACTTTGATCAATCGTGGTGTAGTGGAGTGTCGATCATTTCTTCATCGATAGTAGATCATAGTCATCATAAGAACGTGTGGAAAAGGATTTCATCATTCAAGGTAAAAGATTCATTCTTTTTCGAAGGGGTTCTATGTTACTTCTTATTTGGTTTAAGATGGTATTGATTAATCGATTCTATCATAGGGACCCTATTAATCGACTTTCTTTTTGTGAATGTAAGAACTTCGTGATAATCAAGATAAGTTCGAAAAGAGCGGTGAATAGTGTTTGGAAGAGGGGTGGTTCCGCTATTCCCCTAAATTCAAACGAAGGGTCATTTCGACAATCCGAGATTTTCCATCGGGTTGTGGACCCTCATCCGTGAAAATCAATTATTTGAAGTCATTCGTATTCTTGAGCCTTTGTTTGTTCGTGGATATTCAACGGGTAATGAATCATCAATCGGGGAGAAACGACAAATAGAAGTTGTTCAAAATTTCGAGGGTAAAAGTTTAGAACGCTTATTTTTAAAAATAGTTTTACAAATAAGTATTAGTGTTCTAATCCATCGTGATGCATGTTTAGGTATCGACGAGCGGGAAAGTATAGTTCTCACCGTAATCGGGTGTGTAACTTCACACTTATCTCATGGGTTATATTATACCATAAGCGTTAGAATAAAAATCATAAATCCGATAAAATTGGAAAATACGGTATATTAGCACTTTTTGTGTGAATGCATGAAACCGAAATTTAGGTTGTGAAAAAAATTACGGATTTGCCCTTAATAGGCTATTTTGTTAAAAAAAGTGATATTTTGGGCCATATGATTATTTTGATAAATTGGCCAAGTGTGGAAATTGTGAAAAGGCCTCATGTGTTAAATGGACCGAATTAGGAAATGTCCCTAAGGACCGAATTATGAAAATACCCTTTATAGGCCAAATTGAAATATGTTGCTTTATGGGCCAAATGTGATATTTAATATATGAGCTAAATGTGATATGAGATGAAATAGGCCAAGTTTGCTAGATCGTTAAATGGGCCAAATTGCTATTTTGACTAATGGGCCAAATTGATAACTTGTAATATGGGCTTTTTGTTAAATTTACCTTATGAATATTTTGTTATGCATTATATATATATGACTGCATGAGTTGGGATAATTGATGAAGAGAAGAAAGGCCTGTTGCCAAAAATCTAGTTCGGTGGTTCTACCACAAATATTATAAATGGCCTGTTGCCAAAATCAAGTTCGGTGACTCTGTCACAATGGCCCGTTGCCACAAATATTATAATTAGCTTAATGCCTGCTATTGGTGTGTTGGCGGGGTGGGTTGACTTGATCCCCACAGGTGTGATGGTTGGTACGGGTGGTGTGTAGCGGATGGAAATTAGGCTTGGTTGGGAATTGCATATCACATACATTATTTTTATATTTGATTTATATATTGTATTTTGTAAAGGGGCTCAAGCCCAATTGAATGCTTAATGGTTATGGCCCAGTGAACACGGTAAGTGGGTTACACATTGAGTTCTTAGTAACTCACCCCTTTTTCTTACCCTTCTCGGTAATAATAATTGAGGAGGCTTGGGCGGGGATGACTTTGTGTGGAGGCCATACTATAAATGGTGGTTTATATAAACTTTTATTTTCTTTAATTATTTTCATTTAAGTACTATTTCAATTGCGATGTAATAAGGCCTCGATATTATTTTCTTGCATTTTATTTTATGGATAGTTTTTAATATGTTTTAGATTCTTAAATTGACTGTTTTAATTTTTATAAATGTTTTCTTAAACTTTCGTATAAAATATAGATTTTTCTTAAATATTACTAAAACGTAGGAATTCCTTGAAAACTCTTTTATAAAAATATTTCAACCAATCAATTTAAATTTTTAATCAGTTCTTACTCTAAAAAAACAATTGATAAACTCTTAATCTTACAATTCATTGATTTCTAATAAACCTCGATTTTTGATAAACTCATTCTCTAAAATCGTTTTGAAGATTTGAAATCTTACATCGTTGATGATTAAACACACGTTCATTTTGTGTGGCATGCCAAAATCTAGACTTAATGCATGGGTCGGGTTTGGGGTGTGACATCTGGGGCACCTAGCTTCTATCTTACCCATTTTAAATTTGCTATCTTTGATTGCTTTACTCTTTTCAAAGATACACCCTAATCAATTTTCTTTTATGGCCTTGGTTATCTTTGCTTGCTTTATTCTTTTTAAGATACACCCCAATCAATTTTCTTTTATTGCCTTGGTTATCTTTGATTAACTTATTTGTTTCGAGCTATGCTCCTAATTAATTTCCTTCTCGCCCATTGTTGTGATCTTTTTCAAGCAATTTATATTGAAATAACGATTAATGGACTAATAATACTTTCATAAAAGGAGTTTCGCATATTACTCTGGAAGCTTCTAAATAATATGAGAATCTAAAACAGAACTATTGTTTAGAACTCACCAAGCCTAAGGATTGGAAACATTGAAAGATGATTATCTTTTCAGATTTTTATTGGATAAAACATTTCGTCGGTGATACCATCTCGATAAATGACGAGCAATGTCAACCCAAGTGTAAAAGGGGATCATTCTTGGGAAAAGAAAAATGATACCCTGCATTCATACAAATTTTAGGCACATACATCTAGTCATTACACCTAGGGAATGGTGTAACAAATCAAATTTATTGAAGATAATACAAATTTCATACCCGAGTGGTAACTCGATGGATGGAAGAAACCAAATGTTATTCCCCTAAAGATGCAGTGGGAGGTACAAATTTTATGTCCCAAAAGGTACAGTGGAAAGTACTCTGAAATTACAGTGGGCAAGCTTGCTGAGCAGAATCTGATCGTTTCTTTGGATTTTTTGTCAAAGATACCAGCTGAACAAGAAAGCATGGTAGTGCACCAATGATAAAACCTTGATGAACTATGAGCAGTGACAACCCAAACATTAGAAAAAGGGTTCATTCTCATGCATTTATGTAAATATCATTCATACACTTCCAATTATGAGCATTTGATTCATTCAATCATTGTGTCCTAATTGTTGTACAGTTAAAAAAAAGGAAAAAAAAAAGAGATCATTATCATGACATTCTGCATTCATGCGAATGTCATCCCTAATATCATTTAGTTAGGATCATTTGATTCATTTTGATAATTGCATCCTAATCATTTTACATTTAAAAAGGATTATTCTCATGATATTCTGCATTCATGTAAATGTCATCCATAATACATTCGAGTCTACAGGACATGTCCTCTAGAGGACGGGTAGCAACATCTGTGAATTCACTAGTCCTATCTCCCTGACCAGTAGGGGAATAGGTTAAAGATTGTAGATCTTGTCACCCTAAGCAGTAGTGGAACAAGATCGAACGGCAAATTTTATCTCCATGAAGCAGTGGAGTAGATTTAAGACATCAGTCTTATCTCCCTCAAGATGGTAGTGGAGCAGAGTGAAGATTGAAGTCTTCCTAAGATAGTAAGGAAGCAAATTGAAAAGTTTAGATTTTGTTCCCTTGAGATGGTAGTGGAGCAGACTGAAGATTGAAGTCTTCCTAAGCTAGTAAGAAAGAAAATTAGAAAGTTCAAATTTTGTTCCCTCAAGATGGTAGTGGAGCAGACTGAAGATTGAAGTATTCCTGATATAGTAAGGAAGTAAATTGGAAAGTTCAAATTTGTTCCCTCGAGATGGTAGTGGAGCAGACTGAAGATTGAAGTCTTCCTGAGATAGTAAGAAAGCAGACTGAAAAGTTCATATTTTGTCCCCTCGAGATAGTAGTGGGGCAAATGAAGATTGTAGATCTTATCTCCCTAAGCGGTAGTGAAGCAGATCAAATTTGGAGAATCTTAACTTCCTGATGTAGCAAAGGAGCAGATTTTAGCCACTAGCCTTATCTTCATGATGTAGCAAGGGAGCAGGCTGAAGATTATAGTCTTATCTTCCTAATGTGGCAAGGGAGCAGACTAAAAATTATAGATCTTATCTCCTTGAGTTTGCAGTGGAGCAGATTGAAAATAGCAGATCTTGTCTTCCTAAAGTTGTAGTGAAGCAGATTGAAGATACTAGTCTGGTCTCCTTGAGTTTGCAATGGAGCAGACTGAAGACAGCAGATCTTATCTTCCTGAAGTTGCAGGAAGTAGATCGAAGATATTAGCTTGCCTCCCTGAGTTTACAATGAGTAGGCGAAGATAGCAGATCTTATCTTCTTAAAGTTCTGAAGCGGATCGAAGATATTAGCCCGCCTCCACGAGTTTACAAATGAGTAGATCAAGATGCAGATCTTATCTTCTTGAAGTTGCGAAGCGGATCGAAGATATTAGCCTACCTCCCGGGTTTCTGTGAAATGATCAAGATAGCAGATCTTATCTTCCGAAGTTGCAGGAAGCAGATCGAAGATATTAGCCTGCCTCCCTGAGTTTACAGCAGAGTAGACTGAAGACAGCAGATCTTATCTTCTTGAAGTTGCATGAAGCAGATCAAAGATATTAGCCTGCCTCCCTGAGTTTACAGCGGAGTAGATTGAAGATAGCAGATCTTATCTTCTTGAAGTTGCAGGAAGCAGATCGAAGATATTAGCCTGCCTCCCGAAATACTGTGAGCATGATTGAAGATAGCAGATCTTATCTTCCTGAAGTTGCAGGAAGCAGATCGAAGATATTAGCTTGCCTCCTTGAGTTTGCAGCGAAGCAGACTGAAAATAACAGATCTTGTCTTCATGAATATTGTAATGAAGCAAGATCAAAGATACTAGTCTCACATTCCTGAAGTTACATTAGGATGGATTAAATCTACAAGAGCAGGTCTTATCTTCCTAAAGTTGCAGTAGAATAAGATTAAAGCTACAGATTCAAACTTCTTGAAGTTGCAGTTGGGTTAGAGACTACTTGAAGAAGATGAGGATCAAGAAGTTAAGCCTCGACAAGACCGGGCAAAATTGGTCCTTTTATAGTATTTGCTCCATTCTCGTTCACGACAATGAGAAAAGAGGGGCAGCTGTAATAGGACAATTTAGCCCCCATCCATACAAAAATTAATAAACCTAAAATAATAAAATAAAGTCCAAGTCCAGTCCAAAATATATCATTTGGCCCGATCGGAATGACCTATTAAAAGATTGAAGGTCCTTCTACAAGCTTAACATATATGGGAACACAATCTTCAAGGATATGCAATCCTAGAAGATATGGCATGCAATCTTAGATATGATATGCAAATATTAGATATGATATGCAATCCTAAAAGATATGGTATGCAATCTTAGATATGATATGCAAATCTTAGATATGATATGCAATCTTAGAAGATATGTTATGCAATCTCAGAAGATATGATTTTGTAATCTTAGAGATTTAATTTGTAGATACCTTTTAATCTTAGCCGTTGATGTAATTGATCTGTGCCGTTGGATTTGGGGAGACTCAACTATAAATATAGGCCTCTCCCTTCATTGTAAAACACACTTGAGTTTTGAGTAATAAAAATTCTTGAGAGCATTCACTCAAATTTCTCTCTCTTTTGCGTTCTTATTTTCTGTGGCTTGTTCTTATTTTGTTCTTCACTCATCTTCGTTTCTTTTTGAGTTGCTTCCGTTCGAGTTAGATTTTGGTGGAGGAATTTTGTTGCATCCTCATATTGCGGGAGTTAGGTTGACTTATGTGTTTTTTTAACTTTTTTTTATTTATCCATATCATTTTTATACTTTTTTTTATATTTTTTAAATTGTTATAATATTCATTAATTGTTTTGAGTATATTATTTATATTATATTATTATTATTTTTTATACATGAATTTAATCTTGTGAATATTTTTTTAATTTTTCCATAGATTCTTTTAAAATTGCTATTATCTACTCTATATTTTTTTATTTTGATTGTTCATTTAAAAAAAATGGAATCCATTATCTATGTTTACGTTAACATTATTATTTGATTATCATTCTTTTACTCAATTGTTTATGTTAGTGATAATTATTAATATGACCTGTAACTTTAGTAAATTGTACTTTTGTAATAACTTAATGTTATTTTTTAAAATCTTTGTTTAAAATATCTATCTCCTTTAATTACTACATTTTATCCAAAAGTTTTTCTTAAATAAGGCAATGTTTTGTGTTTAGAAATTCAAGAAATAGTGCCCTAACGTGCTGGGTTTCGATTTTTCGTTTGACTAAATAACTAAATATCCTTTTAATGAATTTTGTAAATCATGAGATGATGTTCGCTACGAGGATTTAAAACATCATGTACTAACGTGCTGGGTGTGATGTTTGTATTCTTTCGGAATAAAGGAATCTCAAGTTCCAACTCAAATTGTTCAAGTTTTTAAAGAAATCATGTTTTCAAATCTTTTCTAATTTTCGACAGTAGGACAATAACTAATCAATCCGGTATCAATTTTGGGCATTATGAGGGTGCTAATCCTTCCTCGTACATAACCGACTCCCGAACACGTTTTCTTGAATTTCGTAGGCCAAAATTAATATTTTGAAATAAAATGTTTTATAATGTGATCCGATCACACCTAAGCAAAAATGGATTGGTGGCGACTCCATTTTCGTTTTTAAAGTCGATCCCTATTTTTTAAAAAAAAAAACTTAAAAATGGTTTCGACAGTTATTACTTAATGTGTATAGTAAGTGGAACGACTAAATATTTGATATTATGATATTAAGTTGAATTCTTGAGGATTTGTGATTATTGAATTAAAATGAATATTGGTTAAAATTTGAAAATTGACTTTAAACCCTATTAACTGTATCGGGATGAGTCGGATATAGTTGGCATGCCATAGGATTGGAAAAGTTCAAGGATACTTTGACCTCGAGTCGATGAGACACTGGGTGTCAAATTGTTACTTCGGATAAATTCAATGAGGTACTGGGAACCAAATTACTTCGGTATGGCCGATGAGACACTGGGTGTCAATTTATTACTTCGAATTATCCGATGAGGCACTGGGTGCCAAACTGGTGTGTTTTGGTTGAATCCGTGTATCCGTCCGAGTCCAAGTAGTGTTAATAGGGGTAAATGAATAATAAAGTTTTATAATTGAGATTGAAATGGTGGTATGAGAAATGGAAGTAAAATAGTGAGTTGAAAATAGAATGTGAAATATGTTGCAAATATATGGAATATATGAGTTATATACTCATGAAATGATCATGGAATGGATATTGCAATTGCATAATGAAATGTGAAACAAATTTCAAAAGCCATTTAAGATAACAAATTAATGAGAATTGAATGTACTATGAGTGAATTGTAAATATTTATGAATTAATATTGAAATACTTGGAAATGATATTTAATTGATATATTGAAACATGTCTTGGGAAAAAGGATATTTACATGACATATTGAAACGTGACATGGAAATGGTATTTAATTAATATATTAAAAAGTGACATGTAAATATGTGATTATCTTTGATTATGTTGATACAAAGAAAGCATGTTTATAGTAACATGTCAAGAAAATAAGTTTATCAATATTGAATTTATATGGAAGATGTGCAAGTATGCTAACTATTGTTATTACTTGATGTTTAGGCAAGTGCCAAGCTATAAGCTAAATAGTAGTTTGTTTATTTATTTGATGCATTGAAAAGGTAAGTATTTAAATGAAAATAAATTAGTGTTCATGAAGGAATGTTAAGGTTTAGATTATGTAATTTCTCGTGGAACGATTTATTATGTGTTCAAATAGAACAAGACTTTGGTTAAATGCATTAATATGTAATCGTGGCTGAATGATATGCATATGACTTGTATGACATGCATATGGAATAAGTGTGGAAGAGTTAAAGTTATATAAAATTTACTAAGTTTGAGGGTATAAGTCTATGTGTGATACTATGGATTAGTTCACTTTGTGAATTAGTGAGAAAAGTGTGAGTATTATGGTAACGATATTGGATTATTTTCAATATGTAAAGTTTTATAATGGAAATAAATTAGTATGTTTAAAGACTGTTTGAGCTTACTAAGCAATCATTGCTTACGTAATTATTTTATTTATTTACCTTACAGATTATTGGAAGCTCGAATGGGTTGGAAGCATATCAGAGCTATATCACACTATCCGTTGGTTTTATTGGTAATTATTGATGACTTGATTCTGGTTATAATGGGATGTTTAGGTTATTTTGACCAAAGGTTGGTCTATAGATGTTTTGTTAAAATTAGTCAAGTATTTGGTTTATGCTTGGTATTGTGGTGTTTGCCTGATTGCCTCAAAATGTTGATATGATTGAATGATGAGTGGTAAAATAGTAGCTATATATTCATAAAAGGTGCATAAAATCCTATTGGTTTGGTTGAACATATAGGTATAAAGATAATTAGTATTAAGAAGATTATTTAGTATAAATTTGCATATACGAGTTTGAATAAATAGATAAGTTTGGATATAAAGATAAACGTGATAATATTACATGATTGAAACTTGATCCTAACTTAATTTGAACGTATTGAATTGGGTTGCTTGGTGTCTAAAATTGCAGGGTATGGTAATCTTGATGTTTAAGGCTAATAATGAGTCCATATAGCCTAGCACACGTGCGTGTGGCTTGGCCGTGTGGGGTAAGTCAGAGAATTACACGGGGTAAGACACAGCTTGAAGCACGGGCATGTCATAAGGTCACACAGACGTGTCCCTAGACTACACGGGCGTGTGCACCCTACACCTAAGAAAAATTTTGAAATTTCACAAAAAATTCTCTAATTTTCTGATCAAGTCCGATTTGTTTTAAATACTTATATTTGGCCTCGAGAGCCCATAAAAGGACAACATGATTAATTTACGACGAGTTTGCAATCTATTTTGTTTATTATTTATAATTGATCTGAATAGTTCGGTAATACCCTGTAACCCTGTTCTAGTGACGGATAAGGGTTAGGGGGTGTTACAAGGATGTTAAGCTACACGATGCTGCTCACATGAGCTATGGAGAATCCACAACAAATACAGGATCTCAACCATCAGTTGGGCATCCAAGACCAGCACCCAAAACTGTAATAACCTCTAATGACATGTCATTTTTATCCTAAGTATTCACGAGGTTCAAATGGGACCATTGTACTTATCCTTATCTTTTAAATGCATTGCATTATACCATTTGAAACATACTTCCATGAAATGAACAATTTTCAAACATAATCATCAATTTGATTATCATTACGATTTAATCCAAATCACTAGCTACATTATGTAAACAATTAAAATTATACAAAGCACAACATTAATTAATCATTCATCCAAAATAAAAATTAACAAGCTTAAAGAATATACGAACTTAACTCGACTAAAACAGTTACAAAAATAGAGTTGACAACTAGTCTGAAACTTTAGCTTTTTCTCGATTTAAATTCAGTTAATGCATTTCTTGATCTAAATAGTAATTTCATTCAATTAATATCATTCCAGCACTTAAATAAACAGTTTTATACAATTAAGCCCTTCCATCATCAATTTACAAAATTACCCCAATATTTTACCTTTTATGCAATTTAGTCCCTAAACTCGAAACTTGCAAAATTACCATTTTTAGCTACCAATCATGCTAGTGGAATTCCTCACGGCTTCTAAGTAGCCCATATTTATCTCCAATTCACCCTATTGACATGAAATTTTACTAATTAAACAATTTAATCCCTAAACAATAAAATTACTAAAAATTACTTAACAAAATACTTATCTTTTGCTATTAAAATCAAGAATCTATCAACTAAATTCACAAACACACCTACTCATTCATGGGAAGTCTTTAAAACTTTAACATTATTATGAATTTACCCCCAGATTAGCTAGATTAAGCTAAAACAATAACAAAAACATAAATCATTAAAAACAAAATCAAAATCATTCACATGCACACCAAGGTAGCTTGGCTGAATGATTCACACCTTTACCTATGGCTTTTTCGGTTTTCAAAAAAAATAAAATAAAAGGAAGAAGATAATGATACTATTTTTATCATCTTTTGATTTTATTTACAAATTACTTAATTACAAACTTAACCTTTAAAAATCATCAAAATTACACTAAAACCAAACCATAACCATCCACTAATGAATGCTATGGTATTTTTACCCACTAAGTCCATTAGTTTAAGATTCCTTAGCCATTCAATACTTTTAGCTAATGAATATAAACTTTTGTAACTTTTACAATTTAATCCTTTTTACTTAATTAACTATTTAAACCTTAAAATTCTTAACAAAAATTTATTATGACATTAATAAATACTCGTGAATATTAAATTAATAGTGTTTACTAACTTGTCAGAATTGGGGTCCCGAAAACACTATTTTCGACACCACTGAAAATGAGCTGTTACAAGTAGTTTAAATTAATTATATTACGACAAAACATAAAATAAAGATTTTAGGATTTCTATAATCAAAGAAATAAAAAATTCATAAATAAAAGGGACTTCAAAAAACTAATTTCTAAACTTATTCAAGTGTAGACATGGGTGATTAGCTAGCTTCAGTGATCATGACTAATTCCTATTTCGAGGTTCTATTCAATCAACTAGTCACTACCCTAGCAGAATCTCACGATCTTCCACTAAACTAATGAGTCGGCAAGAACTATTTATCTCTCGACCTCACAGTCCAAACCGGTTCAGGGCTAAGGTGTTCACGGATAGACAATACCAATTTTGGGTTAATCAACACCTAAATGACTTCCTAAGGTTATCAAGCCTAGGGTTTAAGTTCTTCCTCTGCCAGACAACTGATCCACTAAAAAAACCTACATAACATTTAATTAATCACACCTCCACTCACTAATCCCCCATTAGAGGATTAGTTCCTCCTGGAATCCATAAACATGATAATAAAGATATGTATAAAAAGTAAATCAAGAATAGAGTTTAGAGAATTATGCTTGTATTGGATATATAAAGTGCAGAAAATCCATTAACATTTGATTGCATTTACAAATCACGTTCCTCGAAGAACACAAAATAAAAAATAACTGAAAATAAACCTAAGGCCTAAAAGAAAGGAAAATTGAATCTAAAATTATAGAGAAAAACTTAGAATCTGAAAAACTATCCTTAAACAAGTTCTAAATGAGCCTATTTATAACATTAGGATAGTCTTTGTCCTCAACCCTATCTTAGCTGACGTTCTCGTGTTTAATTTCCATTGTCTAGATCAAAACACCCCCGACTCATAACTAATCCTGCACAGGGTCGGTGTCCTAGTGTTTGTGTTGTGACATCGAAGGCAATATGCTTAGGTTCAGAGGTGACTTCAAGGCTGTGTCGTAACATCCCATTGCTGTGTCACGAAACCAAAGGCAGACTTGAAATTCTTGTATTTTGCTCCCTATGTTGTGACATAAAACTCCTCGTGTTGCAACACAACGACCAAAAATTTGACTTCCTACGCCTTTGAACGACCCCCTACACACTTACTAAGTGTGTTAGCTCGCTTTAGGCCTCATTCGGCCCCTAAGGTCAATAAAGACTCAAAATACACTTTTTATTGAATTTAAATGATACTAAGAAAACATAACTAGAATATAATAAAATTACTCATATTCAAGCTTCTTAAATATGAAAACTAGTTTAATCTGTTACATCAAATTACGAGAGATCAAACTCTTCCACACCTAAGTGATTGCTTATCCTCAAGCAAAGCAAATTAATAAAAAACTAATAAATTAAAACCCTTGAGCAAGTATGGTACAAGGATTAGTTTTGGAGTACATAACTAGGCATTTTCATATTTACACATTATCCTAGCACGATATATAAATGAGTTACCCCTTTTAATATCAAACTCCTAAGTTCAATATATTAAAAAGTATATAGGCATTAAGGTTTTCAAATATATACATCCATCAATAAATCATACAGGTAATTTGATTATCCTAACAGAATACAAAACAGTCATTAATACAATTGTTTTAAGCATATGCATTCATGAATAAGTTTACCTAGGTCACATAGGACTTTTCGACTTGTAACGTTCTAAGGCTTAGGACAGGTATAGAATTTAAGAACAGGAAGCATCAAAATGTTTTCCAGCATGAATACAACAACTACAACTTGCCCATGAGTTTTTGTACACTAATGGTTGAGTTTTTCTACCTTTGTGACTTCGTCACCTTTTGATCTTTTTTAACACATTTCAGTCACAATGCTTTTGTCTTTCATGTACTTTTTCTACTTGTTTTTCTTGTTTTATTTTTGAATTTTTCTTTTGTTTTGCACATTTTGGCTAACCTATAATCAATAAATCACATTGCTTCTTCCTATTTCACTCTGTTTTTACAAAACCCATCTTGATGTGTCTACTTAAACCTTAATACGTATGGCCAGACGTCTATATTCATGCAGCTTAAGACAAAATAAAAATGGTAAGTACAAGTAAAAGAGCTTTGGACAAGGATTAGGCACAAAGTGGAGATCCAAGAAGAATTTCAAGCCTAAAATATAGATATTCCATTTTTTAGATCACCAGGGACAATGATATAAAGCAATTGATGAATCTCATTGCTCTAGTAGGAATGTTATACTGGAGTTATATGTCGACTTCGTCGAAGAGGACGAAGGTGATCCAAGCTTGACTACACCGTGTCCACCAAATTTCATGACAGATCAAGAAGCTGAAAGTCCCACCACACTGTTGTACAGTGGATTCACATCATTGCTGCAAAGCTCATACCAAGACCCATTGGAATCATTATTAATTATGAGGCATTCATCAGTTTCACCCCTTGATTACTAGGGTGGGAGATAGTCGAGCATATTTGGTCACCGGGACTACGACACCCTCACACGATATTCTATCAATGCCTTTGATTTTAACTTCGGCATGTCAATGTTCAACACCAGTAATACTCCCATGGGTATGCCATCAAGTTACTGGGGTAGGCCAAACAGAAGTTACTCCCATGGGTATGATATCGAATTTACAAGAATGGATGGTCTACTCTCGACAACCTTGACTGGTGAAGGCATATCCAACCTTGGACTTTCAGCCGAAGTTAATAACGAAAAGGGAGAAGAGAACGAAAAGGTTGAAGAGGATAAAGAAACAGATAATGACCTAATAGAGGAGGCAAGCCCCGATGGTGTAGAAATTACAGTAATTTCATAATCGAATCCCATTTCTATTAAACTAGAAGACGATGGATCTGACAGTGAAGCTTCAAACATTGTTCGATGGGATGACCTGAGTCTCACGGCGTACGAACCCCTACCCCACATGCAAACTCTTAATCTTGCTGCTGAAAGAGGTTTAGAATTCAAAGACCTCCCTCATAGAAGACTAAGGCATGCAATTTCGTCAATAAATTTTGGCCATTTAGAGGTTAGGAAGGAGTTTGACTCCAGATATGCTTTTGTAGCTACAGTCAAGGGGTATAACATACAGCTTGGTGTCAACTTCACCGTTACATGCTCCCGATCCAAGAAATATGAGGCGAAGTGCACAATGCATGAAACATGATGTCCATGGAAAATCAAGGCATTTATTAGGAAAAAGTCAGCATTCTAGATGATCAGGAAGTTTATTGCGCCACATACATGTGTTGTAGCTAATATGTATCATGATTAACAACATCGACTCAAATTCTGACATTTTTTTGACATTCTATTAAGTATGGTGACCCAATTTATTATTTTTCAGGTATGTTGAACGATCATCCAAAATTGGATTCGAACATGATATCTGATTTTATATTACACATGGTCAAAGTGAGTCCTAAGATTCTAATATCAGTTTTGATCGTATACATCCGTAGCAATTTCAATTACATCATGTCCTACCATAAGGCATAGTTGGCAAAGCAGAAGGCATTGGAGAAGATGCACTGTAACAGTCTGGTTTAGACCCTAGTCAGAACAGTGGTTTCGAGTCCACAAATTTGAGGTCAGAGTAATAATTTAAAATTATTTTTTATGTTTATAATGCGTGATTGAGCCTGTGTGAAAGTTGCGTGTGAAAATTTTATCAATTGTGTGTCGAATTATGAGAAAGGACATAATCACATAAATTGTAAAATGTTGTGTGCTAATTATTAAATGCTTAATTGTTATTGTCTTTATAATGTGAAGGCCTTATGAGGCAATTAGCCCATTATTAAAGTTAATGGATGGTTAAATGACATATTAACCATAATGTTTATTTGTCTTATATGATTAATAAAAGGGTAAATTGGTAAAATGACTATTAAGTTATTATAATTAAAACAAAACAAATGAAATGGCCATTCTCTCATCTTCCATCCACCGAAATTAGGAAAGAAAGAAAGGGTTAAGAGCTTTGAAGGTTTCGGCACATTAAGTTCTTGATTGAGGTATGTTTTGAGCTCGATTTTTGATAATTTCTACGTTTTTTATGACCATTGCTTTGTGCTCTTTCAAACCCATACTTAAATTTTAGAAATTAATGGTGATTTTTCCATTGATAAATGCTTAAGCTATGTGTTAGTTGATAGTGAAATATGGAAGATATGTGAAGGATGAACATGTTTTGTCTTTGAATTTTTAGTGAAATTGAGTAATTTGAGCTTAATTGAGAAAAGTGTAAATTGGAGGACTAAAATGTGAAATAAATGAAATGTGTGGGCTTGTATTAGCATGGGAAGAATTTGGCTAAGCTTGTGTGAGTAGAAATTTGGTGTATTTTGTGATTTTGTGAATTAGGGACTAAAGTGTCGAAATGTAAAAATGTGAGGGCTATTTTGCAAAATGCCCTAAATAACTGTGTATGGACTAAATTGAATGAATTGGTGATTGAATGAGTTGAATTTGAATGTGTACAGACCAAGAAAAGAGAAGTTCGGATCAAGATCGAGGCAAAGACAAAGTACTCGATTAATCGACCGTTTCGATATTTTGATGTTCGAGGTAAGTTCGGATATAATACTAGTTGTAAACTATATCTATGTGATGTGAATTTAATAAATGTATATATATAACTATGAGATTAGAAATGCTATGTGCGGAATTGAATTAGAGGGAACTAAGTGTGGGAAATTAGAAATGAGACAAAGATGATTAGCACTGTGTGTGCGAAAAGATAGAAACTTCAGCTTATCGAATTGGCACTGTATGTGTGATACCGATATAAGTTTGGTTTAACATATTGGCACTAAGTGTGCGATGACAATTATATTTCGTCTACAAATTGGCACTAAGTGTGCGAATAAAGCAAGAGAATAGCAAAGGTTGATCTAAATGTAAAGTCGAGCACTTGAGTAGCATGAATGGTGAGTAACTATGTGTTGGAAAAGGTATGTATGATACCTATATGGTTGGTGAATTTGAAGGAGATGAATGGAATGCTAAGTGAGTATTGGATATAGTTGAATTTATGTATCATTGGTAAATTATCTATGTGATGGTTCAATTGGTACATTGGTTTGATTCAATAAGTTAAATTGTATTGTATTTCAAACTTACTAAGCTTTTGAAAGCTTCTTGTGTGAATTGTTTCTCTATTTTACAGTGTCAGTAAAGCTAGCTCGGATCTGGGGATCGTCAGCATCTCTATCACACTATCAGAAATCTATTTTGGTACTTTTGGAAAGATGTATATAGTTGAAATATGGCATGTATAGGCTAGAAGTTATGGCATGTTTTGAAAGGCTTAATCCTTACCATGTGATTTGGCTTGAAAGTTGAATGATGTTGAATTTATTAATGAGCTATGAATATGGTATATTTCATGATTATTTGGTTGATGAGAATGATGGATTAAATGTGAATTATGGTAAGAATTATATGATGCTCAACTTGTAAACTTTAGGTTGTGAAATTGGTATTTGGATGGACTTATTTGTGTTGATTTTGAGTAAGGAAATAGATGATGTTATTGATGATTATTTGGTGTATATGATGGTATGTTTTGGTTGCCAAATTGATGTTTAAATACATGAGATTTGTGCTTGTAGAGATGACCTTTATGTGGGTGGCAAATTGGCCTTTCAAATGGCCTCTTTTGCTTACACGGCCAAGGGACACGGGCGTGTGTCTCTGCCGTGTGGCTCAAGGGCCACTTCGAAGTGTGCCTGGGCAGGTTACACAGCCGTGGCACAACGGCGTGCCTGGTGGCTGTGTGACCAAGTCAGTAGCTAGCTTAATTTTACACGGCCATGGTACACGGACGTGCCTAGTGGCCGTGGGAACAAGTCAATATATATGTTCTATTTTGGTACGGCCTTGACACATGGGCGTGTCTGGTAGCCGTGTGAGGCACACGGCCTAACCACACGGGTGTGTGACATCTCCAGTATTGAAATATGTTTAAATTTCTGAAAACTTTCGTAAGTGTTTGGTTTAGTCCCTCTTTCTAACAAATGTTTGAGGTCTCGTAGACCTCAATAAGAGACTATATAATTATGTTACGATATGTTTTAATGATGATTGACTATAAGTTGTAAAATGAAAGTGAAATGTTTTGATTGTTCTGTAATGCCTCTTAACCCTATTTCAGCGATGATTTTGAGTTAAGGGTGTTACATTTTATTGGTATCAGAGCTACGATTTAGTAGATTCTCGGACTAACGTAGTGCGTGTGAGTCTAGCTATACATTCTATATATATAAATTGTGATACTGTGATAAATCCTGACAGTTGAAAATGTGTTTTCATATAGTAATAGATCCCGATCGAAAAGTTACTGATGATGTTGAGAGTAAAGCGCCTGCTACCACTCAAGGGACAGCACCGGCTACATCTAGGCCGAATGATAGTAGTGAGGGAAAAGAGGCTAAGCAAGCCTTCTTCCGAATGATGAGTGAGTTGTTTTCAAAATTTGTTCGAACGAATCTGGCTGTTCCACAACTTCCACCCCCACAAGTACCTATTATGCCACAAGTGATAGATCCGATCCGATTGAATAAACCTCATGTGGACAAGATTCCTAAGTACGGGGCCGAAGAGTTTAGGGCCACAGTTGATGACGATGCTGAGCGAGCTGAGTTTTGGCTCGAGAATATAATCCAGGTATTCGATGAGATGTCGTTGACCCCTGATGAATGTATCAAGTGTGCAGTTTCTTTGTTGAGAGATACGGCTTATAACTGATGGAAAATGTTGATTTCTGTGGTTCCGAAAGAGAGAATCACCTGGGATTTCTTTCAAGTTGAATTCAAAAAGAAGTATATCAGTCAACGATTTATTGATCAGAAACATAAAGAATTCCTCTAGTTGAAACAAGGTTGCATGTCTGTTTTTGAGTACGAGTGGGAATTTTTAGATTGAGCCAGTATGCACGAAAATGTGTTTCGACCGAAGCTACTATGTGTAAACGCTTTATAGAAGGGTTGAATGAAGATATTAAGCTGTTGGTTGGGATACTTGACATAAATGAATTTTTTGTGTTAGTCGAAAGAGCCTGCAAAGCCGAGGAGCTCAGTAAAAAAAGAAGAAAGACAAATCTGAAGCTCGAGATGAAATAAAAATATTGATGAATAAGATGTCTCAACCTTCAATGAAGAGATTTAGATATGCAAGCAATCGATCAAATACTTCGTTTGGACATCCGAGTAGAGATCGTGTGAGACAAATCATCGTTTCACGAGATCAAATTCCAACTGAATCAAGTGTTGGAAGTGTCAAAAGCAACAAACCTGAGTGTAGACAGTGTGGAAGATGACATGTGGGAGAATGTTGGGGAAATATAATAATCGAACTTGTTATAAATGTGGATCACGAGATCACTTCATTCGAGATTGCCCAAAGATGACTGAGGAAGAAAATGTTCAGAATGGGGTAGACTGCCCAGAAACATCGGGAATATGAGTGGAAGCCAAAGAGGGACTACCGATACAACTATGAGATCAGAGGCGAGAGCACCTGCCCAAGCCTATGCTATACACGCACAAGAGAAAGCGTTATCTCCAAATGTCATCACTGGTACTTTTACTCTATTTGATACTGATGTGATTGCATTGATAGATCCAGGATCTACTCATTCCTATGTGTGTGTGAATCTAGTATCTAGTAAGACACTACCTGTTGAGTCTTCTGAATGTGTGATTAAAGTATCGAACCCCTTAGGAAAGTGTGTCTTGGTGGATAAACTGTGCAAGAATTGCCCATTGATGTTTCGGATATATGCTTTCCAGCTAATTTGATGTTGCTACCATTCGATGAATTTGATATAATTTTGGGTATGGATTGGCTCACTTTGCATAATGCCGTTGTGAATTGTAAAAGAAAGGGTAATAAATTGAGAAGCCAGAACGGTGAGATAGTTCGAATTGAATCCAATGATTTGAAAGGGTTACCAGCTGTTGTATCTGCGATGAAAACTTTGAACTATGTTGGAAAGGGTTGCGAAGCCTATCTAGCATATGTGATTGATACAAAGGTGTCAGAGAAGAAAGTTGAATCTGTGCCTGTGGTTAGTGAGTTTCCAGATGTGTTTCCTGAAGAACTACAGGGATTACCTTCGATTCGAGAAGTTGAATTTGGAATTGAATTAATGTCGGGAACGACTCCTATCTCAATATCTCTGTATAGAATGGCACCAACTGAATTGAAAGAGTTAAAGTCTCAGTTGCAAGAGTTGACTGATAAAGGATTTGTACGATAGAGTTTCTCGCCCTGGGGTACTCCTGTGTTGTTTGTGAAATAGAAAGGTGGGACTATGAGGATGTGTATCGACTATAGACAGTTGAACAAAGTGACAATCAAGAATAAATATATGTTACCCCATATTGATGATTTGTTTGATCAGCTGAAAGAAGCTACAGTATTTTCTAAGATAGATTTAAGATCGGGCTACTATCAGTTGAGAGTTAAAGAATCTGATGTGTCAAAAACTTCTTTCAGAATGATGTACGGACATTATGAATTCTTAATGATGCCTTTAGACTAACGAATGCTCCTGCAGTGTTTATGGATTTGATGAATCAGATATTTAGACCGTATTTGGATCGCTTTGTTGTAGTGTTTATTGATGATATTCTGATTTATTCCTGTGATGAGACGCAACATGCCAAACATTTGACAATTTTGTTACAGACTCAACGTGAGAAACAATTGTATTTTAAGTTTAGCAAATGTGAGTTTTGGTTGCATGAGGTTGGAATTTTGGGGCATATTGTATCAGCTACGGGAATACGAGTTGATCCAAGTAAAATCTCAGCAATTTTAGAATGGAAACCTCTAAGAAATGTGTCTGAAGTCCGTAGTTTTTGGGACTAGTGGAATATTATAGACGGTTTGTGAAAGGCTTCTCGATGATTGCGACTCCGTTAACGAAGGTGCTATAGAAAGATGTTAAATTCTAGTGGTTAGAAAAGTGCCATCAGAGTTTTGAGGAGTTGAAAGCTTTTTTGACGAAAGCGCCAGTGTTAGTTCAGGCTGAATCGGGCAAAGAATTCATAGTTTGCAGTGATGCATCATTAAATGGTTTGGGATGTGTGCTGATGCAAGAAGGCAAAGCCATTGCTTATGCTTCAAGGCAGTTAAAGCCACATGAAAAGAACTATCTGACGCACGACCTTGAATTAGCCGCGATTGTATTCGTGTTAAAGATTTGGCGTCACTATCTATTTGATGAGAAATGTCATATTTATACCGATCACAAGAGTTTGAAGTACTTGATGACTCAGAAATAATTGAATTTGCGACAGAGAAGATGGTTAGAATTACTGAAAGATTATGAACTTGTAATTGATTATCATTCGGGTAAAGCTAATATTATTGCTGATGCTTTGAGTCGGAAGTCTATATGTGTTGTACGAGCAATGAATGCTCAGATAGATCTGTATGATTATTCAATTTTGGCTGAGTTGAAAGTAAGACCGATGTTCGTACGTCAGATTTGCGATGCTCAGAAAAGTGATGTTGAAATGATAGCAAAACGAGCTCAATGTGATTTGAATTCGGATTCAGAATTTCGAGTTGATAGTGATGATTGTTTGAGATTTAGAGATCAGATTTGTGTTTTAAAGAATTCAGAGTTGATTTAGTTAATTTTAAATGAAGCTCATAATAGTAGTTTGACTGTGCATCCGGGGAGTACGAAAATGTATAACAATCTAAAATAGTTTTATTGAAGGCATGGTATAAAAAGAGATATCTCTGACTTTGTGTCGAAATGTTTAGTTTGTCAGCAAGTTAAAACTAAACATCAGGTTTCGTCTGGCTTGTTACAACCGATTATGATTCCTGAGTAGAAATGGGAGAGGATCACGATGGATTTTCTGTCAAGATTGCCTTTGTCTCCGAGAAAGAAAGAAGCAATCTGAGTGATAGTTCACAGATTTACGAAATTAGCTCATTTCATTTCGATGAGAATAGATTATTCACTTAATAAATTGGATGAATTGTATATTGCTGAGATTGTGAGATTGCACGAGATGCCACTAACTATTGTATCTGATATAGATCCAAAATTTACTTTAAGATTTTGGAAGAAATTGCAAGAGGCTTTAGGCACAAAAGTTTCATTTAGACTGCATTTCATCCGTAGATAGATGGTCAATCTGAGCGAATTATTCAAACTCTCGAAGATATGTTGAGATGTTGTATACTTGAGTTCGAAAGTACGTGGGAAAAGTATTTGTCGTTGATTGAGTTTTCGTACAACAATAGTTTTCAATCTAGCATTAAAATGGCACCGTATGAGGCTCTTTATGGTCAAAAATGTCGATCTCCATTGTATTGGACTGAGCTGAGTGAGAATAAGATTCACGGGGTTGATCTAATAAAAAAAACTGAGTAGAAAGTAAAAGTGATTCGTGACATTTTGAAAGCGGCCTCGGATAGTCAGAAGTCTTATGCAGACTTCAAACGGAAGGATATCGAATTTTAGATTGGTGACAAAGTATTTTTTAAAGTTCTCGTGGAAGAAAATACTTCGATTTGGCTGGAAAGGCAAGCTGAGTCCTAGATTCATCGAGCCATATGAGATCATTGAACGAGTTGGGCGGGTTGCTTATAGATTGATGTAGCCACCTGAGTTAGAAAAGATTCATAATGTGTTTCATGTGTCGATGTTCCGTCGATACAGATCTGATCCGTCTCATGTGATTGCTCCTACTAAGGTTGAAATTCAGTCAGATTTGTCGTATAGTGAAGAACCGATTCAAATTTTGGCACGAGAGAATAAAGAGTTGAGAAAAAAAATTTCCTTAGTGAAAGTATTGTGGCACAAACACGGAGTAGAAGAGGATACATGGAAGCCTGAAAACGTTATAAGAGAATAATATCCACACCTATTCATTGGTAAGATTTTCGGGGACGAAAATCCCTAAGGGGGAGAGTTGTAACAGCTCGGTTTAGACCCTAGCCGAAACAATGGTTTGAGACCATAAATTTGAGGTTGGAGAAATAATTTAAAATTATTTTTGATGTTTATAATGTGTGATTGAGCCTATGCGAAAGTTGCGTGTGAAAATTTTATCAACTGTGTGTCAAATTATGAGAAAGGACTTAATCGCATAAAGTGTAAAATGTTGTGTGCTAATTGTTAAATGCTTAATTGTTGTTGTCTTTATAATGTGAAGGCCTTATGAGGCAATTAGCCCATTATTAAAGTTAGTGGATGGTTAAATGACATATTAACCTTAATTTTTATTTGTCTTATATGATTAATAAAAGGGCAAATTGGTAAAATGATTATTAAGTTATTATAATTAAAACAAAACAAATGAAATGGCCATTCTCTCATCTTCCATCCATCAAAATTACGAAAGAAAGAAAGGGTTAAGAGCTTTGAAGGTTTCAGCACATTAAGTTCTTGATTGATGTAACACCCCAAACCCGGTCTAGACGTTACGACCAGATATAGAATGTCACAGGGAAAAGTTGTAAAAACAAATTTTAAAATCTTAAGATAACAAATGATCGTTTTAACTATATTCATAAATTTTCCTTAATCCACAAATCACTATTTTCAAAACATAAACCAAACGAAAAGTTTTAAAACTTACGGTTTTTCTTCAAAGTTTCACAAACCTTTTGACAACCTTTCCCTGTGACATACCAGATCTGGTCGTAACGTCTAGACCGGGTTTGGGGTGTTACAATTGAGGTATGTTTTGAGCTTAATTTTTTATAATTTTTATGTTTTTATGATCGTTGCTTCGTGCTCTTTCAAACCAATACATAAATTTTAGAAATTAATGGTGATTTTGCCATTGATAAATGCATGAGCTATGTGTTAGTTGATAGTGAAATATGGAATATATGTGAAGGATGAACATGTTTTGTCTATGAATTTTTAGTGAAATTGAGTAATTTGAGCTTAATTGAGAAAAGTGTAAATTGGAGGACTAAAATGTGAAATAAATGAAATGTGTGGGCTTATATTAGCATGGGAAGACTTCGGCTAAGCTTGTGTGAGTAGAAATTTGGTGTATTTTTTTATTTTGTGAATTAGGGACTAAAGTGTCAAAATGTAAAAATGTGAGGGCTATTTTGTAAAATGCCCTAAATAAGTGTGTGTGGACTAAATTGAATGAATTGGTGATTGAATGAGTTGAATTTGAATGTGTATAGACCAAGAAAAGAGAAGTTCGAATTGAGATCGAGGCAAAGACAAAGTACTCTATTAATCGATTGTTTCGATATTTCGACGTCCGAGGTAAGTTCGGATATAATACTAGTTGTAAATTATATCTATGTGATGTGAATTGAATGAATGTATATATATAACTATGAGACTAGAAATGCTATGTGCGGAATTGAATTGAGGGCACTAAATGTGGGAAATTAGAAATGAGACAGAGATGATTAGCACTGTGCGTGTGAAAAGATAGAAGCTTTGACTTATCTAATTGGCACTGTGTGTGCAATACAGATATAAGTTCGGTTTAACGTATTGGCACTAAGATTGTGATGACAATTATATTTCGTCTACAAATTGGCACTAAGTGTGCGAATAAAGCAAGATAATAGCAAAGGTTGATCTAAATGTAAAGTCGAACGGTTGAGTAGCATGATTGGTGAGTAACTATGTGTTGGCAAAGGTAAGTATGATACCTATGTGGTTGGTGAAATTGAAAGTAGATGAATGGAATGCTAAGTAAGTATTGGATATAGTTGAATTTGTGTATCATTAGTAAATTATCTATGTGATGGTTCAATTTGTACATTAGTTTGATTTAATGAGTTAAATTGTATTGTATTTCGAACTTACTAAGCTTTTGAAAGCTTACTGTGTGAATTGTTTCTCTGTTTTACAGTGTCAGTAAAGCTAGCTCGGATCTGGGGATCGTCAGCATCTCTATCACACTATCGGCAATCTATTTTGGTACTTTTGGAAAGATGTATATAGTTGAAATATGGCATGTATAGGTTAGAAGTTATGGCATGTTTTGAAAGGCTTAATCCTTACCATGTGATTTGGCTTGGAAGTTGAATGATGTTGAATTCATGAATGAGCTATGAATATGGTATATTTCATGATTAGTTGGTTGATGAGAATGATGGATTAAATGTGAATTGTGGTAAGAATTATATGATGCTCAACTAGTAAACTTTAGGTTATGAAATTGGTATTTGGATGGACTTATTTGTGTTGATTTTGAGTAAGGAAATAGATGATGTTATTGATGATTATTTGGTGTATATGATGGTATGTTTTGGTTGCCAAATTGATGTTTAAATACATGAGATTTGTGCTTGTAGAGATGACTCTTATGTGGGTGGCAAATTGGCCTTTCAAATTGCCTATTTCGCTTACACGGCCAAGAGACACGGGTGTGTGTCTCTGCCGTGTGGCTCAAGGGCCACTTCAAAATGTGTCTGGGTAGGTTACACGGCCGTGGCACACGAGCGTGCCTGGTGGCCGTGTGACCAAGTCAGTAGCTAGCTTAATTTCACACGGCCATGGTACACGGGCGTGCCTAGTGGCCTTGGGAACAAGTCAGTATATATGCTCTGTTTTGGCACGGCCTTGACACAAGGGCATGTCTGGTAGCCGTGTGAGGCACACAGCCTGACCGCACCGGCATGTGACCTCTGCAGTGTTGAAATATGTATAAATTTCTGAAAACTTTTGTATGTGTTTGTTTAGTTCCAACCTCTTTCTAACACGTGTTTGTGGTCTCATAGACCTCAATAAGAGACTATATGATTATGTTGCGATATGTTTTAATGATGATTGACTATGTGTTGTAAAATGAAAGTGAAATATTTCAATTGTTTGGTAATGCCTCTTAACCCTATTTCGACGACAGTTTCGGGTTAGGGGTGTTACATGCATAGTGGATGGGAGAAATCCTACAATGAACAGTGGCAATGATGTCAAGCACTGGAGCGGTACGTACCAAGTTCTGTAACAGATGTAACAGAGCTGCAAACGAAGCCTGCGTATTATGACGATTGCTTGGTCCCTAGAAAAAAGAGTTTTCCACCGTTTTTTTTACTTTCAAGCAATGCATAATTGCATTTCGGTACTGTAAGCCACTTGTCCCAATTAACGGCACATTCTTGTATGGAAGATACAAGCATAAGTTGTTATTAGCTGTTGCACAGGATAGTAATCGAAGAATCCTGCCAATAGATTTTGCAATAACTCCGGAAGAATCCAGTGATGATTGGGATTTCTTCCTAACCTAAGAAGGCATGTTGTGCCGTAGCCTGATGTATGCATCATTTTCGATAAGGGGACCGAAATACAAACTGCATTCAACCATCGTTCAAGCCTATGGGATTGTACACACCATAGGTATTGTTTGCGTTACATAGGGTTTAACTACATGGGCCAATATCATAAGAATGCGGAGCGGCGACATGTAACACCCCTAACCCGTATCCGTCACCCAGACAGGGTTACAGAGTATTACCAGAGTTTTCAAAACATTTACAGATAATTCGTATCATTACTGTTCATTTTTCGATATTAACCATAATGTCCCTAAGATGGACCCTCTAAAATATACAATAGAGTCAAGTCGGGACTAAATCAGAACACAGAGAAAATTTTCACAAAATTTAAAAATTTTCTCATGTACAGGGGTCACTTGCCCATGTGTGTAGGCCGTGTGGCTCACACGGCCAGGGACTCACCCGTGTGTCCAAGTCGTATAACTTTCTGTTTTAAAATTTTAAAGGAGCAGGGAACACACGGCCAGGCCACACACCCATGTGCTAGGTCGTGTATCACACAAGGCTGAGACATATGCCCATGTCTCTGCCCATATGGACGAAAATAGGCTATTCCATGACAATTAATTCATACCAAAATCAAGTCTTATACATGACAATTAACTACATACAACTAATGTACCCATAGATACCTCAAATGACAATTTATTTTCGTATCAATCTTAAACTCATATTTGCCTAGATACCAATTTCACATTTATGCATATTAAATCAAATATGCTAACTAACTTCAATCATCAATATGCCAATACGATTTTTATCAATCAACCATTTCAAACACATACTCATCACTATTCATTCCAATGACTAGTCATAACCAATCATTTACATGTCATCATTGGCCAAATTAACCTATACATGTCATTATAACCAGAATAAAATAATCCAAAATTACCGATAGAACCAATGGATAGTATGATATATCTCTGACAAGCTTCCAACCTAATCGAGCTTCTGATAATCCCAATACTCATGAAGCTATATTCATCAATTCACAAGGTGAATAAATCCACAACATTACTTATACATATTATCCCAAGCTTAGTAAAATTTTAAATATCTTTAATTATTCCAAGTTTCTTTATTTTTATTTGTATTTCTTTACTTTCCACACTTATTCCAATGCATGACCCACAAGTTATAAACATATCATTCAACCATAGTAACAAGCTAGTGCATTTAGCCAAAGTCTTTTTCGAATTGATCACATGATAAGTCATTTCATAAGAAATTGAATAATTTAAACCTTACCACTTTTTCATGAGCACTAACGTATTTTCACTTAAATACTTACCATTCCAATGCATTATATAAATAAACATATCACCATTAGACCAATAGCTTGGCATTTGTCTAAGTATCAAGCAACAACACTGGTTAGCGTACTTGTGCACATTACATATAATTTCAACATTGATAAACTTATTTTCCCAACAGGTTACACTTGAGTTTGTTACTCATCACAACATACATAATTTCCTCATATCAACATAATAAAGATAATCACATATTTACATGTCATAATACATATCATTCTTTTGTCGTTTCTTCATAAACATATATCATTCATTTCATTATATCAATATTTCATGTACCATCATTTCCATGTATTTCAAGTATATACAAGTAACAATTCATTTCAAACTCATGCTATCTCATATCAGAACTTTTCCCGTTGGATCATTTAAATATCAATGGGTACATTTATTTCAAATCAATAACAATAATAACCATAAGTCTTTCAATATTAATTTCATATGTCACTTACCAATTTTTGTCAAATTAGAGAACGTCTTAGGGATTTGAGTACATCATTTTCTTTATGCCATAGTCCAACTATGGTCTTACACTTGTATTACCATGGCCCATCCATGGTCTTACTCGCGTAGTGCCATATCCCAGATATGGTCTTATCATCTTCATGATGCCATAACCCAGCTATGGTCTTACACATGCACATATACCGCCATGGTCCAACCATGGTCTTATGTTCACAATGCCATAACCCAGTTATGGTCTTTTCACTGAAATGTCATAGCCCAGCTATGGTCTTACATTTACACACTTGCGATGGTCCAACTATGGTCTTATCCGTCAATTCATCACTTATCATTTCACTTGTCACTGAACAATCGTACTCAATCTAGCGTTCTACTCAAGTTGAACATTCAAATCACTTTTCATATACTTTCAATAGTCACAATTCAACGACAAACACATGAAATAATACATTATATCATTTCTAAGTTAACAAACAATCATAAAAGTTCAAGCATATGAACTTACCTAGCTAAATTGCAAAAAATACCACAATTCATGGGCATTTTGCAAATTTCTATTTTCCTCGATTTTTCACCCAATCTTGATCTAAATTAATAATTTCATTCAATTTATTAATTTAGACAATAAAACAATTCATTTCCTTCAATTTGGTCATTTTGACATTTTTACAAAATTACCCCTAAAGTTTTACTTTTATTCAATTTAGCCCCTGAGTCTAAAACATGAACATTAGCCATTTTTAAAGTAAACCCAAACTAGCTGAATATTCATATATTTTCCTCCTCCTCCTCTCCATTCCACATCCTTAATGTATATATATAATTTCACTATTTACTTATATGTTCATATCAAGCTGTCCACTTGAGTCATAGCCACTAAATTATTTATAACTTGACCTACAGAATTCTAAACTAAGATCCGATTGATTTTTTAGAAACTAGACACAAATATATTTCTACCATAAAAATTTTAGAATTTATAGTTTAGCCAATAAGTACAGTAAAATCTTCAAATTTATCCATGTCGACCTTTCTTCACTAAAAATTAATTATCTATTAATATGGGGTTTGATGATGTTTCTGTTTGTTTCTCTTGAAAATAGACTCATTAAGAATTTAAAAATATAAATTTAAACCCATAATTATTTTTTTACAATTTTGATGATTTTCCAAAGTCAGAAAAGAGGAACCCAAAATCATTCTGACCTTGTCTCATAAAATTTATTATAACTCATAATTTAAAATTCCATTGGTTACACTGTTTATTCTATGAAAAACTAGACTCAATAAAATTTAATTTCATATTTTATTCAACCTCTAATTCGACTTCTACAATTTTTGGTGATTTTTCAAAGTTAGACAATTGCTGCTTTCAAAAACTATTTTAGTGCAAAATGTTGATTACCAAGTTTATAACACCCTTATTTCCTTTCTCTACATTATTTCCCGTCACTTTCTCTTATTTCCCTTCACTAACATATCAAGAAAATAGAACCTTACATAAGAAAACTCTACTTTAACATCATTTCCATGCTTTTTCAATAATATCAAATTTAAAAATATATTGAAATCGTGATGTTCTTACTTGTTATATTGATTTCAATCTTTAACTTGATTTTATCTCTCCTCCAGCATCTATTTCTTGAATCTAACTTGATATTATAGCTCCCGATGGTCTTCTTATTATTTTTCTCTCTTGGTAACCATGAAAATTCTTTTGATTTCTAGGTGAAAATAATGAATTTTTGGTGGAAGGACCAAATTATAAAGAAAGCAAAACTTTATTTCTTTCTCTCTTCATAGCCATTGGAAACCTTGAATGAAGATGAAGAATTTTTTCATCTTCCTTTCTTTTATATTAGCCTTAATTAAATAAAATATTCAAAATATCTTATTAAAATATTAATAAAATAATATTTGTCTAATTAATTAATTTAAAATATCATCAACATAATCATTACATTCTAGAATTTTCTCTCTTACTAATTGACCATTTTTCCCTTCATGATCTTTTAAAATTCCATCTTTGAGTCATCAATTAATTTGGTAAAATTACAATTTAGTCCCTCATAATTCTTCACCTATTCAATTTGGTCCTAATTCATCCATTTTCCTTAGTTTCTAAATCATTCCACCCTTAAAATATTTTCACTATTGATCCTTCAACTTTTGCATATTTACACTTTAACCCCTCAAATTTTGAGTATTTACTTTTCGACAACAAAACTTTTCTCACTTTTACGATTTAGTCCTTTCTTGAATTAATATATCATAATATACTTCCCAATGTTTACATAACTCAAAATTTCCCTTTTTGTCACTTTATTTCCTTGTTTTACTATATCAAGGATAATATCTTACTTTCTTACTGTAGAAAATTTCGAGGTATTACACGACATGTCATTAACATGGGTATGTTGTGCATAGAATTGGTTTCCTGTAAAATAGTTTAACATATACATTTGATTTGCTTTTCTTGAATGCATTATTGATTGCCATCAATTGGGTATGATCTCATCCAACATCGATTCCATAAGATGTTAGAGAGACTACAACCTTGTTTTGAAGCGAACTGAGACATACGCGGGACAAATAAAGGGCGGTCACATTTGGTGCGAGTCAGTGCTAAAAGATACTGGGGAAAATGTAGAAATCGCGAACTCAATGACTTTAGCATGTCACTCGCGAAAAAATCTAATATTCGAGTTAAGCAACCCCATAGACTCGACATGGAGTTATCGGTGGAGCGTACCGCATGGACTTGAGACAAATGACTTGTGACTGTGGGAGATTTCAAGCACTTTGTTATCCATGTGCACATGCAATTGCGGCATGTTCCTTGGAACGTATAGATTGCATGACCTATGTTGATGAAGTTTACAAACTTGAACGTGCGTACAATGTTTGGAAATCTGAATCCCCCTATCCCGAATTAATGTATGTGGTAGCCTACTTCACACGCTCCTTTCGAGTTGGTATCAGATAAGAACTTACAGCGTAAGCCGAAAGGTCAGTCGAACTCAACTCAAATAGGAGGCAATATGGATATTCAAGAGTAGGAAGACACACCAAGATTATACGGTTACTGTAGGAACTTAGGGCATACGAAGCCAACATGTCCACACAACCCGAGAGCATCGAGAAGAAGAGCTAATTAAAACACTAACTAACGCAGTGAAAACACTAACTTATTCTTTTAGTCATGCCATTTTTTCGTAAAGTGTAAGTTAGTATTAATTATTGAAGCAATATATATTACAATACACAAGCCAAAGTTTTAATCTTTTTTTGTACTTACATTCTATTCTTTGTTTTCTCAAAACATTTGAGTGAATAAATGGAAGGAGAAAACTTAAATGAAAAAGTAACAAAAATAATTGTAAATTTTAAACTCACAATATAATATGGTACAAAACAAACCAATTTAATAAACAACTTTAGTATATTGTAAATAAATGTACATTTGAGATGTAAAACAAAATTTATAATTAGGAAAATTAGAAAAAAAAAATTAAAAATTGAGGATTGGGAATATAAGATGGAAGAATGAGTATTGAGTATTGAGTACTTGGTTGAAAAGAATAAAGTTTGGAGGGGTTTATATAGGAAATTTTATGGTTGTTGAAACCCTTGTAGCTTTTGGAAAAGTTACCATTACTGTTGAACTCTCTCCAAAAACAGCGTAGATCGGTAAATTTTTTAAAAAATCAACATAGTTTCTCAATTTTTTTCCAAGATATTTATATAAAGTAACCTTTTGGGACCTAAATAAATTAATTAATGATTCAAGCTTATCATACTAAAGTATGTTTTTTTTTTTTTTTTTGCTTTGAAAAAGTTTTTCAAATATATATGATTTCAAATTTATGTGCTCCAACATGGAATTAATTATTGTAACAAGATTTTAATTAAACATGTTTAATTTTTTTAATTTAACTCGAACAATTTCACTCAATTCGATTCAACTCGATTTTCATTTTACTTGACTAGATTCAAGAAAATTTTAAATCGAGTTAGGATGATAAAATATGACTCGTCAACTCAAAATTTTTTCACTCGATTCAACTTGATTCGATCGAACGCTCACTCCTAAACAATTCCCATCGTCTTTGCTACACATTTTGAAGTTAATAATGATTTCATCAATCTTAATCCCTATACTTTTTGAATTTTGAAATTTTAGTCGTAGCAATTAAATCTATTAGGTTAATTTATGTTATTAGTCTTATATTATGCGCAAAATTGTATATTTACTCCGTGCTCTCCAACTATATAATTCTTAGTTGCTATATTTTTTTAATTCCGAAACTTCAATCTTAATGCAAACTACCGTCCTTAAATCTATTAACTATTTTTTCAACTAATATGTGAAAATAACATGCTAACATAGCATTACACATGCAATAATATGTTTGACTCATCATATTTTGAAAATAACATAATTTGATGAATTTAATGTTACCATTTGACCAAGACTAAAAAGTTCAAATTCTAAAAATACAAGGATAAAAATGACCAAATTAAAACATAAATACTAAATCCACAACTTACACAAAATATAAGGTCTAACAGTGAAATTTGACCTTAAATATTCAATCTAAAAGTAGTGTCAGATTAAAAAAAATATGAATGTAGAATGTAATGTAATGTCTACCTTTTGGGTTATATTTATGTAATTGTTGGATATAATTATATATAAAAATTTTAAAATTAATAATTTGCATATTTAATTTTTATATAATTTTTACTGTTATCCATAACTTTCAACTTTTAAAATAAAAATAATACACATTTAAAGCGCATTTAAATTCATATTTTCTTTTTGTTACAACTATAACAATTCCATTTAATTAAAATTCAATAAGGATATAATTTAAATTCTAAAATATTAATTTACTTGTATTAGTTTTTTTTTTACTTATGTCTCTTGTGTTATTAATTGTTAAGTGTCCAATCAGTCCAATATGAGGTCTACTAATATCTATACTATATATGTATATGAGCTGAAGCCTATGTTGGTCCCATTAATATGTAGGTTATAAATGGCCCAATAAACTTGGGCTAAAAGATTCAAAATCATCCACTATTATATTACACTTGAATGCTTTAATTAGAATAAACTTAATTCAGTTCCCAAATAGAAGAAAATTCTAACTGCTCATTGCAGTTATCTTATTACAATAACAAGCTTTTCCAAGAACATCATAATTAGATAGAAATTTAGATGTTGTTGGTTCCAACAGAACATGTGGCACTCACAGTTCCTGAACCAGAAGTTACCTCTATAAATTTATGACAAGCCCATGTCCTAGCTATGTCTGAAACCTTGCTCTCCTCAACCACAACTTGTTTCATCTGAGGGCAATTCAAGACAAAGAACTCCACAGCCTGAGCTCCAATCCCAGGACAATTCATAATATCAATACTTTGCAAGCCTTTGCAGGTCTTAGATATGGTAACCATGGTCATCCTTGTTAGCTTCCTGCAACCTCTCAACTTCAATTCTGTCAGATGATTGCAAGAAACTAGCATAGAAATCAACTCCTTATCAACCAACATTTCATTATAAGACAAGTCCAGTTTCCTTAACTTCCTCAAATTTTGTCCTAATGTGGCTAGCAACCCTACTTCTCGATCGACAACGTCGCAGTTTATTAAAGCCAATTCTTCGAGTGTGGGGTTCAAGGCAACCCCAAGAACGTGCAGACCTTCACCAGTAACCAGACAGCAACTTTGAAGCCTAAGTGTTGAGAGACCTCTTAAATTCATATCAATGGCTAAGAGGTGATCATTGTTGAGGTCTAATGGCAATCTAAGGTCAAGTTTCTGCAAATTACACCTGCAAGTTGTTATGAATTCAAGCAAACCCTCTCTACTACATCCATCATAGATCAGTAGAGAAATCAATGAAGCACAATTCTCAGCTAATCTTAATAGAACTCTATCGATTATACTCCTACATTTCCTTAACTCTACTTCTTCAAGACCTTCCACACACCAGATAAATGATGCAAATGACTCTCCATCACCAACACTCTCACAGCTCCTCAGCTTTAACTTTTTAAGCCTTTTACAGTTCCTCCATAGCCAACTTATACCCTTATCATCTGCCTGAATTCCTGATACACAGAGAGTTTCTAACCCAAATTTGACATCCAATTCTTCATTTAGAGACAACCCAAATTGCATATCTCCATCATCAACTCCATCAGTTGAGCATACATGTAAACATAACTCCTTTAAGCAAGGAAACGAAACAACCCAGTTGAGAAAAAGAGGTCTAGATAATGAAGCAGTAATTGAAGTAAGTTGGGAACAAGATTTGGATAGAGACAACAAAGACAGACAAGAAACAGGGCCAGCTAAGAACCTGAGGTGCTGCAGGTTAGAACAAGAGGAAGAAACAACGAAAAGCAAGTTGTCGAAAAAGGCAGTGGTGCTTGAATTGTTGTTGGAAGAGGTGAAATCAGCTGCATCAGACAGAACAAGAGAAAGGAAAGAAAGAGAAGGGTAGTGAGAAAGAAGAGAAGACAAACGGATAACCATAGAATTGTGTGGAAGAAACTTGAGAGAAAGAGATGCTTTTGAGCTTCTATAAAGGTTAAGCCAACGCTTGGAAACTAAAGAAACAGATAAAGAAGATGGTGGGGTTGATGGCAGCTTTCTGAATATTTCTTGCAGTAGTTCATCACATAACATGTCATCCATGGTCTCCTTGCTGCAAACTCTGCAAACTTCAGAGGTTAGTTGTGAGGCTTTGAGTTCCTTTGATGGGTGTTGACAAACTGACTTTGTGGCTGTGATTTAAAGGTTGAATTGAATGTTGATTATGTGAGAATTTTAGCTAAGCACAGATGGAAGCCCGTGGAACACATATTGTTGTTGGAACTAAAACAAGCTTCTCCTTGGGAAACCGGAACAGAACAGACAACTCTTGAACATTTGAGACTTGGAAGTTAATGCATTGGGGGAATATGGCTTCTTTTTTATATTCATTTTCACTAATAATATTAAGACTTGATATAATTTCTTTTAGTGAGGAGTATTTCAAAGCAACTTTTTAAAATTATTAAAAAAAATTATTAACGATTTCATTAAATAGAATATTAATATAAATAATAAGAAGAATAATAATTATATTGATTTTCTTGCATTGTTTATTTGTTTTCTTTCTTAGTTAAATTACCTTATCTTATTAAACAAGTAGAAAGATGATAACCATCGACTCCACCATACCATAAAATTATTCTTTTCAACAACATTTTCTCTGACTTGACTAACATTTTCAATTCATATTTTCTAAAATAATCACCTTATCTTATTTTTCACTTAAAATTTTATACTTGGAGGCAAAGGAATAGGAACCTATAAGTAAGCTAAGAGCTTTTTTTTTTTTTTTTGAGTTTATCTTTAATAAGTTTTTATTAGAGATTTAAAAAGTCCTATAGTTGGAATTAAGCGACTTCCCTTTTTTTAAAAAAATTATGTTTATCTTCTAAAGAAATCTTAATATCATTTCTGAAAAGATTTTTTTTTTTCCTCACGAGTGTTTTGGAAATGTTAATTTCATTTACTTTAGGCTTGAGCAAGAGCGTTTGGGTATTGGCTTCCACGTCACAGCAACCTTTTTTGTTTTGGACTCCTCGTCACCCTGATGAACATTTATGCCAAAAATAAAAGTAGAAAATAAAATAAAAATTAAAGTTAGTGCTTCGATGTATTCATGGAATTTTCATCACAAAGTGACGTAATTTGCTGTTATTTTATAATAGAAATAATAACCATTTTGATTTTGTTGCAAAGGTCATACAACTCGTGCCGGCTGTTTCCATCCTTTTCTTTTCAGCCTCTAATTCTTGTCTAAATTCTTATTCTTCCAAACTTAAATTATTATTACACCCTACTAATCAATAACCACTTTAAAACTACATAAAAAATATTTGCACCTAATAATCCATTATCTCAAATTTAACACTTAAATTTTACATTTCTATTTTATATTTATTATTTTACCTAAATTTAACCATTAACCTTTTAAAAAGAGTCAAGTCATTTTTTAATGAAAATATTGACTACATCATCAAATAATTTAAAATTTATAAAATATTCAAATATATATATAAATTTTTAAAATGAAATATATATATGAACCATCATGCAGACTGCAATATTTAAAATAATTTGACTCTTTTTAAAGGGTGAAAATCAAATTTGACTTTTTTTTTAAATTTAAAAATCAAATTGAACTTTAAAAAACAAAAATTAAATTAACAAAAGATATAAATATTGAATGTTAAATTAAACATTAAGCCTAATAATACCCACATGTTTGCGTATGCGTGGGCGTGCAAGAAAGATTTGAGCAGACGCGTCGATGATTTTAAGAACAAAAAAGAAAAGAAGAGATTCCCCGGTGATGACATTTATAATTAAAGCAGGCAGCAAAGAATCAACAGACACATCAATTTGCAATCTTTAAGAGAGAATCAAGTTTGCTTTTTCTCATTGGTTGCTTACCTTTTTATGGGGTGGTTGTAGAATACGGTCCTTTGAAATCTTGCATCTTCTTTAGCTCATCCATGACTAAATATATATGTCACTTCAACTAGAAAAAAGAACAAGTTAGGCAAATGAAACAAGCATATTCAGTCGGAAGCTATGGATAGTCAGCAAGGCATCTAGTAGTGCCTATCATATTCTTTCTTCTACTAAAATTTATAACTTTCAACAGCATTTCAAAGCAAACCCCTATTCTCTATTCTTAAATAGAGGTTTCAATAGATGATTCCCTTCTATCCGAAGAAAATATGTCTGATAAAATCCAATATTTTGCAATAAGATCCTAATTTTCTATTTCATGACCTATCTTTTTCATGGAAAATTCAATAAGTGGTGCAAGCATTTATTTCTTAGTGGAAGAGTGTGCACCAAAATAAGGCAATCAACATGTAGAGATTCTTCCTCCTTTGAAACTTAAGTTTACCTTTGAGTTGCTGGGTCACTTGAGCTTACTCGCAAGCCCTGATTCTACCTCAAGAGGAAATTTGAATCAATTCAGCAAGAAAATAATCACAAAGGCCTGACAAATCATCCGTGGAATACCACCTTTTCTTAAAAGACAATGTCAAAACCTCATTGTGATCCGGTCAGCCAACGAGCTAATTACAAACTCAGAACCAAAACATCCAAATTCCAGAACATCATGCAGTTTGGCGAGCAACAACCGCATGTGCTCTCCAAGTTAAGTCTAATTTTCATTAAAAGACTGAAATTAGGTAAGAAGGCAAACACTGAAACTAAAGTGCACTTGATATTAAGTTTGCAGGTCCGAACAGAATTAAGACGTGTCAACAAGTATGAAACAAAATGCTAACGCATAAGACCCAGCATGGCAACTGCACCATACCAATAAAGAGATATGTAGCACTGTTCCATGCCCAAAGAGACTCAACCCACATCCAGAAGTCACCCACGTTGGCATTGCCAAAACCATCAAGCATCCCTTTCAACAGAAAAAAAGCAGCCGGTGGAAAAGCAATATGCCCTAAAACCAGATTGCAGATCATCCTGCAAAAACTTCTCAAAGTACCAGCTCTAACATCAAGCTTTAAAGGTCGAGCCAGTAAACACATTGGGACCATCAATAAAGCTCCAATTTCCGCGGTAGCAAAATTAATGACTGACATGAGCCCCAATCCAATGAACACCGATGAGATAGTCACCGATTTCACAAGAGCCCATTCTTTTTCTCGAGTTGCTTTAGCACAAGCTAAAGGAGAAGCCAGAACTGAGTTCAAGGTTAGAAGGCTGAGGATTGAAAGCAAAACCCAGATCATGAAGCTGGTTGTTGGGCTGCAATCAGGTACTTGGGAGATGAAATACGGAAGCAATGAAACAATAGCACCCCATAGGTGAACAATAAAAACTAGTTTAGCTGAATTAAGCCACCTCCAGGATCTGATAGCAATATTGTGTTCATCAGTATCAGTGATTGCAGATGGAGTTGAGCTATCACCTTTTGAACAGTTGCTTGAACTATTTGCAGCCACATAGAGAGAAGCCGCAACCATTGGAAGTGGTGCTATAAGAAGTGCAAACGCAATCATGTAAACCCCTACTGACACAAACTTACTAGGAGATGTTAAGAGGTACAAGAAAAATGATTGGTGAAACTTCTCAAGGAGGTTATTTACTGATCGTATAACTCCTTCAATCAACCTGCACCAAGCAACATGAAATCCTTCAGAAAAACAAAGGTGGCAATAACAAAGTTATATAAAATTGATCTACAAACTGTAGAACTTATCTAAAGGCAACTATCTCCTGTCTGTACCCTATGCAACTTATCTACACGATTATTCACATCATCTAGAGTTCAAAATTTCAAGACAATCTCCTTTCGTAAGCCAGTTGCTAAGGAGAACTACAATAGTAAAATAAATGAAAACAATGGGAAACATAAATTACCGGCCGCCTCTTAGAAGAATGTCATTGCGCCAGACTTTGTCCAATGAAAATTTAGGTGATATCTCCAACGTGATTGCATCAACTTGGTAGTCACGGAAAGCACCATGTGGGCCTGTAGGCACACCTAGAGCCTAACAAAAACAAAAGCACTACTGATAGAGAAAGCAAACATCTTTTCAATCAACAGAGAGAAGCACAAATGTGCAACTCCTTAAAACTTTACTTCATCTATTTGATACTATTAGAAGTAGAACATTTGTCACAATGTAACAGAGAAAAGGAGAAACAACAAACAAAATCAGAGAGTACCAAGTAACAACAGTATTCTACCTGAGAATACAATGAACTTGCAAGTGTAGCAGTGCCTTCAACATACTCTGTTGCAGGGATACCAAATTTCCACTTAGGGTATAAGCTTTTAGCTACTTTTGCTAGAGATTCAAAGATTTCACCCAAACTTTTAAGCCAACTGGAGTTAAGAAGGGACCACAATTTCTCCACGTTTACACGTAAACCTTGCCTATGCACTGCCAAATAATTCACAACATTGATGAGGTCCAAGTTTGGCATTTGTCCATTAGATGCCTCAGCATAAATGCTAATAGTGTCTTCAAATTGTTCATTTTGATCTCTAACCTTCAAGACCAGAGCAGCAGCCATAGTCCCAGCACGTCTAAAACTATTGGAGAATTTACTTCCAGAAATAGAATGACCTTTCAACTCAAAAAGATTATTAACATCTGGACACATCTCAGCATTTGGAGTACTCAGACTGCTAAATTTAGGAGTCTGATATTCTCTTAACCAAGCAGCAACTGCTGCATACTCTCCATATTGCGAATCAGCAACAAGCCATATAATATCCTTGGCTAGCCAAGTAACTTGAGTGAGCAACGAAAATACTGAGTAAGCAATGCCTAAAGACAAAGCCTCACCAAATCCACTCTTTAGAGCATTGTAAGGTGTTACCAAGACAATAGCCTCCTTCCCATCACCACGAGGAGCTCTTATAATCCCAACAGTATTGATACCATATGATGAACAACTGTAATTCTCTTGTATCTTACCGGAATCAGGGCTAGAGAAAAAGTGCAAAGGATGAAACTGATTCATCTGAGGGTGGAATTTGTGGAAACTAACTTCAGCACCCAAGTCTAACATGTACTGTGCTATAATTTTGTGACTTTCTCTGAAATGGAAATACAAACAAGGTAAACAGAATCAAATCACATTTCTTTAACCTATTTTTATCCATGTATTGATCAGTCAGGTAGATGATAACTACAAGAAGACCAAGGTGTGGAGAGAAAACATATGGAAACAGCAAACAATTCCAATGTAAAGATAAGAGATATCAAATATTTAACACTTTAAGAGATAACTTATATTCAGAACATTTCTATATGTTTATGGGTATGCTTATGTCCTTTACTTTAGCATAGCCCAGGTTTAGCCAAATAAGATATGATTCATAGCAATATACAATAACCGGAAAAAAGGGATGCTACATCCTAGAAAACACAAGATCATGCATGATAACTATAACTTGCTAATAAACATAAACTCTCAAGTATTCCCTATAAATGCTACATGCTACAATACTCAAACTCTTTGTGCATGGAACAAAAAAACCACAAAACCAAAATTTTAAACCATATGCACACAACCAGCACATACATTCCTGTTTCTGAAGATTTCGAGTTTGGATTAGTTAGATCCTTCACCAATCTATTTCCATCCGAAACATGCTGATTAGAAAGCATGGGACTCGCAGAACCTGCATAAGTCAAAACCACACTTCAAACATCAAGAACACAGATTGAACAAAATCTAAAAAGTATTATCATTACTAGGGCATCCATAAGGAATCAAATGCTGAAATCACATAAATAATGAAAATAGAACACAATCTTATATCAGCTTTTTCTTCTTCTTCTTCTTTCCATGATAACTCCAGTGTTCTGTTTTATCAATTTGCATCCAAATGAACGGTAAATTTCACTCAAACTTAAATTCAAACTCGGTACAGATAAAATAAGTATTGAACAGAATACATTCAAATTATTCAAACTGAAACATAAAGCAATGAAAATGAAAGCGAACCTGGCATGAGGGCATTTTCCGAGATGTAAGTATTTTTAGCAAGAACAGGCAATAGAAACAGAGCCAAAACCCCAGCAGTGCAGCAAACGACACTGAAATAAACATCAAAAGATTCAAAACGACAAACAAACATTAAAAACAATTTATTTAAACCAAAAAAATGGGAAAAAATAAATTCAAATTAATTAGTGATACCTAACGAGGAAGCTGTGAGAGATGAGGAAGATCCCGAGGCGAACAATTGGGCGTACTCTTGGCTTTGGTTTTTCGTCGCTCAGGCTCTTCTCTTTGGTTTCGGCCATTTCTCTTTACGATGAGAGCTTCAATTCCGCGATGTAAATTCAATGCTGAATTTGAGAGATCCCATAAGCAATCTTCTCGGTGAGAAGAGCTAAAATGAGGAAAGGTTGGAGCTTAGCAGAGCGCATAGGAATGGGGAGAAGCTGAAATCGAAATCTTTGAGCTTTCGAATAGAAATGGGTCGGGTCGGGTCGTTCTGGGTCAGAGTATGTTTGACTTCCAAGATTATTGGCCCATTTTATTAGCATGGATTGTATTCAGCCCGTTTAGGTTTTCCTGAAAATACGGACCATTTAAGTTTCTTTTTAAAATATATTTACTAATACTGGTTTGCAGTGCAAAGGCCATTTAGTTTTTTTGGTAAAATGCCTTTTTTTGCCCTCCAACTTTAGAAAAAATCATTTTAACCCTCCAATTAATTTTTTGCCTCTTTTACCCCTTGAACTTTTTTTTTTTTCAAATCATCCCAAAATAGATGAAAATTTTAATATTTGTTAATTTTGCTTAAATGACATACACGTAGATGACATGTCAACATTTAATTAATTTTTAAATTTTAAAAATAGTTAAAATTTTATATAATTTTATATTTTATAATAATTTAATAATTTTAATTTTTATAATATTTTTGAATTTTTAAAATTTTAAAAACTAATTAAATATTGACATGGGATAAACATGCATTGTCATGTTAGCAAAGTTAAAAAGTTACTTTTCTACCATTTTGAGGCGATTTGATAAAAAACATAAATTCAAATGCTAAAAAAAAAAAAACTAAATGAAAAGCTAGAAGAACTTTTTTATAAAATTAACAGCCAAATAAGTCATTATGTCAATTTTTTTCCTCTATATATACTAGTTTTTAGTGTACCAGTGCAATGTACAAAGTGATCACATGTATCAACATGGTAACATTAAATTAGTTGCTTTGACTTTTTTTTTTTTTTGGTATTCTTCATATCTGTTTTACGAACATATTTGGGGTCTGTGATTGTCCCCTCAAAATTATTGTTTTGAAAGTTAGAACAAATATCTTTCATTGAGAATGTAATGCATCTTACCATTACACCTAACACTTGTTATTATTTTAATTTTATTAAAATTAAATTGTTGCACTTATAATTTTATATTAAATAAAATCAGAATAACATAAATGTTTTATTAATTAATTTACGACTAAGATATTAATTTATTATAAAAAGTGAATATAAATTCTTAAAATCATTAAAATAAAACAAATTTGAACAGTAATATTGTAATCTGAATAAAACATAAGTTTATTATGTAATTAAATAATTAATTATATCATTGTTGAATCAATTGATTTTTTCCTCCAATTTATTAAAATTATTAATATTATATATAGTGTTAATTTTAGTATTCATGATTTATTAATTTGTTAGAAGTATGAAAACCATCATTTAATTATAGCTTTAAATTTCATACCCTCTTGAGTTTAGCATGTTGGAAATTAATGTGACTCATTTGATAAGTGATATTATTTAAATAAATCTCATTAAACTTTGTTGACAAGAGTGAAAAATTGTTACTTTCTAAATTGCTGATTATTATAAAGTTTCCTTGATGGTAAGATTTTAACTCTATTCAAACTTTTAGCATAAATCTTTAATCTAGATTATAAATTGCATGTGAATCGTGAAAGTTAATTGAAAGGGTTAGAAGAGAAATAGACTCTTTTTTTTACTTAAATATACAAAAAAATAAAATTAATAACTGAAATAGCATGCCTATTAAATTATTTATCAAAATGGTATGGTTTTACTGGTGCCACCTGTCAAATTAGCGGCATTGGACTGAAATATAATGATTTAAAGTATTTAAGGACCTAATATGCAAATTTTTTATTTTGAGTGGCTACTGGAAAAAAGTGACAGTGGCTAATTTCCTAGTAAGCCCTCCTTATTTATTATTATCTTTTTATTCCCCTTCAACTCACTATATTGTGTTTAAATAAGTTCTTAACCTATTTTTGTAGTTAAATAAGCTCTTAACTTATAATTTTTACTCATAAAATTTCTTTATTTTAATATTAAAGTAAATATATTTTACCCAAAGTAAAGCTATTTAAAAAAATATAAACTAATTCTCATTTTATGTTGATGTGAAACAAACGGAGCCTAAATAAAAAAATTTTAAAATTTCTTGAGAGTGCTTATATACATGATATTCTTAACTACTCTTTTGAAAATTTTGACTACTTTTAGATATTATGTTGATGTTAAAGTTTATATAATTTAAATCAAAATATATTTACTTTAATATTAAAATAAAGGGATTTTATGAGTAAAAATCATAAGTTAAGGGCTTATTTAACTACAAAATTAGGTTAAGCGCTTGTTTAACACAATATAGTTAGTTGAAGGGGAATAAAAAGAAAATATTAAATAATGAGAGCTTACAAGGCAATTAGCCACATTTAAGGTTTGGTGCCGCTACATTATCAGGCGACACCCTTTCACTTTTTTTTTTTAGCAGCCACTCAAAATGAAAAATTTACATATCAGGTCCCTAAATAATTTAGATTATTACATTTTAGTCCGGTGCCGCCAATTTGATAAATAATTTTATGGGCATGCTATTTCATTTATTAGTTTTATTTTTTGTATTATTTAGGTAAAAAAGGCAAAGAAATACTAAAGATGAAAAAATTAATTAAGGTTCATGGAATAAAGTTACTTTATTGATCAATAATGGTTAGAGATACACATAAAATATTTTAGGTGTATTAAATTTTCTTACATATGGTATCGAGCTAAATTATTTGACTATGTTATTAATGTAATAAATCATAAATGTATGATTTCTTTTAGTGATAAAATTTACAATGATATTTTGGCATGTGCTAATTGATTAAAAATCTTAAGATAATTAATTATGATTTTGTGTTTCTAATTAAATTTATTTTATGATATATTGAAGTATCTCATAATCATTTTGCTTGTATATATATATATATTTCTTTTGAATTTAAGAAAATCAAAATTTTAGAAACCAATAATAAAATTTTATAATCGAATTTCAAATTTAAAATAATATACTTGTTATTTAATTGGTTTTTATTGAGTCTGATAAGTGATACAATTATATATTTGTAAATAAATGTATGCACCCTAAATTACAAATTATTTTATAAAAGGCGGACTTTTCTTTTTGCTTGTATATTGTTTTCTTTAATTTTAAATACAATGATGTTGTATTTAATTTACAATGTCAGTTTAATAATATAATGTAAAATAAAGAATGTGTTGTTTTTTTTTTTTTTTTGTTTTATATATTACAGATAGCACTTCAAATTACATGAACAAAAGTATAACTTTGCATCATTGAGTTATTTTAATGAAGATATCATATAACTTTCATCGATTGGATTGGTGATTACTAAAGTACTAATGTACTTCTTTTTTTTTATTTTAACATTTTGTTGGTGCAACAGTAGATGGTGTGCTTTGTAATACAGTTTAAAATGTTGACACATCTCTTTCCATATATGTACCTTGTTCAAGTTAAGTATAAATTGAAGTTTTGTTTACATTATACAAGACATTAGAATTATACAAGATAAGGTCACATTTGATAGAGACTTCTTTAGTTGAAAATGTGATGGCTATTTCGGCTACATACTAATTAAAAATAATCATATTCAATAGTGATCATCTAGAGATAATGCCATGTTCTGCGAATGTCTATGGCACACCTCACTAGCACTTTTATATTCACTTTTTTAATTACAGTTTACGACTATATCAACTACCATAATAAAAATCAATCATTATAAATACTAATTAAATAATTAATTTAACAAATTAAGTCTCCGATTCCAACCGAAACAAATTGTGAAATGACATCACTTGTTGTTAAATTGAATCTCCAGGCTGATGTACCCCTTTCACCACTCCCTCACTGTCCTTCCCTTTTCTTTCCCTCTCATTTTTCCCGGTATCCACTGCACCACCACCTTTAACTTCCTTCGCCGTCTTCGACTTCCGGCTTTGACTGCTATATATAAAATAACCCTAAATTTTAAGTTTAAAAGAGCTTCTTTTATATCTGAAAATGTCATTGCATCAAAGTGTAACAGGTGTAGTATATTTGAAGGCAGCTTTGACATCTGTCTTAACAAGCATAGTTGTTTTGGCCTTGAGCCAAAATTTGCCGACTGAATTGTTTTTGGAAATTCAGATGTACATTGCATATCACAAAATCTTCATATCTTCGACTGTAAATTTTGGGACAATTAATGGACCTATTTTGTACTCATGTTTCCGCTTGCTTAATGAGTTGTCAAAAGTGAAGGGGCCCTTCATCATGGGTTTTAAAAAGCTAACAATAATACATAAAAACATCTCTTACATTAATCTAAGAACAAACCAATCAAACAGCAAACTTTAAAGATCACCTGTCAAATTTGCTACTCTGTCAAAGACACCATTGTTTTTCTTGTTGTCTTTGTATAACTGGGGAGGCCCATTACATTAGATTACAACATGGTATCACTGTTGGGATGGGTATTTATGTTCCGTTGCTGTCACTTCTGTTTGTTTGTTCTTTATGTATTAGAATTTTCAGTGACAAGGCAGTCTTAATCCATGTTATCCCAACTTTTTATTTTTATAAACAAGTTGATATATCCAAGTCTGCAATAGCTTTCCTTGCATTTTCAACTTAAAGAAAGGACATTTCTATACCAAACAGATCCAACTGTAAGGATTTGACATCCATGATCCAACTCTTTATTTCTTGCTTTTTATTTTTTAGAAAATAAAACAGAACAGCTTCTTCTGTCATGTTTGAACTTTCAAGAGTGTTTTAATTCATGAATGTCATTGCCAAGCATTATTGTCAACTCTTTGTTTCTCTTTCATTATTCTTTTTCCTATTATTATTATTATTATTATCATCACTGGTTTGCTGTAATTAAATTTTCTTCCTATTATGTATAAAAATACTAATAATTTCAATTAAAATGCATGCTTAGCATAAACCCGGGTACGGGAGATAATATTATCCTGTTCCTTGAGAGAGATGATTTAATGCCAAAATGCACACTGACAATGATTGTTGTAACAATGTTTGTTTGATTGGGTGACAAAGGGTCCCATAGATTTGGAACCTGTCTGAATATCCACCCAATCATTACACGTGTCAGCAGCAAAAAGCTTGAAAGAGACGAATGGCGGACTCAATCAAACATCCCTTGGGGACCGTCCAAATCTGGAGAAAATTCCCTTTCACCGTTAGATCATCATAAAATTATGTGGTCAAGAAGAGATGGGTAGTTAAATTGGACCCAGTTCAAGTGAAGCATAATCAGTATCACATTCATATCCTCACTAGTAGTATGGTATCACTTTAGTTTTTATTTTACTTCTTGCTATTTGTATCAACATTTTTTTAAGGAATAAAAATAAATGTTATTCCCTTAATTAATAACTTAAACACGGATTGTTTATCACTTCACATACAACTCAATCGATTAATTTATGTTTTTTTATAACCAATTTCTAATATTTTCTTACCAAAGTCATTATATATATATATATATTTAAAAGCTACTAAATTAATGTCATAAAGTGTTGATTTGATAATCTAGAATAAAACTACTAGATAGAATTTTTTTCCACAAAAAGTGTAGAAAATAATAAGTAGATAGAGATGTACTTATCACTTAATAGAAATTAAATTATATTTTATTTTATTTCATTTAAGATTATATTCTCATTTATCAAACAATCTAATTATATTCAATATTTAATTTGAAGTACACTAAATAGATTTTACAACTTAAATTCAACACTTAATATTTTCAAACTTATTTTTTCACTACTTAATGTTTCAGTTTATCAAATATAGCCTAAATTAATATTTATTTAGCTAGTACATTAAAAAGTATTTCACTTAATACATTTTGTTCTAGTAATCATTATGCTTGTGTTATAGTTAAATAAGTCCCTTTTTATTTTTATTCATAAAACTCTTTATTTTAATTAAAAATAAAAAATAGTTTTTACATATTATATATGATTTCGAGTTTAAACTGCAAACAATCCTTCCTCCTTTCTGTTATATAAAAATATATTTTTAATTATATGATTTAAAATTATGCTAACATGTTAAATTTTAAAAAAAAAAACCTTGAATAATAACAACGTAATATTTTAATAAAACTATTTGTGACTTAGGAATTTGAGTTTTACTTTACGTTGTATATGTATAACAAACAATGTAAACTCTTTTTAAATTTATTTTGATTATAATATTGAAATTTATATTATATACAGATGAAATAAATAATATTAAAAACTTAAAATATGAAACAAAATACATTAAACAAAGCAATATCTACTTTAGAATTAGATTTAGGACTGACTATGCCTGACAATTGCCCTACAAAAATTCAATAAAGAACTCTTTAAATAGGGTCCCATTATTTGCCCCAATTGTGGGACCCCCCAGCGCGGCATGCTGACCCCATATGTCTCAAGGTGCCCCTATCAAAAATTAGACATTGATTTCCCCAAGTTTTTCTATTTCTAAAAAGATAGCGTCAAATGCCAAAAGACAATTCTAACCCCGTGATTAAGGGCGCTAATCATTAAATTAAAGGTAGGATGCCCCTACAGGAATATTAATAAAAAAATCATGGGTAATCTCACCTTTGGGTGCACGGTAATACCATGACAGCCGTCCATGTGCCTCTTGTTTTATGTTCACGTTCCTGCATGTGAAGGCCTTTCGTCGTTCCCGCCAGATAAGTTGTAAAACAATGGTTACTATTTTTTGTTACTCCCTGTACTTAGATAAAATTTGAAACTTAGTCCCTATACTTAAAAAGCTAAAAACTAAGTCCTCTTACTTTTCTTATTTAAAAATATCAATCCAATTATTAACATTATTTGTGGTTTCTGTCAAAATTTACAAACTTGGCATATTCAGTATGATGTTGCATATGATTGACAAAAAATAAACATATTAAGTTGACAAATTTTATCCAAAATTATAAACACAATAATAATTGAACTAGATTTTCAAATTGAAAAAGTAGGAGGATTGAATCTTTAACTTTTAAAGTATGGAACTAAATCTCAATCTTTTTATAAGTACAGGGACTAATAGCATATATTAACCTAAAATAAAAATTAATGAGATTTGGTTAACCAACCATGTGATTTTCTATTATTTTTACCTTCCAAAATTTAAAAACATTAAAAAGAAAAATATTAAAATATTAAAAAGGCAAAACTATTTTATTTATAAAAGCTGCTGTTTTATTGTAGGTAAATCTGAAAGTAATAAAATATAATAAATATTTAATTAAATAAATCATAAAGTTAAAAGAATTTATCATTGTTTCGACCATAAAAATTGTTATTAATTAGTAGTATTTAATTATTTACAGTATAATTATTATGCCCAATTATTTAATTATGGTATGATTAAAAGCTATCTAAATTATCATGGTCAATTGAAACAAAAACTGAAACATGTAAATTGATAAAATAAAATGCGTTATACTTTTAGTTATAAAAAAAAGTAAGTTTATTTAGAGAATCTTAATGTTGACTAATGCTTGTGGATAATCATGATTAATTGAAATTCAATTAATTTTATACATTGTGATTTGTCTAAAATCCGTTTTGTAAAAAAAATAAACAAATAGTATCAAAGTTTTTGATTTGAAAGCAAAGATGGTAAAAAAAAAAAAAAAATTCCAAAATCAATGGTTTTGACTCAACAGGGTCTTTTGTTTTTTTTTTTTTAAATGGATTTGAGTTAAATTATGGGCAAATATCTCAAAATACCAAAAAATTAAAAATTATCGGAAAGGACAAATTTTAAAAATATTGACCGGAAAGATAATTTCCCAAAAATCGCGTCACGTCGGTAGCGTTTTTGGGGAAAGCGACTTAAAGCGCGTCTCGAGGGCTTTGGCCACCTCAGAAAAACGCCCCACGAGGTCGGCTTTGCCGAGGTGGTAAAAGCGCCTGTGGACGCGCTTTAGGCCATTTTCCCCCAAAACGCGCTTACATGGACGCGTTTTTGGGGATTCTTTCCCATCCACTTGCAATGTGAAAAATGAAATAAGTTTTTGGGCAGTAGTCTCCGGCAAAATAATTTTGAGGAGACGTTTCAGAACAAACCGTGGCCGAAAACGCTTCCACGTGGACGCGCTTTTGCTACAGTGGTCTCCGAAAAAATTATTTTGAGGAGACGTTTCTAAACAAATAGTGGCCAAAGACGCTTCCAACAGGGTGTACTATTACCAGAGTCTTGAAAAGCGCCCCACATGGACGCTTTTGCTACTGATGCTATCCAAAGAAAATTAGGCTATAATCACCAAATTGCATTCTCGGTTGGCGTAAAGCAAATTCAAGCAAAAGGAAAAAAATTGAAAATGAGTGAACGTATTAATCTTTGTTATTTACTACGATGGTGAAGTGCGTGACAATCAAGATGGTGTTGTTTTCTTATGGGAGAACACACCGCGATTGAGTTTTAATCGGAACGTCGATTTGGTAGAACTTCGCAAAAGAATTAGGCGTAAAATATTTGGAACAACGCTAATGAAAGTTCAGTCTATTAAGTATAGATTTTACGCTTCGGTTGATCCGGTGAGATATGACGTATTCGACATCAAAGGTCCTCAGAGCCTTGAGGCAATGGTGGAGACTCATCTTGCCAGTGGTTCACCCTATATCGAGGTATATGTAGAATTTTCATCTCCAAGTGATCTAGCTGCGACCTTAACATCTAGTATCGTTCGAGGGGAATACACGACCCCAAGTCGACACTCTGTAAGTGGGAGGCAAAACACAGAAGTGCCCGTGTGCGGTGGTAGTATGGAAAACATAACCTCTGCACGACACTCGGTTGGTGGATGGGACATGCATATTCGTCATTCGACGTCGGATGACAGAAATACGTATTGGGAGACGTCATCAACTTCTAGTGGATGGCAATCCACATACGATTGGGATCTTTACGAAAGATGTTTAAGGAGGGATGATGTATTACCGACGACATCCACCAGCGAGGGGCCCTCGTTTGTTGCAGGTTATGGAGGATCGGACGATGAATCCGATGTGGATCCATCTCGGGAGCCAGGGCCTGACGGTGCAGAAGTTGGATTATTTTCTGAACCGGAGCCCGTTCCAATTGTACCTGAAGATGTTGAGGTGGTTCGACGAAGAAGAAGAAGATCCGCTATTCGGGGCATACTCACCTCCAATAAGACATGCATAATGTCGATCTATCTCAAGATGATGCATTGGAGTTTCTGAACTACCACACCGGACGCGTGGACCGTACAAATTCTTCGTTGGATTCGGACCAATTAGAAGTTGGTAACCGTTTTCCAACAAGAATACTTTTCTTGGTGCATTGAAATAATACAAAGATCGTGAGCGGGTTAACTACACTATGGTTAAATCAAAGCTCGATAGGTGCGAGGCGAAGTGTAAAAGGCAAGACGGCACATATTCATGGAAAATCATGGCGTCGTTGAGGAAAAGGGCGGGGATGTGGGAGGTGAAAAGTACAAAGGTCCGCATACATGTCTTACCAGTGCAGATACCACTATGTGTTCAATGATTTGAATAACACTAATATTATGTAATGTTGCATTATTTAACGATTTCGCTGTGTGTGTAACACAAGATCATCCGAGGATGGATTCGGACATGTTGGTGATTTAATAATCCGACGGTGAAGGCCGATCCCAAAACTACAAAGATTGCCGGCCTTAATTGGCAATATTCGTAGCCAAATGGGGTACACGCCTCTTCTGAAAGGCTTGGATAGCCAAGCAGAAGGCATTGGAAAAGTTGCACGGTCGGTGGGACGCTTCATATAATGAAGTGTGGCGGTGGTGTCGTGTTGAGACGTATGTCCCGGCAAAGACAACAGACCTTGAAACGAAACCGACGATTACAACGATCGTCGCTTTCCGTGGATGCGCAGTGTTCAAGCGCTGTTTCGACATTTAAGCAATGCCGAGATGCTTTTACATCATCGTAAGCCATTGGTACAAATTGACGGTACCTTCATGTATGGTAGATATACGATCGGCTATTGCTAGTCGTGGCACAAGACTACCGTGGAGAATCCTTCCGATTGCATTCGCAATAACACCGGAGTCGGTGATGATCGAGACTTCTTCCTATCTAGGTTAAGGAGGCATGTACGCCTCAACCTAACATATGTGTTATATCGGATCGGGCCCTAGAATACTTGCGGCAATAGAACAGCGGGGAAGCATGTGGCATCGCACACACCATCGATATTGCACGAGGCATGTTTCATCCAACTACTATGGGCAACACCTATCTAAAAGACGTAAACGGCAAGTGACCGATATGGGTATGAAATATCTATTAATATAATTTCTTTTGAAATTTTCAATTTATTCGCAATTGAATAGTGGTATGTAATATTCGCTATCAACGTATATTGGTGGTACGAGATCAATAAAGACATTTTCATGAGATGTTGGCGGTTTGCGCAGATAACGCCTAAGGCACAGAGTACATGCAATATTCCTTTGAACAGTGGACACAAGCATATGACTGACGGCTACGATATGGTCATATGACCACAAACCGGCCGAATGCATAAATTACGTGCTAAAGGAACCCGTCATCCGCCGATTACAGTGGTTTTATGAGACATATTTTCGTTTAAGCGGCACTATTTTCAAGAGAGCGGCGAGTTATCGAGGCGATGCAAGGAGGCCATGTATGGAGCCCAAAGGTCTTGCAAGAAATTAACCGTGGGAAGGCACGGCGAACACCATGCACACAAGTGTGTCACGACCATGACGACCTATGGTTTCGTGTCACGGAGTTTGTGATCGAACCAAGGTATTGTTGGCGGGCATTATCGTGTACACTTGACAAATAGGACATGCGATCGTGGATATTTGATGCACCGTTACCTATGTGCTCATGTACTTGCGGCTTGTCATAATCTTCGTCTTGACCCCATGAGCTATGTCGTGAAGTCTACAAATTAGAAAACATGTACAACATGTGGAGACACGTATTCTACCATCCCAGATGAACGTAAGTGGCCATCGGTATCGCTTGCACCATATAAGTCATTTGGGATAGAGAATTGAGGCGAAACCAAAAGGTCGACCTTCCTCGACTAGAATACGCAACAATATGGATATCCGAGAACCGACCAACCAAAGTCAGCGGTGCGGGTGGTGTAGGAACCCGGGCCATACATCTCGCTCGTGTCCAAATCGGACTAGTTGACCGTGTTCTTAGCTTGTTTGTCTCTTGCTGGCTATGTAATTTCGAACTTTTGTACAATAACTCAAATTTATTAAATATAAGATAATTAAAATTAAATTACAAACACAAATAAAAAACAACTTTTTATTCAAAAATAAAAAATTTATTACAATTTAAAAATAAAACAGCCCATCCTAATCAACGTTGATGCCGTAATAAACCACTTTTATTTTATTCAAGTTATTAAAATTAAATTACAAAATTACAAAAAAATTAAATCATTTCTATCTTATCAAAGATATTAAAATTAAAATAAAAAATTAAAATACAAAAGAAATAAAATTAAACTCAATTTTATTAAATAAAAAATTAAATTACAAAAAAAAGAAATTAAACCATTTCTATCTTATCAAAGATATTAAATTAAAATAAAAAATTAAATTACAAAATAAATAAAATTAAACTCAATTTTTATTAAATATAAAAAATTAAATTGTAAAAAAATTAAACCATTTCTATCTTATCAAAGATATTAAAATTAAAATAAAAAATTAAAATACAAAAGAAATAAAATTTAAATCAATTTTATTAAATAAAAAATTAAATTAAAAAAAATTAAACCATTTCTATCATATCAAAGATATTAAAATTAAAATAAAAATTAAATTACAAAAGATATAAAATTAAACTCAAATTTTATTATATAAAAAATTAAATTAAAAAAATTAAACCATTTCTATCTTATCAAAGATATTAAAATTAAAATAAAAATTAAAATATAAAAATTAAATTACAAAAAAATTAAACTATTTCTATCTTATCAAAGAGATTAAAATTAAAATAAAAATTAAATTACAAAAGAAATAAAATTAAACTCAAATTTTATTACATATAAAAAATTAAATTACAAAAAAAATTAAACCATTTCTATCTTATCAAATATATTAAAATTAAAATAAAAAATTAAATTACAAAAGAAATAAAATTAAACTCAAATTTTATTACATATAAAAACTAAATTACAAAAAAAAAATTAAACCATTTCTATCTTATCGAGATATTAAAATTAAATTAAAAATTTAAATTACGAAATTAAAAAATTAAACTCAAATTTTATTAAATATATTAAAACTAAATTACAAAAAATAAAATAACAAAACTAAATTAGGGTTTAGGGTCGATGGTGGGAACCAAATGCCACATGGGGGCGATCGTGATTCTGTGGATTCCTCCTTCTTCTAGCTTCCGTGGGGTCGTGGAACCTCAAAGTGGGGATCGGGTTCCTCCAAAGAGTGGGTCTGGTTCAGGTGTTACGATGATGACCCACCTTGATAAAATAATGACCGGAGGTGTTTGCATAAACCACGGCGGGGTGATCGATCCGTCACGGTGAAAGAGCTCAGTAGAAAGAATCGCTCCCGATGGCGCCTCCTCTAATCCCACACCCGACGTCGGCCTCACGATCGGCTGGTAACGGGAGTTGTCAGGAACGGACTCGAACCCGGCCATGCATTCCAACACAGGGTGGGACTAGGAAAAGTTAACATATATGGGTTAGGAGGATACATATAAGGCGTGGTACGAACTCGCATAAATCGTGGACGCTGTGATGTCGGTGTTGTCACCGAAACTGATGGGCCCGGTGATTGTGTAGGCAATCGTTGATGGGCCCGGATCGTGTAGGCGCCGTTCTCGGGCCCGCCTCATCACCCTTCTCCTTGAATGTAAAGGGCTCGACGTTCCTTCGCTCGCGAATTTACCGTCGCCTCTCTTCATCCGACAACAGATACGGCTTGCCATGGATTCTAAACCATGGCATGTACTCCGGCATGCACGCTAACTCAGGAACTATGATCGGTTCCGGTTAGGTAAAAGTCATACCTGGTTCTCCCATCGCCTCGATATGTTCGACCAAAATCTTGGCCAATCCGTGTGCTGCTGCCGTAAGTCCACTTTGTGCTCATCATCGAGCACCTCAGGAGGCACGGGAATCGATTTTCGGCATCCAAATTGCCGCAGAACCCGATCTGACTGGTGCATCTCCACGGTCGCGTAGGTGATTAGCGGGACCTTAATGTGCCAACTGTTTGAATTTTGGAGGAACTCCTTCGGAATTACTGCCCGAATTTCGGGATCCTCCTACGGTGTCCATTGAAACTATATTAACATTACCAAAATATTAGTTATATACATAAATACTAAATTATAATAACGAAATTCGACACTTACTTGTGATCCCGATTGTTGTTCCAATAGGAGCCGTATATCCTCAAGTGAGTTAGGTATTCCAACATGACTCGTCGGATGGTTCCACCTAATTAAATAAACTTTTAGCATGCAATTATACTATAAATCTACGACATAATTGTAAAATATAATATTAAATTTACCTTGTTATCGGTGGGAATGAATATGGTGGTCGAGTCGAGGGCGTAAAATGGAAATCGAAACCATGCCCATGATCGCATAGTGATAGGCAACCTCCGATTTTTGCTTTACTCAAAGACGCTCAAGACATCTCCGGTACAACCTCGATAGCACGGCAAACCCCAACTCAATTCACGGCTACTCTAAAATCAACAAGTTTGAGGAGCCATCTCGGTGGACGAGGTTTCTAGAGAGGTCCCAGATCGATAGCCTCCAATTATCTCAAGCATGTATGCCCCAAGATACCGTATTCTTTCTTCTTGGTCGAACCTTCATTGGCCACGAGAATGCGTCTCGTAACCAAGCCATATCGATCCGACCTCCTTGCATTCTATCCGAATGGCACCCGAAGCTCGTAGCATACGGCCATCCAATCGAGAGATGTTACGGACCGATGACTACTGAACCGGCCCACCGGTAATTTCAAGCAGAATCGCACATCTTCTAAGGTGATGGTACACTCTCCGCATGGCAGATGGAAAGTGTCGTCTCGGTCTCCACCTCTCTATCAACGTCTTGATCAAAGGCGGGTCCAACTTGAACCTCTACTATCGTGTAACACGTGCAAAAACCCGCTTCCGCAGTAATTCTCGATCAATGGCGATGGGGACTAGGCATGTTGCGAATATAACATTGCAACACCGATCTCTGAATGTTTAAAAATTATAAAATTCAAAATTAATTAAAATTGCATAATTAAAAAATTTAATAATATTGAAAAATTAACATTCAAACTTACCATTTTCATTTGCTCGACAAAGAATGTGCTTGTTGTCTAAGCGACGTAATTCCCTACCATTGTACTCCGATAAAGAATTTTAAATTTTCCAAAAATAGATATATTAAAAAATTATAAAGGGCTTTTTCAAATAGTAATGACTATTTTGAAATTTGAGCGTAAATTTCAAGGACTTTGAGAGAAACTTGAGAGAAAATTGAGAGCAAATTGAGAGAAAATTGAGAGAAAATGAGAAAGGATTGAAGTGTGAAAAAATGAAGGGTTGGGGGTATTTATAGTTTTTTTTACTGTTAGGGCCCAACGGTCAAAAAAATTTGATCACAGACTGAAAAGCGTCTTCAGGGAGCGCTTTTACCTCAAGAAAAAGCCCTCGTGGGAGCGTTTTTCGAGTGGTAAAAGCGCCCCCAGGACGCTTTAGGCCGCTTTCAAAAACGCTACCGACGTGGGACGTGATTTTTGGGAAATTGCCCTTAGGTCAATATTTTTGAAACCCGTCCTTTCCGGTAATTTTGATTTTTTTTGGTATTTTTGGGATATTTTCCCTAAATTGCGTCAATTTTAAAAAATAGCCAAAATTAGGTTGAGATTGGGTTTACAATAAGCTCGCCCCGTCTTACCTCATTATATTTACAAAATTACCCCTCCAAATATATATATAATATATATATATATAATATTAGTTAGGTCAAATCCTTAATGTTGTCCTCTCCTATGCCTTCAAATTTGCCATTGTAGCTACTACTTTTCTGAGAAAGGATTGTATGAAACTATGATTTCACGTCATCTTTTTAGTTAGATTTGAATTTTTTGAGGAGGAAAAAAATTAAAAATCAAGAGGAAATATATGATTTGTCATTCTTCTATTGGAAATGGATAAGGATAACGTGAAATCACAGTTTCATATAATACTTTCTCTTACTTTCCTTCCTAGTTTCCATTGGTAAGTTTCTCTCTCTCTGGCACACATACACACATAGTTTCTCCGACTCATCTTGTCGACTTTATATTGCAACTACTAGCTGCTACTACTAAAAAAAATGTATAGGCAACTAATAGGCAACTAGTAGCTTTAAACTTATAAATATATAGATTAAACTACACTAGCAGCCACCCAACTATAGTAATTTTTTTGGGTCACTCAACTATGAAAAGTTATAAAATGGTCACCCAATTATTAGTAAATTTCCTTTTTCGAACACCCAACTATGAAAAGTTACAAAATGGTCATCCGACTATTCAGTTTTGTCTTTTTTGGTCACTAGTTGGCTAATGGTGGTAGCTTTTAAAAATTGACATAATAATAACTTTAACCCTTAATATTTATACATTGTGTCAATTTAGTCTTGGTTTTAAAAAATCTAACCCTCAACATTTACACATTGTGTAATTTTTTTTTTTTTTTACAATTTGCTTTTATTTGTAACCTTTTTACCTGAAAAGCTAAAAAACAAAATTATCTGTTTCATCTCATAGTTGGACCCATATTATACCGATACCACGATGCCCTATACCTACAAAGTTGTGTTTTAAGTTTAGAAGCTAATTCGAAGGTTCATTTCCTCATTTGTGGGCATGACTTGAGCTAGGACATGTCATAGAAATGTTTTTAAAGTCTTAAAATTAAATTTATCATTATGAATTGGTTTTATAAAATGGTCTAAACTCGATTACTTAGTGAATTCAATGTATGGTCACAACTTGAATTGTTCCGACAATGAATGTGACATATTGCATTCAGACCTGTCGTCTGAGTCGAGGTTTGAATGCGAGATGTCATATTATCAACTAAATTTAATTGAAAATATACAAAAAATGGAATACCCTAAAATCTAAGATAATTTTTCATATTTTTTCATTTTTTAAAATTAACCCTCATTGTCACAAAGGAAAGCAAAACTGGAAAAAAAAAAAAAGAAGATCAAATTACACAATGTGCAAATATTGAGGATTAAATTTTTTTAGAATCAAGAGCAAATAACATAATTTATAAATGTTGAGGGTTAAATTTTTTATTATGCCAATTTTTAAAGTTTTCACCGTTAACCAGCTAGTGAAAAAAAAATAAAATTGAGTGGTTTGGTGACATTTTGTAACTTTTCATAGTTGGGTGGCCAAAAATGAAATTTACTAATAGTTGGGTGACCATTTTGTAACTTTTCATAGCTGGGTGATCAAAAAAGAAATTTACTTATAGTTAAGTGACTATTAATTTAATTTTCCCAAATATATATTATATGTTTGCAAGCAAAGCAAAATTTGTTAGTTAAATATATTATATGTTTATATATGTTTGCAAGATCAACTATATTTTATGTTATTTGTTTGCAAGATCTATGATAACACTAGAAAGAACATAGGTTTTCCTCCTTACTTATTGGTTAAATTGTTCCCATTTAGTTATCATTAACATATATTTTAGCATTTTCAGTTTAGTAATTTGTATTTTATAACTCAGTGAATTCTAGCCTATTTTATCCTTAATTTTGCTATATTTTTGCATTAATTTTGTTGCATGAGTTAATTCCAAATTGCGTCTAAAATTGTCACCGTATCTGACAGCTTGTCCGAATAAGAACTAAATGCGTGAGCTGTCCAGTCTGGTATAACCAACCTGTAAGTACAAGGACAAAATAATTCTGAGGAAATAACACTTGTACTATTGGAGGAGGGTAAAGAAGGTTGACGTGAGAAGAAAAATAGAGAGAGAGAACTTTTTCTTGACCATCATCTTCTTCATCCTACCTTGAAGCTTGTTGCTATGGCAGCTTAAGCCTCTCACAGATGAGCCAATGTGAAAATTGATACAAATTAGCTTCTGACGAGGAGACCTAAGTACGAGGCAAGAGAGAATAGAGAGATTCAGTCTAGTTGTCTAGGAACAGTATTCTCCACTCAATTCTTTCTTATTTATTTCTAAATGCTGGTGATTACTCTCTGTTTTCTATTTGTATAAAAGTACACATGAATTCTTGGTTAATGTTATCTTATCCAATCTTGCTTTTATTATTTAATCTTAAGGTTTGAATGTTTCTTAACACAAAGTGTTATTGCAGTCACTGATACTGGAAAGTATAGTGACAGTTCGAGCCAACAAGCATGACAACGGAAGTTGAGTGAGGATTAGAGGAATTTAGTCCACTTGTTCTTAATAGTGCCATGTTGCCATCATCGGAAGGTCGGGTTAATGTGCATGTTTAAGTCTCAGATTAAATAGAGGAGTGACGTTTGGTAAGATATACATTGAAATTTATTGCCTCGACAATCACCTATCATTTTATACCTTGTGAGCACTTAGTATTCTACTGAAGATTCATGTTGGAGATTATATCATTCTCATATTTTATTTTATTGTTTTCAAGTTGTTGCTCCGACAACTATCCTTACATTTTATCTTATTTCTATCTAGTTATTGCATCGACATTAACAGACAAAAGACAACCATCCTTGTGGGATCGATATCCGACAGACTCACATCTGTCTACTATACTTGCAACGACAGTGTATGCTTGCACATTATTATTGTGACGTTAAACAGCCAACCAAGTTTTTGGCGTCGTTGACAGTGCTTGATGTTTATTTTTGCTTTTGTGTGTTTTTGCACTATATTTTACTTATATAATATTTAGTATTCACTAGCAGGTTTTTCTTTGTTGCTGTTTCTTCAACTTCATTTTAGGTGTTTTATGACCCAAAACAAGTCAAATTTTCTTGCCGATTTTGATCTAGAAATTGAAAGGACTGTTCAAAGTAGACTTCGATAATAAAGAAATATGGCTCTACCAGGGAACAATGCAGCCATATCCCCGATGTAACAGCAAAATGTTAATAACCCATTGTTGCCGCAAGATGCTCACATACAAAATAGGACTATACGAGAATTTGTAGTACCTATCTTGGATGATTTATAATCGGGAGTTGTTAGGCCAGCAATCTAAGTTGGGAATTTTGAACTCAAGCCAGTAGTTTTTCAAATGTTGAATTCTAATGGACAATATGCTGGAATGCTACATGAAGATGCGAAAGAACATCTTAAATCCTTTTTTATTGATCTATGCTTCATTTAGTCAACAAGGCATTCCTGATGATACCTTGAAGATGCAATTATTTTCTTATTCCTTACAGGGAAGAGCCTGTACTTGGTTTTTTGGGCTACCTGTCGAATAAATTACTTCTTGGGATGCACTAGCAACACAGTTTATTTTACGATTTAACCCGCTGACAATGAATGCTCGTCTTTGAAATGACATTACTGCTTATCATCAGCTGGATGATGAAAATCTTCACACCACATGGGAACTCTATAAATCTTTACTTCGACGTTGTCCCATGCACGACATTTAACTAAAAACACAAATTGAGATTTTTTTTATAATTGGCTGAATTCACATACAAGGAATCTTGTCGACGCATCAGCCAATGGACCTCTGTTGGATTGTATTTATAATGATGCTGTGAGAATTCTTGAGAGAATTGCTCAGAATGATTATCAATACCCTATCTCCAGAGCTGCACAAGTAAAAACTACTTCAAGAGTTATTGAATTGGATACAATAACCGCACTAAGTACTCAAGTTTCTTCTCTCACAAACATAATTAAAAATATGTGAGGGACTAATGGCATTGCACCTATACAAGTTGCTTAGCAAGTTGATGTTCCTACTTTTTGTTATGAGATTTGTAGTGACAACAATAGCTATGAAGATTGTCCACAACATGTAGAGAATGCCTATTATACTAATAACATCCACAACAATTCTTATGGTAACTCTTACAACAACTCTGTACACAACCAACCATTTGTGGAAACTCAGAATGCTGGACAAAATGTTGCTACATTCAGATATGGGAATACATCTACCCAGGGAAATTATAATTCAAGACAAGGGAATTACAATCAACAACAACAGAACTACAATCAGCACACTTAGATACATCCACAATAAGGCCAAGCACATCCACACCAAAATCTGATGCGCCACAACACTCTTTAATATCGAATAAGCATGTTCAAGGACATCGACAACAACCATACACTTAAGCTTCTACTTCTAACCCGTTAGTAACTCTTGAAACATTAATGTGGGAGCATATTACTCATACGAAAGCTATCGTACAAGGGAATTCATCTTCCATTCGAGTATTGGAGGCACAATTAGGACAACTTGCTTTGAATCTGAATACTCGACCATCAGGCTCATTACCTAGTGACACAGAAAGTCCTAGTCCGAGGTGGAAAAAACATTGCAAGGTTATCACTCTTAGGAGTGGTAAACAAATTGGTGAACCATTTATAGACTCTACTGTAGCACCTCAAAATACGGATGGAGTGATCACTAGTGAGAAGGTTGAATCTGAAGAGTTTGTCAATGCATCAGAAAAGAAGTTCCACAAATTGTCACTCATATGCCTAATGTCCTACCTTTAAAACTATCAACGCAATCAAATTTGCCAGCAAAAGCAAATGTATCTCTACCTTTACCTTTCCCACAAAGAAGGAAGAATGAGCATGACAAGCAGTATCAGCAATTCCTAGACACATTGAAGCAATTGCATATCAATATTCCTTTATTAGACGCTCTGGTACAAATTCTAAATTATGGGAAATTTATGAAAGGCCTCTTGCCCAAGAAGAAGAAGCTCACTGATATTAAAACTATTGCACTCGCAGAAGGCTGTAGTGCTATTTTGATAAACAAGTTACCCCCTAAATTGAAAGATCTTAGGAGCTTTACCATCCCATGTGCAATTGGCAATCATTATTTGGGCAAGGCTTTATGCGACTTGGGAGCTAGCATTAACCTAATGCCACATTTACTTTCAGAAAGTTGGGAATTGGTCACATGAAATCTACTGCAGTGACATTACAACTAACCGATTGTTCCTTAGCTCAACCTGAAGAGAAAATTAAAGATATCTTGGTTTGTATGGATAAATTTATTTTTCTAGCTGATTTTATCATACTTGACTACGAGGCAGACAAGGAGGTTCCCATAATCTTGGGACAACCATTTTTAGCCACCGGTCGAACTCTTATTGATGTTTACAAAGGTGAACTAACCATGTGACTTAAAGACGAGTAACTCACCTTTAGTGTTTTTGAATCTATTCAATGCAAGGACAAAGAAGAATGTCATACTTTCGATATGCTAGATGATCTAATTGAGGAAGAATTTAATTACCAAAGCACAATACTTTTTAAAGAGTTTGTATTGACATCTGATGCAGAGTCCTTAAACGATTGTGACAGCAAGGTTGAAGCTAATAATCTTGAACTCAAGCATGGATGGTAGATTGAATCCTTAGACCTAGCCAACAAAATAACCCTAATTTTCAAATCATCTATTAAAGAAACTCCTACTCTGGAATTGAAACCACTACCTCTTCATCTTAAATATGTCTTTTTGGGCTATCACAATACTCTATCAGTTATTGTCTCCGCAACACTGGATGTAACTTAAGAAACATAAACGAGCTATTGCTTGAGTATTGCGACATTCAAGGTTTTAGTCCTTCTTTTTGTATGCACAAAATCAAGTTGGAAGATAAAGGCAAGTAATCAATTGAACAACAAAGAAGATTAAACGAGAAGATGAAGGAAGTTGTCAAGAAGGAAATCATAAAATTGCTTAATGTTGGAATTATTTACCCTATTTTTTATAGCAATTGGGTAAGTCCAGTGCAATACATACCTAAAAAGAGTGGCATCATTGTGGTTCGCAACGATAAGGATGAATTAATTCTTACACGTATTCCAACAGGATGGCGAGTTTGTATGGATTATCGTAAATTGAATGCGATCACAAAGAAGGATCACTTCTCACTTCCTTTTATTGACCAAATGCTGGATCGACTTGCTGAAAGGACCTGTTATTGCTTTTTAGACTGCTATTCGGTACAATCAAATTTCTATTGCACCGAAAGATTAGGAGAAAACAACCTTCACCTACCCTTTGGTGCTTTTGCTTTTCATCGTATGCCTTTCGGTCTTTGTAACGCACTAACCACATTTTAAAGATGCAAGATGGAAATATTCTCAGATATAATCGAGGACTCTTTAGAGGTTTTATGGATAATTTCTCAGTCTATGGGAATGATTTTGATCATTGCGCTGACAATTTGGATAAATTATTGAAGCGATGTAAAGACACACATCTTGTCTTGAATTGGGAAAAATGTCATTTCATGGAAATTGAAGGCATTGTGTTAGGCCATCACATCTCTAGTTAAGGCATTCAAGTAGACAAAGCTACGGTGGAAACCATTGAGAAATTACCTCCACCAACAAACATGAAAGGTATTCGCAGTTTTCTTGGACATGCGGGGTTTTACCGAAGGTTTATTAGAGATTTTTCAAAAATTGCTAAGCCCTTATGCTCATTGCTGGAACAGAATCGAAAATTCTTCTTTGACGATGCATGTCTAGATGCCTTTATTCAGTTAAAAAAGTAGCTAGTGAATGCAACCATTGTCGTTGCACCAGATTGGTCTTAACCTTTTGAAGTTATGTGCGATGCAAGTGACTTTGTTGTGGGTGCGGTTCTAGGACAACGAAAGGGAAAAATATTTCACTCCATCTATTATGCTAGCAAAACTCTTACAGATGTTCAATTCAATTATACCACCACAGAGAAAGAATTGATGGTTGTAGTCTTTGCTTTTGACAAGTTTCGTTCCTATCTTGTCAATGCAAAGGTTACTGTATTCATTGATCACTCGACATTGAGATATCTCTTTGCAAAAAATAATGCCAAACTAAGAATAATACGTTGGATATTACTATTGCAAGAATTTTATATTGAGATAAAAGACCGTAAGGGTTTAGAAAATTTAGTTGCAGACTATCTGTCTCGATTGGAAGTTAGCAGTGAAGACCAAAACATACTTTAAATTGTCAACGCATTCTTAGATGAGAACTTATTTACTGTAGATGCAACTCATTGGTATGTGGATTTTGTTAATTATCTAGTGTGTGAAAACTCCCATTGGGTGTCACAGGCCATAAAGAAAAGATTTCTTCGTGACGTAGTGAAGTATCATTGGAACGAGTCTTATTTATTCAAGGTATGCAATGATAACATCATTCGATGTTGAGTTTCGAAAAGAAGATGCTTTCAATCTTGAAGCATTGTCATGATGCTCCTTATGGAGGTAATTTTGGTGGTATGAAGACTGTTGCTAAATTTCTTTAATTAAGATTCTACTAGTTGTCATTATTTAAAGACGCCCACAATTTTGTGAATCAATGCGATAGGTGTCAGCACACTGGTTTTATATCTCGACGTAATGAAATGTTACAGCAGCAACTTATGGAGGTTGAATTATTTGATGTTTGGGGTATGAATCTTATGGGGCCATTTTCGAGTTCATTTGGAAATCTTTACATGTTAGTAGCTGTTGACTACGTCTCGAAGTGGGTTGAAGCTGTTGCAGTCCCAAAGGATGATGTAAAGACAGTGCTAAAATTTTTTCACAAGTATACACTCACCCGCTTTGGCACACCAAAGGCATTGATTAGTGATCAGGGTACACACTTTTATTGCAACTAAGTGGCAACGGCACTGAAGAGATATGGAGTTAATTATAGAATGACTACTACTTATCATCTACAAACCAATGGACAAGCCGAAATATTGAATCGACAAATTAAGAACATTGTAAACCCTTCGAGGAAAGATTGGTCTTTCTGATTGGATAACGCTTTATGGGCATTGCGGATAGCATACAAAAGTCTATTAGGGATGTCGCCGTAGCAATTGGTTTTTGGGAAAGCATGTCACTTGCTAGTTGAACTGGAACACAAAGCAATGTGGGCAACTAAGATAGTGAACATGGACTATGAAGCGGCTGGAAAGAAAAGGTTGTTGGATATCACTGAACTAGAGGAGATTAGGAGAAATGCCTATGAAAACGCGATGATTTATAAGGAAAAAACTAAACGATGGCATGACAAGATCATTTCACAACGATAATTTATCGTAGGTCAACAGGTTTTATTATTCAATTCTCGACTTAAATTGCATCCAGATCAATTACATTCACGTTGGTTTAGACCTTTTGAAGTTGTCAATGTATTTTCTCATGGTACAGTTACAATTCGAGATTTACGTGATGAACACCAGTTCAAAGTAAATGGACAAAGGCTGAAACATTATTTTGGCAACAGTGATCAAAAGCAGGCAAAGACCATTAAATTGGTCGAAAAGTTTTAATTTTTAATTATTACTCCGTGATTTTAGTTTATTTTATTTATGCTTTGTTAAAGTTTATTTTTCTTTTTGTAGAATAATTGGTACCATTTTCGATGCATTGAAATTTTGCTATCAACTTATTCCGTAATTCTGTACTACCATTTATAACTCATTAAAATTTAAGGAAATTTAGATTCCACCGTTAGATAAAAAATTACTCAGCTGTTTGATCCTTTTGAGCGGACACAATTTCTATTAGACACAACTATTCTCGCCAACTTTATATCTCTCCACAAAACAACACGTCTCTCCATCTTTCTCTTTCACTCACTATAAATCCTCCTCCACTATACTAATTGTAACATATTCAAGCAACAAATTTTACTTCCTTTCTCTTCTCAAGATCATATTTTTCAACTTTAAATCGTTTTCCCTCAACAAAAGATGGAAAAAATGAGAGGTTCGATCAAGAAAACCACCAAATCTGTTAAAGAACAAGCGCCTTCTGCTACTGTAGTTCGTGAAACGGAATCCCCCAGGCCAGTGCAGAAAAATGAGCTAGTAATCTTTTTGAATAAAGAGGCAACAAAATGATTTCAAGACAACATGTTGAAGTGAAACTTCCACCCTGAACAGGGCATTTCCCTTTCGCAACAACAAGACTTAGGTAAGCAAGTATACAAAACCATCTCGAAGTTGAAGTGGGAAAATTTTTGCACCAATCCTGGAAGCTATTCTCCTTCACTGGTACGTGAGTTTTATGCTAACCTTTATGATCATGAGTTAGAGTTCATTTTTGTTCGAGAATGCTTAATACCATAGGACGCTAAAAAAATCAACGAGTTGTACAACACCAAGGTGGATGTAGACGAACACTAAGAGTTCATTAAAGATATCAAAGATGAAAAACGAGACCTATTGATGAAAGACTTGTGTGTCGAATGAGCATTGTGGATAGGTTCCCGTCAAAAGAATTATACGATGCAATCGTCGCTTCCTGATGCTACAAAGCAAAATATGGTTTCATTTTGTCAACTGCAAGCTAAAGCCATCTACTTACAGCACCACAGGCACCCTCGATAGAATGTGTTTGATACATTCCATCGTCAAGGGAAGAAAGATTGATGTCGGTGCAATACTTTACCAGGAAATTGCTGACTACACAGCAAGAAAAATTGGAATCTTGGTTTTCCCATCATTGGTGACATTATTGTGCTAGCAAAGAGGAATAGTGCCCCGTAATGGTTAGGAAGTCCTGAAAATAAAGGCTCGATCAATGAAGCCTTTATAGAAAGAATGACTTGTGGCAAAGATCCACCGATACTGAAGGAGGTTAAAACAAGAAAGACAAGAAAGGGAAAAACCAAAGCCGACAGCTAAGGAACAAACCTGAATGCAGAGACATCATTATGGCGCAAAATGAAAGACATCAAAAAAATGGTCAATTCCATCAACAATAGGCAGATTAGGATTATCGCTACAATAGAGGATATTGAGAACTCCCAAGATATGTTTTATGCTTATACCAAAGCCTGGAACAGTTTTACTGTAGCCACATTAAGCAATTGAGCCCATCCCTACTATCGAAATTCCCAGTGTTTCCACCAATTATAACAATCCGTTTTCAGTGAAATAGGAACAGTAGTTTTGAGACCAAAAATCTGAAGTCAGAAAAATTTATTTTTATTATTATTTTATGTTCTACTATATGATAAAAATACAGTATAAAAATTTTGTTTAGAAATTTTACTGCTTACATATCTAATTTGATGAAAAGGACTAAATTGCATTAAGTGCAAAAGTTGAGTTCAAATAGCTAAAGGTATTAAATAGCTATAGAATTTTAAGTTGGAGGTCTTTATATAGTAAATAGACCATTAAAATGCTTAGTGGTTAAGCATGAATAGTCATCATTGGAAATATCAGGAAATATTAAGGTTAATTTTGGAAATTATAAATTAAAGTGATATTAAATAAAATAAAAAAATCTATTATCATCATCTACCACCAAAAAAAAGAAGAAGAAGAGAAAAACTAGCCATGGAAGCTTGAGATATTAGCAAGCTTATTTTGCTTAATTAGGTATGTATTCTTATCCCATTTTTATTATTTCTATGTTTCTGAAATCATAATAACTTAATCTAGCTAACTCGGGGATTAATTTGCAAAATAGATAAAGCATTAGGGTTTTTTCATTGATGCGTATGCTTGAATTTTGAAGTTTTATGATAGAAAATAAAAGGTTGTTGTTAGATAAACAACTTTTGTAAAGAGAATTTTGATGAAATTATCAATAAGGGATTAAATTGAAAAAGATGATAAATTAATGGTAAAATTGTGAATTATGTGGGCTACTATTAATATATATATAAACTGACTAGGCTTGAGTAGGGATTAAATTGCATAAAAGTCATTTTTTGAGCCTATGGACTAAATTGTAATAAACTAAAAGTATATGGGTAAAATAGTAATTTTTCCAAAAATGTGTGTTGGACTAAAAGAATATGAATTATATTGAATTGAGTTAAATTCATTCGTATAGATCTAGTTAGACCTAGTACGAAGTTAGATCGAGGCAAAGAAAAAATATCGGATTGGTCGTCTTCGTATCTATGTAAACTTGACGAGGTAAGTTCGTGTAATTAAATTGTACATTAATATGTGTTAAATTGAATAATTGCTTGTGAATTGTACAATTGCCGTGAATATATACCGGTTGTATATTTGATGATTACGGAGTCCTGTTTGAACATTATGAAATCCGTAGGATACAAATAACATGTCATGAGGGTTACGATTTGGTTTGGGTCCTGCATGTGTTGTGGACACACCACAGCTCGAATGAGCTTCCCGTTATTCAGCTCACATGAGCTTCTCGATACTCAGCTCGCATGAGCTTCTCGTTATTCAGCTCGGAAGAGCTTACTATTTGCAACTGGTATGAGCATACTTTCGTAACCATTTTTTGAAAAAACGGGTACCGACTGGGTTTTGAAAATGAAGATAAAAATGGGTGTCACCATCGATCTTTATTTGGTGTGATCAGATCACCTTTGTTTTAATAAAACATTTTGGTTTACTAAAACAATATTGTTGGTCTACGAAATTTGAGAAAATAGGTTCGGGAGTCGGTTACGTGCGAGGAAGGGTTAGCACCCTCGTCACGCCCAAAATTGGTACCAAATTGATTAATTAGTGTCTTAATGTCGAAAATTTGAAAAGGTTTTAAAATACGAATCCTTTAGAAAAGTTTGGATAATTTGGCTGGAATTTGAGATTTCTTTGTTCCGAGAGGATACAAACATCACATCTAGCACGTTAGGACATGATATTTTAGACCTTCGTAATCAAAGCTATCTCATGATTTACGAAACTTATTAAAAGGATGTTTAGTTATTTAGTCAAATGGAAAATCGCAACCCAACACGTTAGGGCACTATTCCCCGAATTTCTAAACACAAAACCTTGCCTTATTTAAAAATCTTTGGATGGAATATAATACTTTTGCAAGATGTATTTTTGTTTAATAATGTTAAACTGAGAAAATAAATATAGATGTTTGGGTTAAAAACTGAGATTTTTTTGTTCTAAAAGGATATAAACATCACATCCAGTAGTTAGGACACAATATTTTGATCTCTCGTAATCAAAGTCATCTCATGATTTACGAAGTATGTTAAAAGGATGTCAGGCTATTTAGTCAAACGGAAAATCGCAACTCAAAGACGTTAGGGCACTATTCCCAATTTCTAAATACTGAAACATTACCTTTGTGAAAGAAATCAATTTTGTGTCAAAGTAAAGTTGAGGTAACGGAAGTTTATAGTGAAATGTAAAACAAATTGCAATATCAATGTAGCAAAATGTAAGAAATGAATTACGGTATTAGCAAACATATAGAATAAACGATTAAATACAAATGACAATAATAAAACGAAAATAAAATAAAACCAATAAGTTGAATGATAATAAATAGAAAACAAAAGGATAATCGACAAGATGAAAGTTTTACAAGGAGGAAAGAAAAGAAAATAATAATAATAATGATAATAACGGTGATAATGAAAATAATATTGATATAGAAATATGAGTATAAATATATATAATATAATAATATGAGTGAAAATAGAAGCATGTATGTATGAAATAATATAAATATAAATAGATAAATGAAAATTAAATAAATAATAATAGTATTTAACTAAGAAAATGAATTAAGATATAAATATAGTAATAATAAAGATACTAATAATAACAATCATAATAATCACGAGAATAATATCAAATAACAAGAATAATGATAGTAATAATAATACATAGTAGTAATAATAAGATGAAAATAATACAACATAATATACTTTTAAATGTAATAATAAGGTTAAAATGATTAATAGTATATGTATAAAAATGACAATGGTTATAATAGAAAATAATAATAGGAATACTTAATAATGATATAGTATAGTAATAAAATAATAATAATAATAATAATAATAATAATAATATGGTATTTGTAAAATAAATAATAAAATAGTGGAAATAACAAAAGAAGACTAAATTGAATTAAAAACAATATATCCGGGGAAAATTTGAAATAAAAAGAAAGGGCGAGGACCAATTTAAAATGCACACAAATGATCAAGGACTGAAATAGTAAATATTTCCAAAGCCCAAAACATAACGTACAAGTAGGACTAAATTGAAAGGGCACACAAACTTTAGGACAAAAATGAAAGAAATAGTATAGGATTAAATTAAAGGTGGCGCATATTCAGCAACCAAATCGTCAATGCTAGGCTTTTCCCCTTTTAATTACACCACTTTAACAATTAATAACTTTTATTATACTTATTACTTTTTTTAAGGCTTTCAAATTTATTTTTCCAAACAAAAACAGAGAACCATCCCAACGTTTTTCTTTTTTTCTCTGCCATTGTTTCTAAATGAAAAGGGTCTATTTTTCTTCAACTCCTATGCCTCTCGCCCATTTATTCTCCGCCATGGATTCCGGCCAATCCGGACCGCGACCGCTTATAGGCAAATGACAGGAGACAAACAACATCGAGCTCCTTTTAGATTTTTTCAAGCCAAATGCCTATGGAGTGTAGATCTAAAACCGACCGCCCTAAAATGCGGCCAAAATCGTGAGCTACCAAGGAACAGGTGTCCTTCTCCTTTTCCGACTTGGCCCAGATTTGAGAACTGCCGCCAATCGGGTTGAGTTTCCTCTCCCATTCTCTCTAATTAATCGTTTCGAAAGTTTGAAAATAAATAAAAAATAAATAGAAAACAACAATAATAAAAAGGTAAAAACGAAAGGAAGAACGAAATCCACCTTCAAAGTTTCTATTCCTTTTATTATTTCTGATGTCTTCGTATTTTTTTAATTTTTTCGAATCGAAGAACCCCCATTTACAATAGCTTGAATCGGCTTTTATAGCCATTTTCTTACAATGCTTTATGTCACTTCCTTACTGTTTTGCAGGTGCAAGTGGAGGGCAGTGCTGAGTGGGGGTCGGTGGTAGCAGACGGCGTCAGAGGCAGAGCAAGTGGAATAGGGGCGGCAATAGGTTTGCGGCGGCACTTGTGTTAGGGGCTAGGGTTTTTTTGTTTTTCTGTTTTAGGTATTAGGCTATTTGGGTTTGGGCTTAGTTGGTGTTTAGGTCTGTTGGTTAGGTCTTAGTGGGCCATCTGACTTGGGCCATGGGTTTGGGTTGTAAAATGGTTTATTAGTGTATGGGTTTATGTGTAATGAAATGGGCCCCGGGCAATTTGGGCCTTCTACAGTTGCCCCTCTTTGCTCATTGTCATGCAACGGGAATAGAGCAAAGACATAAAGAAGGACCAAATTTGCTCGGTCTTGCTAAGTCTTGATTCTTCGGTGCTCCTATCCTTCAGGTAGCCTCATTTCAGTCCATCACATCCTGTTGCTTTGACTCGCACCACCGCTACTTCAGAGAGTTGGGACCTGTAGTTTTAAACCGCTCCACTGAAAACTCAGGGAGATAAGATTTGACGTCTTCGATTTGCTATCTTCAATCTACTCTTGGAAAATTAGGAATGTATCGGTCTGCTCCTGCAACATCAGGAATGCAAGACCTGCTATCTTCAATCTGCTCCTGCAACTTCAGGATTGCCAAATTTTTATCTTCAATCGCCCATCGCAAACTCGTGGAGACAAGATCGATGTTTTCGATTTGCTCTTGCAACTTCGTGGACTACCAGATCTGCTATCTTCAATCTGCCTCGCAACTTCGTGGATTGCAGTTGCTATCTTCAAACTGCTCCTACAACATCAGGAATGCCAGACTTTACTAACTTCGATCTGCTCCTGCAACATCAGGAATGTCATACCTGCTATCTTCAATCTGCTCTTGCAACTTTAGGATTGCCAGATTTGCTATCTTCAATATGCTCCTGCAACATCAGGATTGCTAGATTTGCCATCTTTAATCTGCTCCTGCAACTTCAGGATTGCCAGATTTGTCATCTTCAATCTGCTCCTGCAACTTAGGATTTCCAGACCTGATATCTTCAATTTGTTCCTGCAACTTCAGGATTGCCAGATTTGCTATCTTTAATCTGCTCCTGCAACTTCAGGATTGCCAGAGTTGTCATCTTCAATCTGCTCTTGCAACTTCAGGATTGCCAGACCTACTATCTTCAATCTGCTCTTGCAACTTCAGGATTGCTAGATTTGCTATCTTTAATCTGCTCCTGCAACTTCAGGATTGCCAGATTTGTCATCTTCAATATGCTCCTGCAACTTCAGGATTGCCAGACCTACTATCTTCAATCTGCTCCTGCAACTTCAGGATTGCCAGATTTGTCATCTTCAATCTGCTCCTGCAACTTCAGGATTGCCAGATTTGCTATCTTTAATCTGCTCCTGCAACTTCAGGATTACCAGATTTGTCATCTTCAATCTGTTCCTGCAAATTGCCAGACCTACTACCTTCAATCTGCTCCTGCAACTTCAGGATTGCCAGATTTGCTATCTTTAATTTGCTCCTGCAACTTCAGGATTGCCAGATTTGTCATCTTCAATTTGCTTCTGCAACTTCAGGATTGCCAGACTTGCTATCTTCAATCTGCTCCTGCAACTTCAAGATTGCCAGATTTGCTATCTTTAATCTACTCTACTGTCGTTTCAGAGAGATAAGACTTGTATCTCCGATCCGCTTCGCTCAGGAAGGCAAGATTTATTATTGCGACACTGTCCTCTGGGGGACCTATCCTGTAAAATCCTTTTTTATGCGTTTATGTTTATGCAAAATGGTTAGGATGTGATGATCGAAATTAATCTAATGCTCCTAACTCATGTGCTATGGACAACATTTACATGAATACAGAATGTTATGAGAATGATGATTTTTTCATGATGACTAAGATGCAATGGTTGTAATAAATCGAATGCTCCTAACTAAATGATCTTATGGAGGACATTTGCACGAATGTAGAATGTCTTGATAATGATTCTTTGTTAAAAATGTATAAGGATCAGGATGCGATGATCAAAATGCTCCTGATGGTGATGTATGAATGACCTCTTTTTAATGCCTAAGGTTATCACTGCTCGTCATCCATCAGAGTCTTATTGCTGATGTATTACGCTGCTATCTCACTCTGCTAGTACCTTTCTCAAAACACTCAAAGAAATAATCATATTTTGTTCAAACGACTTGCCCCAATGTAACTTCAAGGTCCATTCCACGGTACCTCTGGGATTTTAAGGCAAACCCTCTTACTGCAATTCAGGAGAATAACGTTTGTTTCCTTCCATCCATCCTGCTGCAACTCCGAGGTATAGGATCAGTTTGATCTGTTACACCATTCACTGAGTGTAATGACCAGATGTATATGCCTGATATTTGGATGAATGCAAAGTATCATCATTTTTTTTCAAGAATGATCCCCTTGTACACTTGGGTTGACATTGCTCGTTGTTTGTCGAGGTTGAATCACTAATGAAATGTCTTGTCTTTTAGTTCAACCGAAAAAAAGTCCAAAGAGATAATCATCTTTCTCCAATAGTTCCAAACCTTAGGCTTGGGGAGTTCTAAACAACAATCATGTTTCAGGTTCTTATACTATTTAGAAGCTTCCAGAGTAATATGCAAAACTCCTTTTATGAAAGTATCATTATCCACTAATCGTTATTTCAATGTAAAATGCTTGAAAAAAGATCATAACAATGGACGAAATGGAAATTTATTGGGAACATAGCTCGAAACAAACAAGTTGGTCACAGCTAGCCAATGAAATGAAGATTAAAATTTATTGGTAGTGTACTTTGAAATGAATAAACACAAATAACAAAAATGGGTAAAATGGAAACTAGGTGCCCCAAATATAGCAGCCTGAGCTTCTCTGTTCAAACTTCTTGAGGACCATTTTAAACTTAATATGTGTTTAGGGGATCCGGAGTACTTTATCGATGCCCCAAGACGTAACATACTTCTTTAATGTTAATTCAATCGTAGCAAGACTACTATATGCCCCACTTTCGATCAAAATTTGAGCTTCCTTTTCAGATTTTCAACTCAAATCCCTTTTAGTCTCAAAGCTCCCTTTGCGGGTTTTCGCCTTGGCCTCTCCTTTTTCCTTTTTCCTCTTCTTTTTTTGGAAAACTTTTATTGAATCTGAATTCACTGGATTGGGCAAGTCATTGTCATCCATCTTAGTCAATGTCCATGCTTCCCTAGAACAAGCCTTCTTTGCTACATAAGGTTTTTCTCAGTTTGGCATCCACTTTCTTCTGCAGTCCCTTTTATATGGGAACAATCTTCTTTGAAGCTCTATCATGAAATTTTCTAGGGCGAACCTTTTTGTTGTAAGCTCTTATTATCTGACAGATTGGTTTTAAAATTTTTCTCCAAATTCAACTGATCATATCGGGATTAAATCTATTCTACCATTTCCATCTTCAGTTCTGACAAGACTCGAAAAAAGAATGTCGACTTCTATAGACAAAATACTTTTATCCTACAAATTAAGGCATTGCCCCGGTGAAGTTCTTGGCCAATGTTTGATAAGCATAGAGGGTAAATGTAACTTCTTTATGCCAATATTTACAAGTCTAGGTCATCTTCATAATGATCCTTATTTTGTCTTTTTTTCTTTTCTTTTTTTGGCTGCCTTTGTTGCTCTATGATATGGCATCTGATCTTTAACATTGTCCTTTTTGACATTCTTTGTCGGTGACTGTTTTTTTTTTTTTTTGAATTTGATGACTATCAAATTTGTAATATTGACCTATGAAGCTACTTCCACCCTCTTAGCAAAATAATTAATGCCTGCTAGAAGCTTTCGACGAGATTGACCCAATAAACTCCATGGCCTACATAGATGAGGTCTACGAAGAAATGAAGGAGATACATAACTGATGCAATCCCTTGCTATGATGGACCAACAGAATCTGAATCTCATGATTAGCTTGGCTATCGTGAAATCATTAGCATGTGATCTTCAAATACCCTTACGAACCTCTTCTAGAATTTCCTTAGCCTTGATAGCATACCCATGTATCAGTAGCCAAGGCGTGTGCGAAAACATCTTTGAAATGATGCCTCGTCTTACTTCTGTTATGAGCTATGCTCTCTTTCCTAAGCTCGTAATGTCCACTGACGTTTTGCAGAGTAGGATCTATTTTCATCTTGTTCTACTATCCTTAACAAATCAAGAGATAGATTACAATCTCTGTTGTCTCCAAAGTCCTGAGATCCCTCTAGACACATATCTTGCTCAAAAGTAGACTCTGAGTCAGTAGTAGTATGGCTCATGTCGTTGATATCTAGGGACCTTTTGTAGGTACGAAAGAATATTCAAAGAACAAATGAATCTAAGAATGATTATTTATATGGTATGAACATGACTGAAATAATGGAATAAAATAATATTTGCTTGAAGTGAAACATAAAAATGCATTTTCATTGAAAATATAGATGTTGAACATAAGTCTATTTCACAAAAAGATTCTTATTGCTCCTAGGCTTAGAACAATAAGCGTGTTTTGGACATTACTCCAAATCAGTTCTAAAAATACAGGGATCTCTTCCACAATCCCATTGTTCAAAACATTCCAAGTATGTAAGGACTCGAAAACTTTGATTCCTCGATTCGTTCTTCAAATACGTCATTAATGTTCAGATTCTCCAATATCAGGTTTTGCACTAGAGCCCTGAACTTGATGTACTCCTAATCTCATGCCCCCATCTATTATGGAACTTACAATGTTTACCCCTTTAACAGAAAGATTGGGTAATGGATTTTCTACACCAGAGGGATCATTGAATTTTGCAATGCCCATTTTGATGAATCTTTCGACTAATTTCTTAAAAGCGGTACAGTTTTCCATCAAGTGTCCCGTAATTCCTGCATAGTATTCGTATCAGGCATTCATATCGTACCATTTAGGGTATGGAGGCTGTATTGGTTCCACGTAAAAATGGGATACAACATGTGCTTCAAACAAAATTTGGTACAACTCCCTATACGTGATTGGGATAGGTATGAACTGGGGTTTTTTTGAGTTCGATTTTGGATCAGGTTCTTATCTTGGGGAGACCTGACGGCTGGTAGTTGCAGTCCTTGGCTGACTCACTGTAATCAGCTCTGAATAGCCCTTGTTATACATTCTCATACTATTCGCTTTATCTTCATTTTTTTCAGGGCTTTAAAAGTCCACTTTCCTTTTTCTTTTGTTTCTGTCAATACAACCGGTTTGGCTTGATCATCCTCTAGGTTAAAACCTGAACCCATCGGGAAGTTCAACAGTGCCGAGGTATTAATCTGACATTGGGGTTTGATAATGACGGGTGTCCCTTGCGGAGGCACTTCTGGTTGAGCCGAGACACTTATTGGAGAATAAACGATGTCTTCATCATCATTCCCACTGTTGACCACTGGGCCACTCCTTTTTCAAGCCCTCCGACTAGTAATTAGGTTAACTGGTGTGTCATATTCATTTGGTCTTGCATATCATGTTGAATTTTGGCCAACTGTTCTTGCATCAGTATTTACCTTTGCTCTAATCTCTCCATCCTTTGTTCCTTGTCTTCTAGGTTAACTGAAATAATTTCACCTAATTAGGGTCTTTCTACATATGATATGATGTAATGCAAATGCATGATATGCAATGCAAATGCATGGAATGAATGCAAAAAGAAAGAGAGGCATTGATTATGAATTCAATTCCATTAGGAGAACTTTTCTAAAAAATACGTCTCTTTACATAAAATGGATTACATATACGACTTTGTCCTCATAGTCCAGGTGAAAACACCAATCCTCTTCTTCGTATCCGGATGTTATGGTCGTGTCCCATGAACTTTCCCAATAGATGCCTCTTCTAGCTTCTTGTTGCTTGGTCCAGGCCGTACCTCTTCACTCACTTATCCTCCGCGATGTTCATAAGCCTCTTTTAGAAAATGGAGACATGATGACTCTCGAATAATCCTTGTCGGCTTGAATCCTCGGGTAAAGTCTTGTATTCTTCTGTGGACTATCAGTCCTCTCTTGTTGTTTACCTGGACTATGTTCACACGATCGTATTATAATCCACTTTATCAAGGAACACATTTTCTTATGACAAACTCTTTTATTTAGCAATCGAATATGAATCAACACCTCCTTTCTAAGATGATGCGGTGCGATGCAATTAAAACAGAACAATACGTTAGTACAGAAGAAATAATCAACAAAATAGGATACCTATCTGGCTGACCACTAAAGTTTGGTACAATTCTATCTAGGGTAGGCTCTTAGGGCTCACTATATGTGGTTCGGTTCTAAGGTAAGGGTAACAGAACCAGCAGATTCCTCGATCTTCACCCATTATAGGCTCATATAGACCGAGTTCAGTTCAGGGAAATACATTTCCCTATGGCTGCACGGAGATTAAAATCTCACGAAGACATAGGTACGGATGTATCCCGAAAGCGATCCACTATCCTGCACGGAGGTGAAGACCTCAAGAAGGAGTAGTTTCTCACTCCCACTTAAAAGGTGCAACCACGATGATCATGCAATGGAATGTGCAAAGATTTCAAAAGCTTGAAGCAAATAAAGGAAATAGGAATAAAAATGATGAAGACCGTAACACAAAACAGATGAAATGCAATGAAAGGATCGTATATTAAAACCAAATTTTCAATTTTCAACAAAAAGACAAAAATTAATCAACTCGTGGCTTGACTCTCTTATCGAAGTCTCCAGTGGAGTCGCCAAGCTGTCGTAACCATTTTTTGAAAAAACGGGTATCGACTGGGTTTTGAAAATGAAGATAAAAATGGGAGTCGCCACCTATCTTTATTTGGTGTGATCGGATCACCTTTGTTTTAATAAAACATTTTGGTTTACTAAAATAATATTGTTGGTCTACGAAATTTGAGAAAATAGGTTCAGGAGTCGGTTACGTGTGAGGAAGGGTTAGCACCCTCGTCACGCCCAAAATTGGTACCAAATTGATTAATTAGTGTCTTAATGTCGGAAATTTGTAAAGGTTTTAAAATATGGATCCTTTAGAAAAGTTTGGATAATTTGGGCTAGAATTTGAGATTTCTTTGTTCCGAGAGGATACAAACATCACATCCAGCACGTTAGGACATGATATTTTAGACCTTCGTAATCAAAGCTATCTCATGATTTACGAAACTTATTAAAAGGATGTTTAGTTATTTAGTCAAATGGAAAATCGCAACCCAACACGTTAGGGCACTATTCCCCGAATTTCTAAACACAAAACCTTGCCTTATTTAAAAATCTTTGGATGGAATATAATACTTTTGCAAGATTTATTTTTGTTTAATAATGTTAAATTGAGAAAATAAATATAGATGTTTGGGTTAAAAACTGAGATTTCTTTGTTCTGAAAGGATATAAATATCACATCCAGTACGTTAGGACACAATATTTTGATCTCTCGTAATCAAAGTCATCTCATGATTTACAAAGTATGTTAAAAGGATGTCAGGCTATTTAGTCAAATGAAAAATCGCAACCCAGCACGTTAGGGAATTTCTAAATACGAAACATTACCTTTGTGAAAGAAATCAATTTTGTGTCGGGCAAAAGTTGAGGTAACGCAAGTTTATAGTGAAATGTAAAACAAATTGCAATATCAATGTAGCAAAATGTAAGAAATGAATTACGGTATTAGCAAACATATAGAATAAACGCATTAAATACAAATGACAATAATAAAACGAAAATAAAATAAAACCAATAAGCTGAATGATAATAAATAGAAAACAAAAGGATAATCGGCAAGATGAAAGTTTTACAACGAGGAAAGAAAAGAAAATAATAATAATAATGATAATAACAATGATAATGAAAATAATATTGATATAGAAATATGAGTAGAAATATATATATAAAATATAATAATAATATGAGTGAAAATAGAAGCATGTATGTATGAAATAATATAAATATAAATAGATAAATGAAAATTAAATAAATAATAATAGTATTTAACTAAGAAAATGAATTTAGATATAAATATAGTAATAATAAAGATACTAATAATAACAATAATAATAATCACAAGAATAATATCAAATAACAAGAATAATGATAGTAATAGTAATACATAGTAGTAATAATAATAAGATGAAAATAATACAACATAATATACTTTTAAATGTAATAATAAGGTTAAAATGATTAATAGTATATGTATAAAAAATGACAATGGTCATAATAGAAAATAATAATAGGAATACTTAATAATGATAGTAGTATAGTAATAATAAAAAAAATAATAATATGGTATTAGTAAAATTAATAATAAAATAGTAGAAATAACAAAAGAAGACTAAATTGAATTAAAAACAATATATCAGGGGCAAATTTGAAATAAAAAGAAAGGGCGAGGACTAATTTAAAATGCGCACAAATGATCAAGGACTGAAACAGCAAATATTTCCAAACCCAAAACGTAACGTACAAGTAGGACTAAATTGAAAGGGCACACAAACTTTAGGACAAAAATGAAAGAAATAGTATAGGATTAAATTAAAGGTGGCGCAAATGGGAGGGACTGGCCGCATAAATTTCCCATTTAAGGTGAAAAGGCGCATATTCAGCAACCAAATCGTCAATGCCAGGCTTTTCCCCTTTTATTTACACCACTTTGACAATTAATAATTTTTATTATACTTATTACTTTTTTTAAGGCTTTCAAATTTATTTTTCCAAACAAAAACAGAGAACCATCCCAACGTTTTTCTTTTTTTCTCTGCCATTATTTCTAAATGAAAAGGGTCTCTTTTCTTCAACTCCTATGCACTCGCCCATTCATTCTCCTACCACGGATTTTATTAATCCGGATCGCGACTCTCTATAGGTGGCGACCGAGACGAACAACATCGGCTCCTTTTAGATTTTTTGAAGCCAAAAGCCTATGGAGTGTAGATCTAAAACCAACCGCCCTAAAATGCGGCCAAAATTGGCAAAGCCACCAAGGAACAGGTGTCCTTCTCTTTTTCGACTTGGCCCAGACAGAGAACTCGCCGATCGGGTGAGTTTCTCTCCCATTCTCTCTTATTAATCGCTTGAAAGTTTGAAAATAAATAAAAATAAATAGAAAATAACAATAATAAAAAGGTAAAAACGAAAGGAAGAACGAAATCCACCTTTAAAGTTTCTATTCCTATTATTATTTCTGATGTCTTCGTATTTTTTTGATTTTTTCGAATCGAAGAACCCCCCATTTACAATAGCTTGAATCGACTTTTATATCCATTTTCTTACAATGCTTTCTATCACTTCCTTACTATTTTGGAGGTACAAGTGGAGGGCGGTGCTGAGTGGGGGTCGGTGGTAGCAGACGGCGTCAAAGGCAGAGCAAGTGGACTAGGGGCGGCACTAGGTTTGCAGCGCCACTTGTGTTAGAGGCTAGGGTTTTTTTATTTTTCTGTATTAGGTATTAGGCTATTTGGGTTTGGGCTTAGTTGGTGTTTAGGTTTGTTGGTTAGGTCTTAGTGGGCCATCTGACTTGGGCCACAGGTTTGGGTTGTAAAATGGTTTATTAGTGTATGGGTTTAGGTGTAATGAAATGGGCCCCGGGCAATTTGGGCCTTCTACACATACATGAATATAAATTGACGGACTACAGTTCAATACACCTCGTGTGTACTACCTATGCATCCAATGATATTTTAAATGGTTCAACGAGCACAGTTCTGTTATGAAATCATATGAGTTTGATATGAACTATTACCGGTATATACATGAAATATGATTATTTGATGAATTCAACCATGGTGTTGGGTTTTATATGTGATTTTCATGGCTAATATGTTGGTGATCATATGTTTAGGCTTTTGGTCAAATTGATTGAGATATGTTATGTTTACTTACCTATTTTGTCGAAATATGGTAAGTTAAATTCTGTATTATACAAATTTACTAAGCTTAAGTGCTTACTCTGTGTTATTTTCCATGTTTTATTATAATTTGAAGCTCATTTGGTTGGAAGCTGGTCAGAGCTATTTCATACTATCTATCGGCTCTTTTGGTACTTTCAGTAAATTAATTTCGATTATAATGGCACGTATAGGATATTTTGGCCAATGTTGATATATAAATGTTTTGTTGAGACAAGCCATTTGAATGGCTTGTGTTTGATGTATTTTGATGTGTTTATATATGTGGACTTAACATATTTAATGTGTGTTTGATCTGGTTGACATGTTATTAATTTTTCATTTGAGGTGCCTAAGGGCATATTGGTTATATGTTGTGATAATACATGTTTAAGACTTGATTTTAACTTGATTTGAATGTCTTGTTATGGCTTGTTGATATGCAAATTGTTGTGTTTAGGTTGGTACCAAATTGGGTGAGAAATGTGGCTTGAAAAGACCTATTTTTGTCCACACGGGCGTGTGTCTCTACCGTGTGTAACACACGGCCAAGTGACACGGTCATGTGTCCCCTATATCTTTAAAATTGAGCAAGCCAATATGCTCAACATGGCCTAGCACATGAGCGTGTGACTTGGCTGTTTGACCTAAGTCAGAGAGTTACACGGGCATGGACATGGGCTGGGACACGATCGTGTGTCCCTATTTCGAATTCCCACATGGCCTGACACACGAGCGTGTCTCCTGACCGTGTGAGTCACACAGCCAGACCACACGGCTGTGTGTCCCTTACAACTTTGAAAAATTTCAATGTTTTTCAAAATTTTTTGAGTACCTGATCTAGCCCGACTTGTTTCTAACGTGTATTATGGGCCTCGAGGGCTCATATAAGGGATAATATGTTTGATTTCGATTGATTTCTGATATGAATGCTGTATTATATGTATTGTCTGATTAATTGATCTGTAAATTTCGATAATGCTTCGTAACCTTATTTCAGTGACGAATTCGGGTTAAGGGTGTTACACCAATCATTCGAAATTATGAACTCTCATCTGCAGATGACGACTTAGAAGGCCGAGACAGATCGGTGGCATCCTTTCCTATTGTGCAGGCCTCTGATAATGACAAAGATGAGAAATCCAGGGACATTGAAGAATGCTTGCGAAAGATTAATAGCTTGTTCGATGATGGTATTTTTGCTAATTGAGAGGACACTATTGTTGAGAAGGAAGTTTCTACTGCAGAAGAGGAAGTTGTTGTTGAAGAAGAAGTAGTTGAAGATGAAAAAGAAAAAGAAGAGGAAGATTTTATCATGAACATTGTCATCGCACCTGAGTCTATGGGTGCAAATATTGATAATTTGGAGCAAGATGGAGTGAGACCGGCGGAAGTTGCTGAAGTAACCAGTGAGGAAAAATGCAATTTACTGGCAATAGTGGTCTATATTGGACCACTCCAAGTGGCCTCTCCTATACAGGAAGGAGCAGATAATGTCAGGCAGAGTTGGAAATTGAGAAGCAATCCGAGAACCGTGCGAAGCCCAAAGAAAAGAAAAGAAAGCACTCCAAGGATAAAAAAATGAAAGAATTAGGAGAATAAAATGAGGAAGAAACATCGTGCAGCCACATCGATGGCTGATGATAACTGAGTTAGTTTATTTTAAGCTTTCACTATAGTATTCATGCATTGCATGTAGCTGTAAGTTTTATTTTGATAAGTACATTTTGTCATTGCATTTTTATTGTCATCACATTTTCATGTTAGTGCATTGGGGAAAATGCAAACTTTAATTTTGGGGAATACACATGGGGCTTGGATATGCACCACATTTCAAAAAAAATTTCGGTAATGAAGCATGCAAGGTTTAATTATAGTTAATGAAAATTGTTCGAAAATTTTTGTTACATTCAATGCTTAATTCTTGAATTATGTGAATTATCAACGAATGAGTTGGATTTGGTTGAATGTGGTATCTTCAATTCACTGATGAATAATTTAGGCTTGCATTAGTAATGGATGACTAGTAGCATTCCTCAAATCATGAATGAATCTGCCTTTTACAGCTACTCATATGTATATATAGTTATGAATAAGTGACACTCCAAAGTGGGTGTATTGTGAAATGTTAAAAATGGAACACTTAAATGCAAGCGTTAGAAAAATGAATCTAGCCAAAGGCTGTCGCTGCATGAGTGTGTGTTGGAGCAATTATGTTTTTCCTGGGGGTTTGTTGCACTCCATCGTTACTTCACAGGAACAAAGGTACAATAATTCAACGATATCCCTTATTCACACACACAATATATATATACAATAAATATTGTATTGGTAAATATAATTTAAGATTTAAAGCATGATGCTGGCTTTGATGAAGATGCAATCTTAGTTATTCATATTTATGTATTGTCGATACAATATTCTATCAATTGAATGTGAATCATTCATTAGGATTTTAGGTGATTCAAGTTGCTAGAATGATCAATTACCTACGTGAATTATTGTGTAACCTTGCTAGTTTCTGTTTTACTTGAGGACAAGTAAAAACTCAAGTTTGGGGGTGTGATAGCACTAGAAAGAACATAGGTTTTCCTCCTTACTTATTGGTTAAATTGTTCCCATTTAGTTAACCTTAACATATATTTTAGCATTTTCAGTTTAGTAAATTGCACTTTATAAATCAATGAATCTAGCCTATTTTATCCTTAATTTTACTATCTTTTTGCATTAATGTCGCTGCATGAGTTAATTTCATATTGCGTCCAGAATTGTCGCCGCATTTGACAACTATCCTGATAAGAACTAAAAATGCGTGAGCTGTCTATTTTTATAGAAGTACACATGGATTCTTGGTTAAATGTTATCTTATTCAATCTTGCTTTTATTGTTTAATCTTGGGGTTTGAATGTTTCTTAACACGGAAGTGTTAATGCAGTCACTGACATTGGAAAGTGCAGTGATAGTTCGAGCCAACAAGCATTACAATGGAAGTTGAGTGAGGATTAGAGGAATTTAGTCCATTTGTTCTTAATAGTGCCATGTTGACATCATCGGAAGGAATGATTAATGTGCATGTTTAAGCCTCAGATTAAATAGAAGAGTGATGCTTGGTAAGATATACATTGAAATTTATTGCCTCGATAATCACATATCCTTTTATACCTTGTGAGCATTTAGTATTCTGCTGAAAATTCATGTTGGGGATCCCAGTTTATCATTCTCATATTTTATTTTATTTTTTTCAAGTTGTTGCTCTGATAACTATTCTCACATTTTATCTCATTTTTATCTAGTTATTGCACCGACATTAATAGACCAACGACAACCATCCCTGTGGGATTGATATCCCAGACTCACATCTGTCTGCTATACTTGCATCGACAATGTACGCTTGCAAATTATTGCTGTGACGTTAAACAACTGATCAATCCATTTACAAAACAAATCTACATCTACAAATTAATTGATTTGAAGTAATAAAACTTAAGAATGAATGAAACTCCATCAGGTCTGTTACACCTCACCTAGAATACATTGTCAATCCCACACCTTAATGGAAGTCTCATTGAATAGTCCTCACCAAACTCACCAACAAGAAATATCGAGATAAGTCAGTGGACAACAACTTGCTTAACACATGGGTTCCATAACAACCACCACATTGAATCCCAACTATAGCGTCCCATTTGAAGGGATCTAAATCATATCATAGCTCAACCCTACTTGGACCTATAACACCATACCACTTGGCCACTTGTCCCTGACCCTATAATAACGACACGACACATGGCACCTCGGGACTGGAGTTAAAGGTATATAAGACTCAAACCCTAGATCTAATATGGGGGAACATACGCCAATACTATTGGATCTGGTGCCTTAAGTGTAGTATATTCGTTTATAAACTTGTAATTTTTTTTAAACAGATTGTTTAATAAAATAATCCATAGATTACATTAATTTTCTATGTATAATGTCCTCATATAGTTTTTTCATGTAAAGCAAAATAGAAGCAATATTAGCTTACTAGTTGTTTAATGTTTAAATTAATATTAAGTGGTATTGCATAGTCAGATCGTAATACAGAAAGGCAACTTATATTAGTAGATGAACTTAAACATGTCCTTAGTCTAATCGAAAATGAGCAAATCGATTGAAAGACTCATATTTCATCTATCAAGTCCAATTGGGGACATGTCTTGTCTTGGGCATCAGAGCGGATAACTCTAAAAAAATAGAGACATAGATGTGACTGACTAGATTACCAGCACATCAGACTGAACCCAAGCAGAATAAATCTTGAATTCGTTTATGGATTTATTCACTTGTGATGTTCATAGTGAGACATACCTTAATCTTGAGTGGATGATGAACTATGTATGTGTGACTCTTATACTTTGATGTAAGAAAAAGCTTGAGTTCAAATAGATAATGAACCAAAAGTTGGTGCTTTAGGTATACGAATTCTACAAATTCATTCACAATAGATGGAATTCATATTCACAATAGTGGAATTCATAGCCCATATTATAGTAAACATGTAATTATATGGGTGTTGGGAAATGTGCCCATATTATAGTAAACATGTAATTATTTTCTATGTATTTGAACAATGAAAAATAAATAAATTTAATTTCACATTTTATTATTATGTCTTTTTGTGTTTTTTTCTTTCATGTTTTGCACTCATAGCGAAATTGTGACAAACAAATATTAGCTCATTGATTGCCTAAGTTCAAATTGATGATAAGTGGCACTGTAAGAATTTTTACATTGCAAGAAAGACAACTTACTTCAGTAGATAATTTAAACGAGTCTGTAATCCCGTAAAAGAATCAAAGTGAGCATTTGATTCAAATGCTTAGAAGGATTATTATGTCGTCTATAAGTCCAATTGGAGATATGACTAGTCTTGGCTATCGGAGCAGTTGACTCCACGGATAGAGACATAGATGTATTCATTGGAAGAATGATACATTGGACTAGACCCAAGATGAATTAATTTTGAATCCGTTTGTGAATTAATTCACTTGTGACGTTCATGATATGATTTACCTAAATCCCGAGTTAGTCATTAACCGTGTGTATTAGATGATCAAGCCTATAATCGGTGTGTTAGGTATATGACTTGTGTATGACATGACTTTACTAGCAACAATAGAATCCATAACTCGATTAAAGAATTAATGATATCCTCTCATTGGCATTGTGTGGATTGATAAATATGAAACGTGATAAAGGGTTGCTTGGTTTCGAATGAGCAATTTATCACAGTCATTTGTTGATGGTGATCATATTAATCATTAAGAAAACACAATGGTGACAATGAGATAAAACAAGATTGTATTGAGTGAACGGATTTAACTCAAAGGAATCAAGGATATCGTATGAGGGTAACACACACATGACAAGGTCATTGGACAAAGCAGTTGGATGAATTGCTTTCTTAAAGAGTATATAATAATAAGTTTTCAATCATGGTACTTCTTGTGGACTGACTCCATGATTAAGTAAATAGTGAATTATCGAAACGATGCTTCTGAACATAATTGCAATTACTCGAGCCTAATTGTATATGTCTTATTGGTCCCTTCGCTAGCTCAACAAAAGCTTGATCGGATTGCATTTGAATCATAAGAGATTTCTACAACTTTGGAAATAATTTTGTCGAAACCATTTTTATTTTGGCGACGGAAAAATGAGGATCGACTTTAAAAACAAGGAGTCGCCATCAATCTTTTTTGTTTAGGTGTGATCGGATCACCTATAAAATATTTTGGTCTGCGAAATTAGAGAAAACGAGTTCGGGAGTCGGTTACGTGCGAGGAAGGTTAGCACCCTCGCAACACTCGAAATTGGTACCAAATCGATTAATTAGTGTCCTTGCGTCGAAAACTTGAAAACATTTAAAGTACAAAATTTTTAAAAAAGGTTAACTAACCCCGAATTGAATTTCAAGAAAATGTCATACCCAGCACATTAGGATATAACACGTTTATACTTTGACATCGAGATCATCTTTGATCTTCAAAACATATAATTAAAAGGGTATTTGGTTATTTAGTTGAAAGAAAAATCGACACCCAGCACGTTAGGATGTAATCTTTCGAACTTTTAAACGCACAAATCTTGCCTTATTTTTAAAATTGGCACAAAATGCATTTTGGATCATTTTTGATAATGAGAAACAAAATATAATATGGAATTATAATACATGAAGACAACTTTATACAAATGGATGACAAGAATAGTATGAACATGCAATTCAATATACAATAGCGATAATTGTATAGTTTAAAAGACACATATTAACAATCAAAGATCAATAAACTATAAGATACAGTAATCTTACAAAATTCACAAGGCAAATTAATATAAAACAAATTTTAAATGATAGAAAATGGATTCAAAACAACTAAAAACGATAAGTTTGAAATCAACGATTAATGAAGTAATTTAGAAAATGAGTTAAGAAAGCTTAATAAATAATGTATATAAAAAATATAGAAAAGTGTTTGAAATAAATTAAATATAATTTAAGGAGAATTTTAGAACAATTATAAATACATACACATAGATAAATTAATAATAAAATGAAATGTATAGACTAAAAAAATTTCATGCATAAAATTATATGAAATTAAGGGTATATACATAAAATAAGATAATTTTAATGCAAAATTATATATATATATATATACACATACATATATGTGAATTAGAGATATATAATAGTATTTAAACCAAATTTAAAAATAAAGAAGCCTAAATTAAAATAAAATATTTAAATGGAAGTATGAAACAAATTAAAATATTGCAACATCAATAAAATAATTTGATTTAATAATTTATTAAAACAACAAATAAATTTAATATCATAAAAGGTTACTAAGATTGTAAATCAAAGGCTAAGAAAATATCTAATTGAAATGAAAATGAAGTCAAAAGGCTACTTTATAAATGAACAAAACGGTTTAAACAAAGGCAAGGACTAAATTACAATGCGAATAAGTGACTAGGGATTAAACCAGCAAATATTCCCATAATTTAAAACATAGCGTACAAATTGGACTGAATTGAAATGACGCGCAAATTACAGAAATCGGTTAAAAAGCAAAGAAAATACATAACAAATCTAATTAAACAACAATGTGGAAAAGAAGGACTAAGGGCGCAAATCTCCCTTCACCGCAGAAATACGCGGATCCTAAGGGAAGATGGATCGGGTCAAGTCGGGTTGGCCTGTACGGTGTCATTTTAAGGCTATCGAAATAAGCCTAAACGACATCGTTTCTTTAAAACAATATTATCCTTAAAAAACAATTAGCCACCCTTTTTCCTAAAACACAAACCCTAGCCTCTCTTTTTCTAAACCTTCAGCCGAAACCCTATCCTTCTCCTTTCAATCGTGCCGTTTATCAAGACCTTCCATTCTACCACTAAAACGCCATTGAAATCGGTGAGAAGTGGTATCCGAAGGTTCAATCGTCGTACACGAACGTCTTCGCCTAAACCCGATTGCGATGGGGAGAACGAAGACCAAATCTCACAAAGGTAATCTCTTCCCCTTATTCTTACTTTTGTTTGTATACTCAAAATAAAAGCAGAAAAAAAAACTCTAAATCGATGGGACAAAATGAAATCACCTTTTTTGATTTTTTAGTCTCGTATTTCTTCTATTCATATCTGTGTACAAAAATGATGGAGATCCTTTTGCAATCCTTTCGGTCTTTGCTTTATAGCTGAATAATAAAAAATATAAAAACAAAAATAAAATTACAGTCTTTTTTTTTCTTATATTACTGCTGTGCTGGCTTTCTTTTTGTTTCTGTTTGCAGGTGAAGGTGTCGTGGAGGAGGGGTGGCCCAAGTGCTCTGCTGGCGTGGAAGCCCAAGCGACGTGGGTGCTGCGAGGCGTACGTGGAGGCTGTACGAGGATAAAGAGTAGCATTCGAGGGGTTGCTGGAATATTCTGGAAGTTCTAGAAACACGCGTGGGTGCACACGGAAGCTCAAGAGGAGCGCGTAGGGAGTAGCTGAAACGACGTGAGGCGCTTGTGAGGGATGCGACGGTGGCGCCAGAGAACCCCAGAAGCTTTTAGGTTTCCTGAAATCCCATCTTGCTTGGGCCAATTCTGAGATTTGGGTTTTGGGCCAGTGTTTGTTGGGTTATAAAATTGGGTTTTGTAGCTGGGTCGTGCTTTTTAATTTAATTCGGGTTTATATTTTGTTTGGGCCAAATGGTTTTTGTTGGGAAAGACTGTAAATGGACATTGGACTTTATTAATGGTCTTTTATATTTTTTTGGTTTATTTATTTTGGTTAAAAATGGGCCCGGGCGAAAATTGGGTCCTACAAATTTAATTGAGTTGATTTATTTGACGTGAAATTAAATTAGGCAGTCGTGAGAATTGTTCAACTAGAGAATTTAATTAAAGAATTTTCTTGAAAAATTAATTTGGAAAATCTAAGTGAATTTTTATAAAATTAATTTTGATCAAATCAAATAAAATTAAAATTAATATGATATTTTTAAAAATTAATTTTTAAGTAAAACAATTGACTCAATGGATAATTGAACTTGAAAATTAGACCTAAGATCAAAAATTGGGCCTAAGAACCCAAAATTGAGATCGAGACCCAAAAACTGGTTGAACCAAGCCTGATAAGTGAAACCATGTTGATGGTACAACCAGTGGCAGGATCGAATCGATTGGGCCGTCACTGCCCAAATCGAACTGGCAATAGCCAAATCGGCTCAGGGTGCCATGAGGATGTTGCACCTGCGATGGCCCCACCGGACGCGACAGTTTCGGTTACAACAACGATGACATTCCGGTGGTCGACGGGTTGTCCTTCGACAGTTGGGCAGTGGAGGAATCACACTCCTACTAGGAATCTATAGGATAATTTGATTTCAGATTAATTATTCCAAATAATAATATTTTAATAAATTTAATATATTTAATATTAAATTTAATCTAATATTTATCTTGATAAGTATTATATTAATTTAATATTAAAGTAATTAAGTTTAATCATAGTTGAACTCTCTAAACTCTCCCTATATAAAGAGAGTCATGAGTCATTATCTTTACACACTTGAATTCAAGAGAAAGTTGTGGAGAGAAAATTCTTTGAAAATATTATTTCGGAAGATTTCTAGAGATATTTTTCTTATTTACAATTTGGCTCAAAAGTTTAGATAAATTACGAAATTACTCCAATGGTAATTTTGTGGAAATTTTTCTATTTCGAAGCGAGCTCAAACTCGGTAGACGTGAGCTTGAGGATAACGGAGAAGACTACTCGATCAGAGCGTTCATCCTAAATGAATCGAAAATGTACAATTTTGATTAAGTATTTATTACTTTAGATAGCACAACCAAGTTTTAGTTTTGAAAAAAAATTTAAAACTTTGATTTTTCCTCAAATCTATTTTTCGTTGCATTTTCCAAACTCGATTTTCCAACAATAGGTAAATGATATTCTCTCATTGGCAATTCATGGTAGATGAAAAGTAAATGATGTGTCGTTGAAGCACCAAATATATCCTATCCCTATAGAAATAATAAAAAGAATAGTATAAGGGAAGTAGGGTCAAATCCTCAAGGATTGGATTTGCACAATGTCTTGTTTCGTGAGATCGAGGACAGAATCGTGCCCAAGAAAACCTGCATACCTAGGAAAAAAATAAAAAGACAGAATAAAAAAGACAAAATTAGAAGTTGATTGAAATTGTGAAATTAAATAAATTGCGAAAATTAAAATAGAGAATATAAAAATAAACAGAGTTTGGGAAAAGAGAGAGTTTCTTATGTGGCGAGATTCTAGCCTCCGATTGTCTCGATCCTCCTTGGGTTCAATCTTCGGCTTTTAGGTGATCCTTCTCGAACTGAATAAGCCAATTATAGTGGAAGAGGACGCCTACGACTACCAATTCCACTTAGGGATTAGACTTATAATTTAGTTGAACCTAACTCTAGCCAACCGTCGCTCCCGTGGGACCGTCTTGCACTAGATCATCACTTTCCAATGGTGAATCCCATGCCATTTTGTCTCTTGGGCTCGACAACCACTGACGCAGTAAGCTAACGAACTGACTGTGCAACCTTCCCAAAATATACAAAACCATCATTCCTTGCACAAGTTGGAAAGATCACTTTTGAAGGGACATGGACGGAAGCGTCAGCCTCGTAATGCGGAGAAGTGATGAATACTCATTGAAAAGGCTAAGCGAGGATTCTAAGCCTCATGAACCTTTTTTTGGGAATTTTTGACAACCTTTGGCTAGATGGATTTAGTGGCTCATGCTTTTGGGAAAAGAAATAGACTTAATAAAAAAATGGAATTTTATTAAATAAAGAAAAGAACAAGGCTAAGCTTTTTTGGGGGAGGGAGTGTTGACAGAAAAGATGATTAAAGATAAACAAAGATAAAAGTTAAAATAAAATCTAAATAATAATATCTAACAATTGTCCTAATATAATTAAAAAATAAATGGTCTTGTGTTTATAAAATATCTCTTCTTTGCATTTTTGTCCTTATGTCTTCCATGCTTGCATTTTCGGCACCACCTTTTTTCTATGTCGCATGTTGGCCCACTTTATCTCCAAATTCACGCTTTTCTCCCTTAAATTTACTTTTGCCTTCAATTTAGTCCCTAAAAGATAAAAGACTATAAATAGCCCAAATTAGTAGGATCATACTCAAAATAAATATACAATTAACACATAAAAATATGTCGTTCTAGAGTATTATCAAATTCCCCCTACTTAGCCCATGCTTGCCCTCAAGTATGGTTCCTATCCACTATGAAATTTGGAATTTGCCGTGAAAGAAGTACCACTGCAAAGTTTTATAAAAATTAGTCGAAATGAATATGAAAAATAAAGAGAACCCTTAGCTTGCTTTATGTAAAATTGAAAAAGTAATCCAATTAACACACAAAAAATTAAGATCGACTTGGATTATTTCATGAAAATTAGGTAATTTACCAAACCTACCAAGACACCCTATTTGTTTCTACCTTTAGTCCTCACATTTTATTAATACATCTCTTCTTCTTTTTTTCTTTTTCTTTTTAATTTTTTAATTAATTAATTAATTTATTTTTGCTTAAGAATATATTGAATCTTTTTACGCGAAGAGAGATGATAGCCAAACACCCCACCTCGGCTACTCAGCCCAACATACTCTTAATTTATTATATTTTTCTTAAGAATACATCGAACCTTTTGACGCGAAGAGAGATGACAGCCAAGTACCTCACCCCAGTTACTCAGCCCAACACATTCTTAAGAATTTTAATTCCGGTTAGCGAGTTTTACCTAACACGTCACACAACCTTTTGACACTAAGTAGGATGACAACCCAAGCACCTTACCCCGGTTACTCAGCTAGTCACGTTTTAAGCTACACACATAACCACAGAAACATTATTATTATTAAACGAAATTTTAATTTTGGAGGACTTAAGAGCAACAATCAAGTGTCAAAAATAAGTTTCAGCAACCACCTTAATAGTCATGAACATATTTTAAGCATGCAATTGTATTAAGTGTCCTCTTTGTATTTAGACTTAATCAAATTTACTAAAAGCAAAATAGGGTTAACTCTATTAATCATAATTATTTTAACATAATATAAATAAAACAGTGGAGATGAAATCAATTATAGCAAAATCATAATTTTCTCAGAAGATAAAAATCATGCTTGTAGGTCAAACAGTGGGAAATTCCTGGTAAAAATCTTGGGCATGAAAAAGGCAAAATATTCTAAAAAATTAAATGTGGGCAGAAACGAGCAAAAGGCAGTAGCAACAACAACACAACACTAAAAACAACAGATTAATGATAGAAATAATGAGGAATGTCTCCCTACCTAAAACACATTGTCCTCGATGTGGAAGAAAATAAACAACTATCTGTGTAATTACTGTCAAAGAGGACGGCGCACACAGAGAGGAAGGCAATGGTGCGATGGTTTCGTGCTGAAGGCAAAAAAAGGAGAAGCGGCAAGGGGTGGCGATGGGGTAGGTGATGCGTGCGGCGGCGGGTCAGCTTCGAGTTCTCACCATGGTGGCTGAAAATCGGTGATGGAAGGGTGGGAGAGAAGGTGCGGCGATTGATGGGATTTTTGGTGTAAAATGGGTTTATTTTTAGGGTTTGAAGGGTGTAAAAGAATGGTGTTTGGCTGAAGGGTGAGTGTTTGGAGACAGGTTTTAGGTAGTCATGGGGTAGGGACACACTATTCCTAGTTGGAATAAGGATAGGAGAAGGGTTGTTTGTTAAAGTATGCAAATTCTTGAGTTTTTTTTTTTCTCGCCGATTTACCTAGATAGAAGAAGAGAAATTTATTAATATCCAAAAAAAAAATAAAAAATAAAAGTTGGGTTGCTTCCCAACAATCGCTTGTTTAACGACGCTAGCTTGACGCCTCAACTAGTATTGGGGCTGTTCCAGCTGAATTCTTTTGTCCGTATGGGCTTGGAAATTCTCATTTTTTTTACCACATCCATCATATTCGGATTCAACCGTCTTTGCGCCTCTCGCATTGGTTTCGTGTTTTCCTACAAGAAAATCTTATGTGTGCTTGTCAAGGGGTTAACCCCTTTTAAGTCGGCAATGGTCTCATCATTGTGTGTTTGAGATGCTCGGGAAGTGATTTTAATTTCAGATCTGGTTCCTACATAACAGAAGATAGAATTTTAGTATCCATAGGAGCCAACAATTTATTAATAGAAAAATTATCAAACATAATTTTAGATTTATCTTCATAAGATGACTCAAAATTTTTTCTACTAATGAGTCAATTATGTAGACACAGTTTACGTTCAAGATTTCACTTGGGTGAATAATAGCATCGTAAACATTAAACTTCATGATCTCTTCGTCAAACTCCATCGTGAGGGTTCCGCTACGTACGTCAATCTTAGTATTTACAGTACTAAGGAAAGGTCGCCCCAACAAGATGTCTGAAGACCTAGGAGCTTTATCCTCTTCCATTTTTATCACATAAAAATATGTAGGGAAAATAAGCTCGTTAACTTTCACTAATACATCCTCGAGGACTCCTTCAGGATGCACAACAGACATGTCCGCCAATTGTATGATAACACTTGTTTTCGTCAAAAAACTTGCGTTAAGTGATTCGTAAATAGAAAAATGCATGACATTTATAGAGGCCCTTAAATCACACATAGCCTTTTTTATTCCCAAGTCACCTATTTTGCATGGTATTGTGAACATACCCCTATTTTTGCATTTCGCTGGCATCTTCTGCTGTAACACTTCATATACATTCTCAATAACGTTTACCGTTTTATTACCTGCTAATTTTCGCTTGTTGGTGCAGAGCTTTTTAAGAAACTTGCCATATCGCGGAATTTGGTTGATGGCATCCAACAGTGGTATGTTGATCTTGACATTTCTGAATAACTCTAGGATCTCCTTGTCCTCTTTACCTTTACGACACTAGTATAACCTTCCTGGAAATGAAGGTTGAATTTTAGGCAATGGAGGTTTTGTTTGAACCTATTCATAGTTCTCGGGCTTTTCTTGGATGAAATTTTGGCCAAGATTTCTGTCAGGAATTGGTTCCAATACCTTTCCACTTCACAACGTCACTGCATTTACATGTTATCTTGGATTAGGTTCTGTTTGTGATGGCAGCTTCCCTTAAGAGTTCAATTTCTCAATTGATATGGTCAATTCTCTTATAGATGCCTTCGTTTCTTTTTGGAAATTAAGAGTTTGCTGTTGGAAATCAATGATATTAGCTGCTAATTTATTGACCATAGTTTCTAGAGAAGTACCTAAATCTCATGGCTGTTGTGGAAACTAATTTTGGTATGGCTGATTATATCGTGGGTTGGCCCTATAACTCAAGTTAGGATGGTCCCTCCATCCTGGGTTGTAGTTATTAGCGTAGGGGTCATATCGCTTTTGTGGTGGTCTAGGAAAGTTTCCCACAGCATCCAAATGAGCTACAGTATCATCATACAGACTAGGGCATGCATCTGTTGTATGTTCGGTGTAACATAGATTCCGCATAGTCGGCCGATTTTACTTTTTCTACAACAAGAGAATTTAGAATATTAGTAAGTCTATCAACTTTTATCTTTTAAGGTCGAATTACTTAGCTGGTGGACCTTTCTAGGAGGCTCAGGATTGGCTCAAAATTGCTGAGTATTTGCAGCCATTGTGAATATCAAGTCCCTTGCTTGTTGGGGAGTCATGTTGACCAACGCTCCTCCACTAGCAACATCTACCATATTCATCTCCATAGGTTTTAAGCCTTCATAAAAGTACTAGAGAAGAGATTGTTCCACTATACCATGTTACGGGCAACTTGTACACAACTTCTTAAATCGCTTCCAATAGTCGTAAAGAGATTCTGCTTCTTTTTGCCTTATTCCTATGATCTCCCTTCTCAACGCAGCTGCACGCAATACTGGAAAAAAATTTTGAGAAACAAACGAGAAAGATCATCCCAAGTTGTAATAGATCTAGAAGGTAGAAAATAACAATTCCCTAGCAGAATCTACTAGGGAAAAAGGGAAAGCACGTAATTTGATTTGATCCTCAGTTACCCCCTGAGGTTTCATACTAAGACAAACCATATGAAACTCTTCCAAATGCTTGTAGGGATTTTTGTTTTACAACCTATGAAAAGTTGGCAGTAACTGGATTAAACCTGACTTTAGTTCAAAATCAGTATCCATAGTGGGATACGCGATACACAATGGCGGTTGTTCTGCCGGAGCTTCAGCCAGTTTCTGAATTGTTTGAGCCATTGGTTGATGTGCTAGATTCGGGTTTTCGTTAACCCTAGCGTTAAGTACTTCTTTTGGTGAGTCGACTTCTACTTTTTCACTTGCAAGTGTTTGAGTAGGGTTTTCGTTAACCCTAGACTTAACTTCTTCGTTGACTTCAATTTCTGGAGGTGGGTTACTTTGAGTCCCAACCACTGCTGACTATTTTTCCTTAGCTTTGTTTCCTTACGATTAGCTCTCGCAGTCTTTTCAATCTTTGAATCAAATGCAAGAGTACCTGGAGTAGATCTGGTCATAAGAAACAAAAAACAAGATTAGTACATTACCAATCCCCGGCAATTGCGCCAAAATTTGATGCATCATTGAAGCACCAAATATATCCTATCCCTATAAAAATAATAAAAAGAATAGTATAAGGGAAGTAGGGTCAAATCCTCATGGACTGGATTTGCATAATATCTTGTTTCGTGATATCCTGGACAAAATTGTGCCCAAGAAAACCTACGTACATGGGAAAAAAAATAAAAAGACAGAATAAAAAAGATAAAATTAGAAGTTGATTGAAATTGTGAAATTAAATAAATTGCGAAAATTAAAATAGAGAATATAAAAATAAATAGAGTTTGGGAAAAGAAAAAGTTTCATATGTAGCGAGATTCCAGCCTCCGGTTGTCTCGATCCTCCTTGGGTTAAATCCTTGGCTTTTAGGTGATCCTTCTCAAACTGAATAAGTCAGTTATAGTGGAAGAGGACGTTTACGACCACCAGCTCCACTTAGGGTTTAGACTTATAATTTAGAGGAACCTGACTCTAGCCAATCGTCGCTCTTATGGGACCGTCTTACACTAGATCATCACTTTCCAATGGCGAATCCCACACCATTTTGTCTCTTGGGCTCGACAACCACTGACGCAGTAAGTTAACGAACCGACTTTGCAACCTTCCCAAAATATACAAAGCGATCGTTCATTGCACAAGTTGGAAAGATCACTTTTGAAGGGACATGGACGGAAGCGTCAGCCCCGTAACGCGAAGAAGTGATGAATACTTGTTGAGAATGCTAAGTGTGGATTCTAAGCCTCATGAACCTTTTTTGGGGATTTTTGACAACCTTTGGCTAGATGGATTTAGTGACTCATGCTTTTGGGAAAAGAAATAGACTTAATAAAAAATGGAATTTTATTGAATAAAGAAAAGAACAAGGCTAAGCTTTTTGGAGGGGGAGTGTTTACAGAAAATATGATATGAAATTTGAGTCACTCCATCCCCTATTTATAGTACTAGGAAACCTAATCTAGTCCTATTTAAATTCTAAAAGATAAATACAGATAAATAAATACAAAAGCTAAAATAAAATTTAAATAATAATATCTAACAATTATCCTAATATAATTAAAAATTAAATAGAGTCTTGTGTTTTTAAAATATCTCTTCTTTGCATTTTTTCCCCATGTCTTCCATGCTTGCATTTTCGGCACCACCTTTTTTCCTATGTCGCATGTTGGCACACTTTATCTCCAAGTTCACGCTTTTCTCCCTTAAATTTACTTTTGCCTTCAATTTAGTCCCTAAAAGATAAAAGACTAAAAATAGCCCAAATTAGTAGGATCATACTCAAAATAAATATACAATTAACACATAAAAATATGTCGTTCTAGAGTATTATCAGTAAACATGGTCATGGATCGTTTGTCTTTGTGATGAATGACTTGATTACTATTTAATAGTAATTGACTTTTCATGAAGGAATATGTAATGACTACCATGAGATAAAATAAGATAATATTGGGAAAGCAAATTTATCCCAAAGAGATAAAGGATATCCTATGAGGGTTATACACTTATGACAAGGTCATTGGACAAGCATTGATCTAGTTGCTTTCGTAATGATATGTCATTGGGGAGAGCTCAATCACTATATTATAGTGGAATGACTTTGTGACTAAGTGAGTTTATAATTAACAAACGAAAATTTATAACTTAATTATAAATCATTTGAGCCCTAATCACATATGTTCAATCAATCCTTCTGCTAGCTCGTTGAAACTGAAAATAAATTGCATATTGAATCAAATGAACAAGTAAAGTTAGAGAAATTGGAAACATTTGGAAATGAATGTGATTTTCTCTATGTGGAAATGACCTAATAATTAATTTATGATTTTTAAATATTAATTAATTAATTGAAGTTCAAAATGAAATTAAATTAATTAGTCATAGTGAATATGTTAAATGTAAAAATATTAAATATATTTTCTCATAGATTATTTTACAAAGAAAGTTGTTATGATTTTAATGTAATTAGAATCGAGTTGAAAAATTATTTAATTGGGAAATTAATTTATTAATTTAAATTAATTTATGATGTTTATTTTGGGAAATAGAAAAATAAGTATTAGGTTGGATTGAATTATATAATGTTGGTTAAAAGTCCAAGAAGTACTTATAATTGGACTGGATATGAGAGAGGCCCTAAAGCCCTTCATGCTAAATATATGGGATGACAAACCCTAGTATATTTAACTAGGGTTGCCCTTAGGACCGGAGCTAGAAAATTTTTTAAGGAGGGCCAAAGTTAGACTATAATTTTTACGATAGTAAAAATGCAATTTCACCATTTTAATAGCCTTTATCTTTATATTTTTTAAAAGGATTAAATCATATTTTTATTATTTTTAAAGGGACAAAGTGTGTACCTTTACTAATTTAAAATTTTCGAATTTTCAAATGGCCTAAATGGAAAATTTTCTATTTTAAGGGGTGGGGCCCTACCGGACCCCTGGTTTCGCCCATGGTTGCCCCCCAGTTCTAGTTAGACTAAGATTTTGTTTTTCTATTGAAATATACTTATACTAATTCAATAAAGGTTTCACTTCTTCTTCCTATAAATAGATGGCACCAATAGAACTAAATACGCAACTTTGAGATATTGTTATTCTACCCAAAAATAGTGAGAATTTATTTTCTAAGTATAAATTCTATTTTTCGGAATAACAATTCTACTGGTTTCTATTAAAGAGATATTTGCTTTCCAACTAAAAGTAAAGTAAATAATTTATGGTTCTATGTTTGATTTGAATTCGTTCGAGCCCACACTCGAAGTAGTTCGTGGTTCGAGAATAGCAGAGAATGCCATTCAATTAAAACTCAAGAACGACGAGGATCCGTCTAGCCGAAAAAATAGGTGTGATTTTGGTAAAGGGTTTATTGTTATAAATATTATAAATCGGCTCAATTTTCAAAATTTTAATTTTTCGCTGTGCAAGAAAACCATTTTCGAACCAGATTTTTTCTAACAATCTAAGACAACCTACCATTTCTCTTGACCATCTTGCCTACTTTGACCACCTTATATGACACCCCTCTGCCCTCTCTTAAGCCTAGTGAACCACCCATCCTTACCACCTCTATATCCGCATATATCCACTTATAATAATTGGTAAGGTTAGCATAGATTAACTCCTACCAAGTCACTATAATGGCAAACCTAGAAACCACCATCCCAATAGCCCCAAACAACTAAAATAACTAATCCCAACAACAAAACCAAAATCTATTACTATGACCTATATACCCAATATCCTCAGTTGTACCTATATCAGTAGAGATATTAGAAGGCTCACCTCAATTAGCAATCCCAAACCAAACATACACCACCCAAAACCAAAATGCGAGTTCTCAACAATTCTCTAAATTGCAGCAATAATTTAGACACTTACAGAAGCAATATATGCAACCTCAAAAGTTCTAACATCAATAATAATTGGCTTATTAGTAGAAATAAAAGTTGTTGTAGCACAATATGTAAGAATTGTTAAATATCCAACTGTAGGAAAGAAGACAACATAATGATGAGGAGGAGAGATCTTCCTCCATCTGCTAGGACCAGAACCATAACCCAAATCATGATACCCTATGGCAAAGAGAAGAAATAAGCAATAATCTAGTAGGGTTCAAATAGACAGCACATTAGAGGGACCAGGAGTGTGTCTCGTAACATGTCTCAATATATGATGTGGAAAGAGGAAGTATAGACTTTCTCAGTAAGTACAAGACTTGTGAACTGCACAACATGGTTACATTAAGTGGATGCTTAGTGGCAATGGTCCTCTAGCCCTCCATATCATTGGCACAATATACCTAAACAATTTCAAGCTTCCAAAAAAATGTTTAATGAAAGAAAAGACCCTATCGACCATCTATCCCAATTTAAAATATACATGGAAATCTTAGGGACATTGGACGAGTTGAAATGCAAGGCATTCCCTCTAACACTTCGAGGTAATGCAAATAGTTAGTACAACTGCAACCGAGGCTAACCACTAGCTTCGAAGAGCTATCCAAATTTTTTTAGGACATTTCTTGGCTAATAAGACAACACTGAAGTTAAAAACCGATTAACTGGTGGTAAGGCAACAACCTAGAAAACCTCTAGGAAAATATAGTCCACCTTGCTGAGGCCCAAACAACTTGGCCATTTGTCTTTGATCCTACAGTAGTGACACAATATGTGGCACCTTAGAATTTGAGCTAAAGGTACAAAAGACCCAAGGCTCGGAGCTATAAGGGGACGAAAGAACATACATCGATACAGCCCAACCCTTCTTTTGACCATCCTAACCATTTTAACTACCTAATTTGATGGCCCTCAGCCCTGTCTTAAAATGGGTGAACCGCTTATTCTTACCATTACTATATCTATATATATCCGCATATCGAAGCCTTATATGAATAAAAAAAAGTGAGTGGTTCCCTATGTAGAGAAAAATTTCTATCATAATTAGGTTAGCTTTCATTATAGCAATTAAGTACAATATGTTAATGAGAAAATACCTATCGAGATTTGAGTAAATAAGAGATTTATGCATCGAAATCATTAAAGAGTTATCTATGCTTGAGGTTAGACTTATATATATTGAGAATGGAAGAATAAGGTAATCTACTTGATCATATTAATAAGTTTGAGCAGCAAGCTTGTTAGTTGTTCAATGGGGAAGAGGAATTAACTACTCTTCTATAAGAACATCAACGGATGCATAGAGAGAATCATGCTAATGAATGGAAACACATTAACTATGAATATATATATATATATATATGGGTATGAATCCTATTTCAGTCAAATTTAAGAAATAATCTTTCAGTTAAACTCTGTTTATTTGTTTCAATCAAACTCTGATTAGTCTAGATTATTTTATTATATTTGACCTATACATTTAGCCTATAAATAGGCTCTTTTATAACCTTAAAAATACACCCATTAGATATTAGAACTCATAACACATTTAGAGAATTTTGTGTTTACGTTTTGAGGTTCTTTATTTTCAAGTTTTCGGGGTTTACTTTTTATCTCCATCTTTTGTTCTCTTCGTTCTTTTGCCATTATAGTAAAATTATCTTTGCCCGTAGTTTTTTATCCTCTTTAGAGGGGTTTTTCCACGTTAAATTTGTGTGCTCAATTTCTCAATTTATTCCACTAATTTTTTACTTGTTACTTAATCGGGTCGATCCTAACAAGTAGTATCAGAGCTAGTTCAATTTTCATAGATCAGCCTATTCAGATATGGCAGCAACAAGGTTTAAAATTGAGAAGCTCGATGGTGAGACAAATTTCAATCTGTGGCAAGTTAAGATGGTGGCAATTCTAGTTCAAATCGGCTTGAAAAAGGTTGTTACAGGAAAAAGCCTGAGAATCTAAATCAAACAAAATGGGAAGAGCTTGATGAAAAGGCCTTGTCTGCAATCAGTTGTGCCTCACGAATATGGTATTGCAGGAGGTATTGATGGAGAAAACCTCATCCGCCTTGTGGAAAAGGTTAGAAACTCTTTATGCGACTAAGTCTCTGGCTAACCGTTTAGTGTTGAAAAACGTCTATTTACATTTTGTATGAATGAAAGTGAGCTTCTTAGAGATCACATCAGTCAATTCATTACTCTTTTAAATGATTTAAAGAATGTTGAGGTTCATATTGACGATGAAGATCAGGCTATGATATTATTGTGCTCTTTACCCCCTTCATACAAGTCTTTCAGGGAGACCCTGATTTATGGCAGAGACAAAATCTCATTCGAAGATGTGAAGGGTCATTTGTTGCGTAGAGGCAAACTCGACAATGAGTTTGGTTTGGATAGCAAGAAAGATAAGCAAGCTTCCGTTTTGGTAGCATCAAAGAAACGAGACAAAATGTGTCGCTATTGTAAAAAGTTAGGTCATGTCAAAGCAGATTGTTATAAACTGCGAAATAAAAGAGCTGCTGAGAGTAACGAGGAAGATGTAGCTGGTGCTAATTTGGTCGATGAAAGAGGTGATTATTTCTTGTTAGTGTCAACGAGCGATAACTCCAAGCTCACGTCCGAGTGGATCCTAGATTCTGGATGTTCTTTCCACATGTGTCCCAATAGAGAATGGTTCTCTACATACAGTTAAGTTGAAGGTGAAGTTGTGCGCATAGGAAACAATTCATCTAGTAAGGTAATTGGTATTGGTACTGTTAAAATTAGGATACAAGATGAGACGATTAGGACACTCTCAGATGTCAGATATGTACCTGATTTACGAAAAAATCTTATCTTATTAAGTATTTTAGACTTGAAAAGATGCAGAATTAACATCGAGTCAAGCGGCATTAAAGTATCTCTTGGAGCTCTCATTTTGTTAAAAGGTAAAAGAACTGGTAGTCTTTATATTCTAGAAGGTTCTATAGTGACCGGTGAAATCGGACGTCCCTCGTCCGTTATAGAGTCGAAGTCAACTCATTTGGAGCAAAGGCAACTTGGTCATAGGAGGGAAAAAGGTATGATCATTTCGTTGACGAGAGGTTCTTTTTTGGATGCAAGTTTTGAAAAGTTAAGGCACTGTGTTCGTGAAAATCAAACTCGGGTTAATTTTAATTTGGCAGTGTGCAAGTCGAAGGCTAGAAGTCTTCCAGTTTCTAAGCACAGATTTGACTCAATTAATTCCCTGCATAGTTCAAGATAGGCCTGTGGCGGGCTTTGGCAAATATGGCATTGTGGAAATATGAGTCAAGGTGGAGATTTGTTGAGTATGACTCCTATTTCAGTCAAATTTGAGAAATAATCTTTTGGTTAAACTCTGTTTATTTGTTCCAATCAAACTTTGATTAGTCTAGATGATTTTATTATTTTTTGACTTATGAATTTAGCCTATAAATAGGCTCTTTTACAACCTTAGAAAATACACCCATTAGATATTAGAACTCATAACACATTTAGAGAATTTTGTGTTTATGTTTTGACGATTCTTTATTTTCGGGCTTTCGGGGTTTAGTTTTTATCTTCATCTTTTGTACTCTTTGTTCTTTTGCCATTATAGTAAAATTATTTTTGCCCGTGGTTTTTTATCCTCTTTGGAGGGGTTTTTCCACGTTAAATTTGTGTGTTCAATTTCTCAATTTATTCCGCTATTTTTTTTTACTTGTTGCTTAATCGGGTCGATCCTAACAATATATATAAAGGAAGGAACAATTCCAATGGTAAAAGTGGACAACAAGAAAGGTTTGAATGGAGAGATTTAAGTAATGTGAGGCGATACTACTATGAAGAATATGAGACATACAATCTCATTGTCCCTAGATGTGAGAAGATTTGAAGAGTTTAAAAATGCTAAAAAGGACTGTGATGAATCAATAATGATGCTGATGTGCTTTATATAGAAGTAATGATTTTGTGGAAATTTATTTTAAATTGGTGGTAGATTTTGCTGCCAATGTGTATGTGTGTAAGGACTAAATAATGTTTACTACTTTGCAAAAGAATAGAGATTTTAGTTGCATCAACATGGAGAAAAACAAAATTTAGAAGGTAAAATATGAGAAGAATCCAATTGAAGCTTCAACGGTAATGTTCCCAATGTAAGGTATGTGCCTATTGCTAATGTCAATAATTTTTTAGGGAGATAACATTGCATGAGTATAAAATACACTAAAACTTGAAAGATGTGCAAAATGTATAAAGAGAATCGTTTGTAACTACAAGGTAGAAAAGGGGAGAAGAACATTTGTTGTTTAGATTGCCACTTGGTGAGAGAAATGTTTACGAAAAATAGAATGCTCTTGTTAAAGAATTGAATGTTAATATTGTGATGGAATTTGTGTCAAAAAGAGGTATTGTTCAAATTTTGATTCTCATTAAGATTATTAATGATTAGCTTTATTTAATAAATGGATATTTAAATTAGATGGAAAGTTAAGTAAGAAGCCAACAAATAGAGAATAAATTTTAGTCATGTAAAAGTAATTTGAGAAAGAGATTGAATAAATTTTTTATGTCGCGAGTAGTAGGGCAAAAGAGTTGAATTATGTCTAATTTATAATTTCTTAAGGACATTACGAAGACTTCTTCCAAGAGAGAGTCCGACCTCCCCGAACAAATAGTTTCTTGATGAAATGAAGGTGAGAAAAGATGATGATGAATGGAGGGAATAAGTTGACATTACTGAATGCCGAAAATTTAGTCGAGTTAATAAGTTTTCTCTTATTCAAAATAAGTGAGTTATATATATATTGAGTTTTATTTTTTTATGTTTATAGAATGAGTCATGTGATCCTACTAATGTCTCCTAAATCAAGTTTTATTTCATTAGGCCTTAGAGTTTAATCGATAGTACGAGACATGGGGGATGTTTATTCTTGATTAGATAGTGAACTTTGGCAACACCTCCACTCGAACGAACGGAGAGCGTCAGATATATTACAAAGATATTGGTGTGTTATTAATTTCAAAATTAAAAATTAAAAAAATTAAAGTTCCCATTTGAAGGCTTTTGTTTGCGTTGAAAAGTTGGGTGCCCCAAATTGAATCTCTTTGTTTACACTTCTAATTTGGAGGATTTTTATTTGCCAAAAACAAAGAATAAAAAAAAGAGAGGAGACAAAGCAAAGAAAATAAAGGGACATAAAGAAAAGCTTTGTTTAATATTTATAAGATTATCTCATATTTTATTTTTCAGTTTCGATTATTTGAATTATAATACTAAAAATACCCTTACTGTTTTACTTAAAAATTATATAAATAGTCATGCTTTCACTCAACACATTAAAAATAGTAATAAAATCATTATATAAATTAAAAGCATTTCCTCAGAATAAAAAAGAGAAAAAGGAAGCAAGTCACTAAACAATCCAAAGACAAAGACGGCTTTAAGCTTAGCTTTGCTTTGCTTTGCTTTGCATTGCCGGTCAAGTTATAGCTTTGGTTTTGCCTCTTTCATAAAGCGACGAAAAATAACAGAACACACACCTCTTTCATTCTTAATTTATAATTTGAGAGAGAGAGAAAAATACCAAAGCTATTATCATTGTTTTCTTTCACTCTCTCTTTCTTTCCTTGTTTGGATCGGATCTGGAAGAGCTTCTCAGAAGAAGAGAAGCTCAAAAACAAGGCAAACCCCTCAAAGAAACAGGAAAGCTGTTTCACTTTTCTCTTCAAAGAACAACTTCTTCTTTCTTTTTTTTTTTTTTTTCAAATTTCCTTTCTGGGGTTTTCATTTCATGAAAGATTTCACCTTCCACTGCATTGTTTTCTCTGTTCTAGGATAAGGTAACTTGGTTTTAGCCTCATTAAAGTCTTGCTCTTTGGTGGGTTCTTTTGCTTTTGCTTTATTGATCAAGGATTTTTTTTTCTTGTTAATGCATTTTCTTAGTAAACAAAGTTTGCATTTTAACTCTGAAAAAAGAAGAAAAAAAGGTTGAGTTTTTGGGTTTTTGAGAAACTTGAAAGTCATGCTTCCTTTTCTAACTCAATTCATTGTTAATTATGATTTATTAATCTGTTGTAAAGCTCAGAATCTCTAGTCTTTTCTGTAATTGTGAATGTTGATGGTGATTATATTTGTTTCTTGGCAGAAGATTCTGGCAATTAATTGAACTTTAGTTTGTCAGTGATAGGGTTTGTTGAATTTGTTCAATGGAATCACTTGTAATTTCTTCATCAAAGAGTAACCCTCCTTCAACATCTGGGACTCCTAGGCCATCTCGGCCTCCGTCTCCGAACCGATCCGAAAAAGAAAGGACTATTTCGACATCCCATGTAGCTACTCTTAACCATGGCGTAAGGATTGTTCGACATCCCAACGGTTCTATAGGTTATCAAAAGCATTCTTCCAAACCAGCTGATGGCAATGTGCAGCATGAAGAATTGCCTGATGCGGCGAAACAATGTTCCGATTCGAGTAAAGGGAAATCCGAGAAAGCAGAAAACCAATCTTCCTTCAAACATCCCATTGATGATCACAAAAGTGCTAGTTCAAGTGGTTCATTGGAATCTGAAAAAGTTGTGCAGTTGAACAACCATACTGTATCTCGAATGGAACCGAGCTCCTGTCCAAATCCAGCTTTGAATATGTGCACTGGCACACAGTATGCTGAAGCCAAACAAAGTTTCACCAATACTGAAGTTAGCGAATGTGCAAGCACCGTTGAAAAGTCCGGTGAAAGCGGTGAAGTGAATAATTCCTTCGATTTAGGTGAGAGTAGGAAGACAAGCCTCTATAGAGAGAGCACTGGTAGTGATGTTAGCGATGAAAGCAGCTCGAGTTTTCTAAGCAGTACAGTGTATAAGCCCCATAAAGCAAATGATATAAGATGGGAAGCAATTCAAGCTGTTCGATCTCGGAAGGGAGATTTGGACTTCAAGCACTTCAGGGTGCTGAAGAGACTCGGATGTGGGGATATTGGCAGCGTTTATCTATCGGAATTGACCGGCACGAAGACTTATTTCGCCATGAAGGTTATGGATAAAGCTCTTTTGGCAAGTCGAAAGAAGCTTCCTAGAGCCCAAACAGAGAGAGAAATTCTCCAGTCTTTGGATCATCCCTTCCTACCTACATTGTATACACACTTTGAAACGCAAAAGCTTTCTTGCTTGGTGATGGAGTTCTGCCCTGGAGGCGATTTACATGCTCTCCGGCAAAGACAACCTGGGAAGTACTTTTCTGAGCAGGCTGCCAGGTTAGCTTTTGATCCTCTCATTATTCGATAATCAAGCATGTATTATTGCATTTTTAGTTTATTGCTGGTCAAATTAACAATCTTTTATGATAAACCTGTGGATCCATTCCTGCTAGAAACTCGATGTTAAATTTTGTTGGTATTGTGGTTCTCTATAAAGAACCATAAGAAACCCTTTGTATTGAGTTGGTCGTATTCATATACGTGACATTATCATCTCTTGTTGCACACCATGGGATCCCGGGTTTCAGGCATCCCTGATTATATACCGTTCATTCAGGTTTTTTCAGCATATCAGATGATGATAATGCGTGGTCTGACATGGACTGATTGATATAAAACGGTTAAAGCTGAGTAAGTATTAGTACTAACTAGTGTTATCTGCATTGATCTTTTCTGATGATCCGCAGATTTTATGTGGCGGAAGTTCTACTTGCTTTGGAGTACCTGCACATGCTTGGGATTATTTACAGAGACCTTAAGCCGGAGAATGTTTTGGTAAGAGAAGATGGGCACATTATGCTTTCGGATTTCGACCTCTCTCTTAGATGTTCCGTCTCTCCTACTCTGGTTAAATCTTCGAACTCGACCCTGGAAACGAAAAGTTCAGCATACTGTGCTCAGCCTGCATGTATTGAGCCAACTTGTGTGATGCAGCCAGATTGTATCCAACCTGCATGTTTTGGGCCGCGGTTTTTTTCGAGCAAGTCCAAGAAAGAAAAGAAGAGCAAAGTAAAGAACGAAACAAGTCATCAAGTAAGTCCTCTTCCCGAGCTCATTGCAGAACCAACAAATGCCCGATCGATGTCCTTTGTAGGCACTCATGAATACTTGGCACCTGAAATCATTAAAGGTGAAGGCCACGGAAGTGCCGTAGATTGGTGGACATTTGGGATCTTTTTGTACGAACTTTTGTTTGGTAAAACCCCGTTCAAGGGGGCCGGGAACCGTGCAACTCTATTTAATGTCGTTGGCCAGCCATTAAGATTTCCCGAGTATCCTAGCGTGAGCTTTGCTGCTAAGGACTTGATCAGAGGTTTACTCGTAAAGGAACCACAGCATCGGCTTGCCTATAGGCGTGGCGCTACCGAAATTAAACAGCATCCATTCTTTCAAAGCGTGAATTGGGCTCTCATTCGTTGTGCAAATCCACCCGATGTGCCGAAGCAAGTTGTGATGGACTGTTCTGCTGGAACAAACTCGGCAAAGGTACCACCAACCAATGACAAGGTTCCGGGTTTAGCTGTGAAGCCTTCTGGTAATTATTTAGAGATTGATTTCTTTTGATTCTCGTAATCATTATCTTTCTTAGAAACAATGTTTCCAACACCATGCACCTTCACTTCAATTGTGCACAACTGGTCTCTAATCTTTTGCTAAATCATTAGTTCCTTTGATAGGGACATGTACTTTGAAGCCCCCCCTCAAACAACTGCATTTTCTTTGAAAAAAATTATCAGCTGAATTCAAATGAATTGAAAAAAATAAAGAGAAAATTAAACGGACAATTGACTTGGGCCAATAATTACCAAGTGACGCCTTCGTCACGAAAGGCCCAACTAAAACATTCCACGTTTGCAAACCAGAACTCATTTTTCTTTTTCTCCCACGCGCTTCGGCAGCTAAGAGTTACGTGGGGCCTTGCAATTGGGAGGGGTCCCACCTACTTGGCGTACACGAAAAAATATCTTCGTTTCTCCAACGTGATCGGAGGGGAAATCAAATCAGGTAAGGTAGGGCCTAGGTGGTCCTTGGTTTATTACTGTGATTCCCGTGTAGGTGGGCCCTGCTTCCTTTCTAGAAATTTTACTAGTCCAACGGCCATCCATGCGGTAATTGCACCTAATGTTCTTTGGATTTTTCATTAACGACGGCTATGATTTATATTTTATTTTGTGGTTAAAATATGTTATAAGTTCATCTACTTTTAAAATTTTTGAATTTAGTCCCAGTCCCGGTATTTTTATTTTCAGATATTTAATCTTGTTACTCTTTAAATTTTAAAATTTAGATCTAACTTTTAACACGATTTAATTTGTCGGTGTGACATTTTAAAACAAATACTCATTTAGTAACCATGTAATTAAAAATTGTTGTAATTAATCTAAATTTAACAAAAAATTAAATGGCATTAACCGTTGATCTTGAATTTTAAAATCTGAAAAGTAAATGAATTAAATTCATAAGAATAAAAATATAAAGGTTAAATTTTAAATTTTCAAATAGTATGAAGACCTATCACATATTTTAATGTTATTTTATTTGATAAATGTTTTTAGGTTTTTTAAGAATTTTTGCTAACTATATCACATTAATACCTTGATCTTCTCTAATATATATGTGGGTAAACTGAACTATATCACTAAATTATGAGTAAGTTTTCGTTTTGGTCACTTAACTAAAAAAGTTACAATTTGCTCACTGAACTAATCAACAAAATTTTATTTAAGTCACTGAGTTGTTAAAATCAATGCTACATGGATTTCTCTATCCGCACTGTCTCGCACTAATCGAAAGCTTTCTTTCCCCTTCTCTTCTATAGTTTAGTTTTTTCATGAAATAACTTTGAATGTCACTAATTGTGAACCAAAATTCAAATGAATTTTTTTTCAATCTTCGACACTGACTATCAAATCAACTTAGATCTAAAGTATATTCTTCTACTCATCGATAGATATTGATCTACCGTACCAATCGTCGAATCATCGCTTGAAGTTCACTTGTGGAACTTTAAAAAAATACTTAACAACCAAGTGACTTAAATAAAAACTTTTGAATAGTTGAGTGACTTAAATGAAAACTTTAAATTAATTTAAAGACCAAATTATAACTTTTTTAATTAAATGACCAAAACAAAAACTTATCTATGATTGCTAACGGTGTATTTTAACAATATGAATTCGTATACTATTATCTGTGAAGTTGAATTTTTTTTTTTTACTATTCCGTTGGTATGAATTTGCTACTTCCTATAAATTTCATTTTAATTAGGTACAATTTAACTTTTGGCCCCTGAACTTGGTAAGTAAGTCCATATTGGTTCCTAGACTTTATTTTTATCCATTTTGATCACTGAACTTGAAAATTGTTATTCATTTAAGCCTATTCTATTACGTGAAAAAAAAAGAGATAATGCATCTTTTGGCCTCTAAACTTAGCAAGTAGGTCCACATTGGTCATGAACTAGACAATTAGGTTCCATTTAAAACTTGTACTTTTTTGATCCATTTTGATCATTGAATTTGAAAAATCTAAAAGTTAGATGTTGTGGCACTCTGAGATTGTGCCACAGCATTACTTGAAAAAAAAATTAGATGATGAGGTGGTACAATCTCATAGTTTTATATTTAGTATTTCAATATCCATCGATGGTTGAACAGGTTAGACCATCAGTTCTCAATTCAATAAGTTCAATTGGTTCAGTTGTCGGACCAACAATAATTAAATAATTAATTAAAAATTCATAATAATCTAAAAGATTTCTTTTAGATTATTATGAATTTTTAATTAATTAATTAATTAATTATTGGTTTAATGATTAACTGGTTGAATTGAGAACTGGTGGTCTAACCCATTCAACCATGGGTTCGATTATTAAAACATAAACTATGACACTCCAGGATTATACCACATCATCATCTAAAAAAATTTTATTTTTCAAAGAGTGTCACGTAATTAAACTTTTAAGTTTTTCAAGTTTAGGGATCAAAATAGATTTAGTTGTCATGCTTAAAATTGACCAAAAAAAGTATAGGTACTAAAGTGAACTCAGTGGTCAAGTTCAAAGGCTAATGTGGACCTACTTGCCAAGTTCAGAGGTAAAAAGTTATATTATCCTCTCTTTTTTCACAATCATTAACAGAATGAGCTTAAGGAAATAATGATTTTCAAGTTTATGGATCAAAGTAGATAAAAAAAATTTAAGGGCCAATGTAGACCTAGTTACCAAGTTCAGGGCTAAAAGTTATATTATCCCTTATAATTAACTTAAATTGAAAAAAAAAAGGAAAAAAAAGAAAAAGAAAAAGAAAGCAGTTCTACCGAACCTTCAATAGCCCTAACACCAGCTAATCCGCTCCTTCAATCTCAGTCCGCGCGTATGATTTACGCTCGATTCAAGTTTTCTTTCAAAGCTCCCCTTATGCGCATTGCGCAACCTTCCCGCTGCTTCTTCACATCCTCCATTTTCTTTGCTCGAACTCAGCTTAACGTTTCTCTAAAACCTTTGCCTTCTGTTTCTTCTTCTTCGATGGCGGATCCTAGCAACTTCTCAACTGTATCCGCCGAAGATGAGGCGAAGTATGGCTTCACGCGCGAGGAGATGTACTCGAGTAACCTCGCTGGCACCGTCAATCCTTACGACCATCACTTGTTTCTCCGCCATAGGTCCTATACCGATTGGGCTTCCCGCGTCGAAGAGGATTCCCTCCCTAAGCTTTTCTCGTCCACTCTTAAGTCTCGCAAAAACGACATCCCTGTTAAGGTTCGTTCTTCTTGTTTCGATTAGTTCACCATTGCCTTTAAGGTTTGAATTTCAATTGATCTTTTTTTTCCTTCTCTTTTTTTCTTTGATAGACACTGTTGACGGTTATTGAAGGAGAGCAATCTGATGGAGATGTGCTGGTTTTCCCTGATATGATCAAATACAAGTAAGTTTTCCTTTCCTGTCTTGAATGTTTTAGAACTAATTTCCTTTTTAGATATTGTTGACTTTCCTTTACAAGATCGGATGCTGTAAAACCGAATAGATTTTTGGTGAGAAATTTACTTTTTAAAAAAATTATCGGTTTAAGAATCTGATTCCCCCAAAAAAAAAAAGTAATAAGATTTCTGATTTGGTTATTTGTAAATCATGAAAGTAGCCTTTCTTGAATTATTGACTTCATTTTTTTTTATAACAGTAGACAATAATTTTCATGCTTAACTAAATGGTGAAATGTGTCAAAAGTTGAAGGTTTGACTGTGTCAATGCAATCCTCCTGTAAATTGTAGGCCAGCATATCCTGCGCTAGAGTTTGCTTTATTTACTATTTTCTAATGCTTATATGTTGAGTTGAGATAGAATGTTTTTCTTTTTTGTTTGAAAAATAATGGGAAAATTCTATTAATAGAGTACTTATGCTGAGGATCTTTTGTTGTTCTGATGGTAGGGGTTTGACCGAGGGTGATGTGGATGGCTTTGTTGAGGATGTGCTTGTGAATGGCAAACCATGGGCTTCCAGAGTGCAGGAAACGTTTACTGGTTCTTATATCTTTGTGTGTGCTCATGGTAATCGTGACAAGAGATGCGGTGTATGTGGACCGATCCTGATTGAAAAGCTGAATGAGGAGATTGCATTGCGAGGATTGAAGGATCAGGTGTTTGTAAATGCTTGCTCTCACATTGGAGGGCACAAGTATGCTGGGAACTTGATTATCTTCAGTCCAGATTCCAAGGGAAAAATTACGGGCCACTGGTAATATCTACATCCCTGTCTCATCGTGCTTCTTTGTATTGGATGGATTTTGATGTTATTGATTACTTCGCCTCAAACAATTGCAGGTATGGCTATGTTACTCCTGAAGATGTACCTGAATTGCTGGATCAGCACATTGCGAATGGCAAAATAATAGAACGTCTTTGGAGGTTTGTGGATTTTGACATTTTGTTTGTGCTGAACTTAAGTTAGTTAATGTGTAGTATGCCCCTTTTGTTCCATTTCTGATGATATTCATCTATTCAAAATGGATTTACTGCCTCAATCTTTTGTCTGAACATGCTTAAAATGCATAAATTTGAAGTTATTCATTGAAAGAGTATCTAATTTACCTTTAGACCTGTATGATTTACTGCAGCAGCTGAAGCCGTTCCTAGCATTGATTGTCTTAACTGCTGACAAGGCAGTAGCTAATTATCTCTTAGCTTTATTTTGCACTAATACTACTTCAGAACTCTTTCTGGAGGCTGTCCTTTACTTGATTTCTGTGTAATGTTCTGATGAATGTTTCTTTTCTGACTTCATGCTACTTATGTTGGGCTTTTTTTTTTTTTTTTGCTAGGATTTTAGGGAAAATCATTTAAGCAAGTGCTATTTACACAATATACAGTCTGTTTTGTTTATGGGAAGCCCCATATCTATCGAATGGCTAATTCCTTATGCCTTAACAAACTTTTAGTTATTCCTTTTTCTGTTTTCTTTTCTTTTATAGTTAGTTTTACTTGCTATATTGCTTTGACTCTTCATTTGAGTCCCTGTGTCTGTTATTCGTGTCTAACCCGTATTTGGACATGGTAGCGGGAGATGGCCCTCCAAAGATCCTTCAAATACATGAAAAAACTTAGAAATTTTTATTGCATTTGTGCTGGACATGTACTGTAGCTGATGCAATTAAGTTTGAATAGCATAGTTCCTTGCAACTACATGTAATTGAAATAAATGCTTTTAACCATGTATTAACCCATACATCTGCAGGGGTCAAATGGGGGTTTCTACTGAAAGTGGTGATGGAACAGGGGAACAGAAGCTTCCGAATGGGACAGAAGTGAAGAAAAATGAGAAGCCTGAAGAGTCAACTGTTCAAAAGACCAGGGAAAATGTGGGCAGTTGTTGCCAGGGTGCTAATGGGTCTAGCTGTTGCATGACTGCTAGCTCGGAAGTAAGTGAAACAAAGAAAACTGAAGAAACAACAGAAGCTCATGGAAAAAAGGGGCTGTGCGGTTTGACAAGCTGGGTAGGATCATGGGAACAACGTGATGTTCTTACAGCAGCAGCGGTGGTTGGAGCTGTGGCAACCGTTGCTGTGGCTTATAGCTACTATAGAAGGTCAGGCTGAATTAAGGACATGTAATCCAATTTCGTACTGTTTGCTCAAGGGTTGTACACCCCTGTTTTTTGGTTGCGGAGGCAATGGTGACAATAAAATAATCCTCCAAACGACAAACTTCATTAGGAGATGGATACAAATAGTCATATTACTTTTATTTTGATATCTACTTGCATTGAGATATTTCAGTAGATGCAATTAGACATTTGGAATGCTTCAGCTCGATACCGAAATTATGAGTAGAAAAATGCTTGCTAAAATTTGTTGGATACGATATAATTTAAAGTTTTGGTTTGTTTGGTATTGTTTTTCTTAATGCTTTAAAGAAATACCTCCTTCAACATCTGTTTATTTGGCATTGATTCGACTATATGATACCCCCAAAACCCTTCATATTCATGATCACTGATGTTAAATGACAAGGTAATTAAAACATGAACTTGAGATTTTGGCCTTTAATCTTAAAGGCTAAATTACAACATCCTGAGATTGGTTATAATCTATTTTACCAACTTTAGTGTTCTTCCTATAAAAATTCTCTCCATTTGCATGCTAATTCTGTATTTTTATCATCCTAGTCCGATAAAGCTTGGGATAAAAACTTGGGTGTCTTACGTTTGGAATTAGAATTTACTAGGTTTAGGATTTCTTTGCTTCAAATTTACAAAGTTGGAGGCCATGTTGTCCCGACAGCCTTCTAAATTATTCTATCGGAGATTAAATAAATAAAAATGTACATATGCCTCTCATTTTCTTCATGTATCAAGCAGAAGATTTTCTATCAAAAGAAGCTGATGGCAACTAACTATTGTTTAAAGAAGAAATTTTGAGTGAGTTCAGGTACCATAATAAAAGATTTAATGCTAAACATGCATAAATTTTTAAACCCAAACTAAAAGATTCTTCACTATATATGGGTTATTTTACCAAAATGACTCCCAAAAAATAAATAATTACAAAAATTATTCAGGTTCAAAAACAATCACTCAAATGATTTGAAATAAATAAGAAAATGGGGTTAGGGGACTTAATGACCGGCACCACCTTGATTTTTGACCCAATCATTACTTGATAATTGTGTCAGACTTAAAAAAATATTAGTTTTTGAGGTCGGGAGACTTAATGGTCGACACCCCTGTATTTTTTTTCCAGACGGTAGCATACTAGTATACATTTGTACCAATATTTGAAAAAAAAAAATTGCGTTGGGGGTGTAAGTAGTCGACACCACTTTTACACATAAAAAAAAATACTTTTTTTTTGGGTGCTGGCACACTGATGGTCGGCACCCACTTTATCAGATAAAAAAATTTTGGGGTTAGGAGTACTAGATGGTTGGCATCAGCTTTTTCGGTGATCGAAATTTTTTTTCGAGTGTTGTGACACTGATGGGCAACATCCTTGTACCCAATTTGAGGAAAAAAATTTGGATGTTGGGACATTGATGGCCAACACCCTTGGACCATATTTGAAAAAAAAAATTTGGGGGGTGCTGGGACATTGATGGCCGGCACCCCCTTAGCCTATATATATAAACTATTTGGTTGTGGTATTGTAATTAGATGAGAAAAAATTGTTGAGATTATCATCAAATGGGAGTGTTTGGGTGTGTACCATCAAATGGGGATATCGTATTTGGGAGTATATCAGCAAATTGGTGTGATATAGTGGATTGCAGATGGGAGTGTTTTAGAGTGTACAACCGAATTTCGGGGTTGAATTATATATTATCATGTTTTAACGGAGTTGAATTATATACTGTCACATGAACCGCATTGTGCCATTAAGGGTCAGATGATTACTTTCACCATAGATGGCGAACTATGTAGACCAGTGACGATTAAAAAATACGGTGAGCAAACATGGTCGAAATTACTAAATGCAATGTAGACTTGATTCAAGCAAAAGACGACTAACTGTGGAGAAACTACTATTCAAAATTATTCGATATTATTTGTTGGTCGAATTATATTTTTCGTATATTAGTTTTCTAAGATGTTCGCATTTTCTTTTATATGCAATTTTTTTGGGGTATTATCATTTTTTCAAATTATTACTTTTTACTTAATATTTTTTGCTCATCTATGCCTAGAAATAATTAAGTTAAAAATTTAAAATTTTTCGTATTGGAAGAATAATTACAAAGTTAATATCTACAAAAAAATCAAAAATGTCTAGATCTTGACGACATCCCGGGGCCGACGTAAAACGATAGGGCTACAATTTAAAATTTTTGTATTGGAAGAATAATTACAAAGTTAATATCCACGAAAAAATTGAAATTGTCTAGATCCTGATGACATCCCGGGGCCGGAGTAAAACGATAGGGCTACCTCCGTTGGCGAGGGATTGCACCTTGAGGAGGCATTTGATAGTTGCTCGGGTCAGCGTTTGGTGTCCCTCCCAGTGTACTTAAGAAAGTTGTATAATTGTATACCCCGTCATTGTAACACCCCTAACCCGTAACCGTCGCCGGACAAGGGTTAAGAGGTATTACTAATCATTTTCGAACATTACAAATCCTTCCGTATTCAAATATAGCAATCCCATTCATCGAGTCCCTTAAATAGGTCAACAAGACCTTAAACATGCTTTAGAATAGGGCCGAGACTAAACCGAACACATACGAAAATTTTTGAAATTCAAACATTTTTCGAAGTTACAGAGGTCACACGCCCATATGGGTAAGCCGTGTGCCACACGCCACGGACACGCTCGTGCGTCCAAGCCGTGGCAAAATAGGGCATACATATTGACTTGTCCACACGGCTTGAGACACGCCCGTGTGCCTCACCCGTGGTCGACACTGACTTGCACCACATGGCCAACCACACGCCCGTGTGTCCAACCCGTGGTCGAGTCTAACTTGAATCAAATTACAATCTCTAAAGACACGGTCGAGCTACACACCGTGTGCTCAACCGTGTGGGCAATTATAGGCCATTTTCAAGGCCAAACTTGCCTACCACACTTAGGATCACCTACATACCTCAAATCACATGCATTTATACATCAAATGGAAACCAAAACATGCCAATTCACTCACCAACTAATCAATAACCATATCATCAATATCTATACTCAAGTTCCACTCAAATAAGTTCATTCCAAAAATACTAATTTCATGTACCAAAACATATAATACAAGCATCATGTTATGTATACCACAAGATCACATTCAAACCACAAAACTCATCAACCATTTAAGCATGATCATACCATTTCCATTGTCACTACCTCATGCCATATTCATCATTCAAATAATCCACACATGCATTCGAACACCATTCAACTTTCAAACCATATCACATGGCAATCTTATACTCATAAAAAATGCCCTATCCACTAGCCTATACATGCCATATACCAAATATATACATCTTTCAAAAGTACCAAAATAGATAGTCGATAGTGTGATTGAGTAGCTTACGATCCCTAAATCCGAGCTAGCTTTGCTGACACTGTAAAACAGAGAAACACATCACACAGTAAGCTTAAGAGCTTAGTAAGTTCGTAACATAATACATTTAATTTAATAAATCAAATACAATATACAAAATGAATCCATCACATTGATAAATTCTCAAATGTTCACACCATACCATCCATAACTATTATACTCACTCATCCATTCATAAATCTATACATAATTTCATCAACCACAAAGGTTCAATACATACCTTAGCCAACACATAGTTATTCACCATCCATGCTAATTCATGCTCGATATTACATTTTGATCAACCTTTGTTATTCATTTGGTTTAATCGCACATTTAGTGCCAATTTCGTAGCCGAAGCATTATTGTCATCGCATACTTAGTGCCTATACTTTAAACCAAACTTATCTCGGTATCACACACACAGTGCCAAATCAATAAGCTGAAGCTTCTATTATTTCGCACACACAGTGCCAATCATCTCTGTCTCGTTTCTAATTTCGCACACTTAGTGCCTCATTACTCGATTTCATATGTAATACATTTTATTTCATTAAATATACATTCATTCAATTCTCATCACATAGATATAAATTTAACAAATTGTATTATATCCGAACTTACGTCGAACATTGAAATACCGAAACTAGCCAATCAATCGAGTACTTTGTCTTTGCCTCGATCTCGATCCGAATCTCTCCTTTCTTGGTCTATACATATCCAAATTTAACTCATTCAATCACCAATCCATTCAATTTAATCCAAACACACATATTTAGGAATTTTACAAAATAGCCCTCACATTTTCACATTTTGACACTTTAGTCCCTATTTTACAAAATCACAAAATACAAAAAATTTCACTATATCATGCTTAGGCCGAATTCTCCTTATACTCATACAAGTCCATATATTTCATTTATCTCACATTTTAGTCCTTTAGTTTCTCATTTTCACATTTAGCCCAAAATAGTCAAATTCATCAAAAATTCAAAGACAAAATATGTTAATCTAACACATATATTTCATATTTCATCTTCAAACATTACAAAGATCATGAATTCATCCATGACAAATTTCAAATTCATCATCAATTCACAAAATTGAAGCATGGGTTTTGAAGAACACTAAGCAACGATTACAAAAACGTAGAAATTATTAAAAATTGATCAAAATTCATACCTTAATTTAGCCAAATCAAAGTCGAACCCTTGAAAGCTTTTGTTCTTATTTCTTATTTCAATATTCGGTGGATGAACACTTAGAAATGTCGACCATTTTAACTTTTTTTATTATAATGTATATTATTTATCCAATTACTAAATTAACCTTTTTATTTTTATTTGATTTCCACTAACATATGGCATTTTTGTCCATCCAAATTTCTTTTGGTTTAATAGCAACATAAGGACTCCCATTTAAGTAAGCCATGTCAAATTAACACTGTAACAATCAGCACACAACTTTTGCATTTTATGCGATTAAGTCCATTTTTCCTAATTCGGCACACTAACGATAAAATTTTCACACCAAATTTCCACACATGCTCAATCACAAATTATAAACATAAAAAATAATATTAAAGTATTTTTTTGACCTCGAATTTGTGGTCCTGAAACTACTGTTCCGACTAGGGTCTAAAATGGGCTGTTACAACTCTCTCCCCTAGGGATTTTCGTCCTCAAAAATCTTACTAGTGAATAGGTTTGGATATTGCTCTCTCATAATATCCTCGGGATCCCACGTAGCTTCTTCAACTCCGTGTTTGTGCCACAATACTTTCACTAAGGACATTATTTTGTTTCTCAACTTTTTCATCTCACGAGCCAAAATTTGAATCGGTTCTTCAGTATACGACAAATCTGACTGAATCTCGACTTCAATAGGAGCAATTACATGTGATGGATCAGATCTATATCGTCAAAGCATCGATACGTGGAATACATTATAAATATTTTCTAATTCAGGTGGCAACAGCAATCTATAAGCAATTGGCCCAATTCGTTTGATGATCTCATATGGTCCGATAAACCTCGGACTCAGCTTGCCTTTTCGGCCAAATCGAAGTATTTTCTTCCACGGAGACACTTTCAAAAATACTTTATCACCGACCTCAAATTCGATATCTTTTCATTTTAGATCTGCATAGGACTTCTGACGATCTGACGTTGCTTTCAAACTGTCACGAATCACTTTTACTTTCTGCTCGGTCTCTTTTATTAAATCAACCCCATGAATCTTACTCTCACTCAGCTCAGTCCAATACAATGGAGTTCGACATTTTGACCGTAAAGGGCCTCATACGGTGCCATTTTGATACTAGATTGAAAACTATTTTTGTATGCAAATTCAATCAGTGTCAAATGCTTTTCCCACGTATTTCGAACTCAAGAATGTAGCATCTTAACATATCCTCAAGAATCTAAATGATCCACTCGAATTGTCCATCTATTTTCGGATGAAATACATTACTAAAATGCAACTTTGTGCCTAAAGCCTCTTGCAATTGCTTCCAAAACCGTGAGGTAAATCTCGGATCTCTGTCAGACATAATAGATAGTGGCACCCCATGCAATCTCACAATCTTAGCAATATACAATTCGACTAACTTGTCAAATGAATAATCTGTTCTCCCAGGAACAAAATGAGCTAATTTCATCAATCTATCAACTATCACCCGATCACATCTTTCTTTCCTAGAGATAAAGTCAATCCCGACACAAAGTCCATCGTACTTCTCTCCTATTTTCACTTAGGAATCATAATCGGTTGTAACAAATCGGACAGAACCTGATGTTCGGATTTAACTTGCTGACAAACCAAGCATTTCGAAACAAAATCTAAGATGTCCCTTTTCATACCATGCCACCAATAAAACTATTTCAAATCGTTATACATTTTTATACTCCTCGGGTGAACAGCCAAACGACTACTGTGAGCTTCGTTCAAAATCAACTGAATTAACTTTGAATTCCTCAGAACACAAATTCGATCTCTAAATCTCAAACAATCATCACTATCAATTCAAAATTCTGAATCAGAATTCAAATCACATTAAGCTTGTTTTGCTATAATTTCATCATCACTTTTCTAAGCATCACAAATCTGACGTACGAACATCAGCCTCACTTTCAACTCAGCCAAAACTGAACCATCATCACATAGATCTATCTGAGTACTCATAGCTCGCAAAGCACATAAAGACTTCCGACTCAAAGCATCAACAACCACATTAGCTTTACCCGGATGATAATCAATTACTAAGTCATAGTTTTTTAGTAACTCTAACCATCTCCGCTGTCTCAAATTCTATTCTTTCTGAGTCATAAGATATTTCAAACTCTTGTGATCAGTAAAAACATGACATTTCTCACCAAACAAGTAGTGACGCCAAATCTTCAATGCAAATACTATCGAAACTAATTCAAGATCATGGGTCGGATAGTTCTTTTCATGCGGTTTTAACTACCTCGAAGCATAAGCGATGACTTTGCTTTCTTGCATCAACACACATCCCAAACCATTCAACGATGCATCACTGCAAACTATGAATTCTTTACCCGATTCAGGTTGAACTAACACAGGTGCCTCTGTCAACAATGCTTTCAACTGTTCAAAACCCTGCTGACACTTTTCTGACCACTCAAATTTAACATCTTTCTGTAGCAACTTCGTCAATGGAGTCGCAATCATCGAGAAGCCTTTTACAAACCATCTATAATATCCCGCTAGTCCCAAAAACTACGGACTTCAGACACATTTCTCGGAGGCTTCCATTCTAAAATAGTGAGATCTTACTCGGATCAACTCGTATTCCCGCAGCTGATATAATATGCCCTAGAAAACCAACCTCAAGCAACCAAAACCCACATTTGCTGAACTTTGCATACAATTGCTTCTCACGTAGAGTTTGTAATACGATTCCCAAATGCTTGGTATGTTGCATCTCATCACACGAGTAAATCAGAATGTCATCAATGAACACCACAACAAAACAATCCAAATACGGTCTGAATATCCGGTTCATCAAATCCATAAATATTGCATGAGCATTCGTTAGTCCAAAAGGCATAACTAAGAATTCATAATGTCCATACCTTGTTCTAAAAGTAATTTTGGCACCTCCGATCAAACAGATAATCGATTCATGGTAATGGATATTTATACTTTATCATCACTTTGTTTAGCTGTCGATAATTAATACACATCCTCATAGTGCTGTCTTTTTTTTCACAAACAATACAGGAGCACCCTAGGGCGAGAAACTTGGTCGTGCAAATCCTCTATCTGTCAACTCTTACAACTGAGACTTTAACTCTTTTAATTCTGTTGGTGCCATTCTATACAGAGCTATTAAGTTAGGAGTCGTTCCCGGTACTAATTCAATACTAAATTTAACTTTTCGTATCGAAGGTAATCCCGATAATTCTTCAGGAAACACATCTGGGAACTCGCAAACTACAAGTACAGATTTAACTTTCTTTTCTATCACTTTTGTATCAATCACATATGCAAGATAAGCTTCACAACCCTTTTTCACATAATTCAAAGGTTTCATTGAAGATATAACAACCGGTAACCCATTCAAATCACTGGATTCAATTCAAACTATCTTACCATTCTGACTTCTCAAATCAATACCCTTCCGTTTACAATTCACAATAGCATTATGTAAAGTCAGCCAATCCATACCCAGAATGATATCAAATTCATCGAAAGGTAGCAACATCAAATTAGCCGGAAAATAAACATCCCGAAACATCAATGGATAATTCTTGCACACTTTATCCACCAAGACACACTTGCCTAAAGGGTTCGATACTCTAATCACAAATTTAGTAGACTCAACAAGTAGAGTCTTACTTGATACTAAATTCACACACACATAGGAATGAGTAGAACCTGGATCTATCAATGCAATCACATCAGTATCAAATAGAGTAAAAGTACCAGTAATGACATCTGGAGATGACGCTTCTTCTCGCTCGCGTATAGCATAAGCTCGGATAGGTGCTCTAGCCTCAGATCTCATAGCTGTATCTGTCGTCCCTTTCTGACTACCACTCACATTTTCGGTGTTTTGGGAGGTCTACCCCTAGCCGTCATATTACTCGGTCTCGCACTCTAAACATTGTCTTTCTAACTCTAGGCAATCTCGAATGAAATGATCTCAAGATCCACACTTATAATAATTTCTATTATTGTACTTGCCCCAACATTCTCCAACGTGTCGTCTTCCACATTGTCTACACTCAGGCTTGTTGCTTTTGACACTTCTAATGTTTGATTCAGTCGGAATTTGAGTTCTTGGACCAACACTTTGTTTCGCACGTTCTCTACCGAATGTCCAAATGAAGTATTTGAACGATTGATTACATCTTTAAATCTCTTCGTTGAAGGTTGAGACGACTTACTCATCGATCTTTTTCTTTCATCCCTAGCCTAGAATCAACTTTCTTCTTTTCTTTGCTAAGCTCCTCGACTTTGCAAGCTCTTTCAACCAATACAACAAGTTCATTATGGTCAAGTATTCCAACCAACAATTTGATGTCTTCATTCAGCCCTTTAATGAAACATTTACACATAGTAGCTTCGGTTGAAGCACATTCCCGTGCATACTGACTCAATCTCACAAACTCCCGTTCATATTTCGTAACTAACATACGGCCCTATTTCAGCTCTAAAACTCTTTACTTTTTGATCTATGAATCGTTGACTAATATATTTCTTTCAAAATTCAGTTTGAAAG
>CP106725.1:19389352-19509943 GCA_025506655.1 Gossypium rotundifolium
GGTGATACTTTAAATGAAGAAACCATAAATTGCTCAAGTCAGTAACATAGTTAATGTATCGAGTTAAAGACTCGGGTAAGCATAAGTCCTTTTGAATTCATCGAAGTAAGGGAAGTTGTGTTTAATATTACTTGAGTTGAAATAATATGATAAGAACGGTGTTATGTGGAATTGAGCTTATAATCGATGTGTATGAATATTATATGATAGAATTTTTAGTGTGATAATGTAGTTGATATGAATGTTGTATTTATGTGATTTTAAACATGTGATTCAAGTAATATATGCACTTTGTACTTTGATGAGATGTAGGTTGATGGTAATGAAGTACAATTAATTGAGTTAATATACTACTAGTATTCGGTCTTGTATCAATTGCATATTGAAATATTCATATCCAATGTCCTAGTATTAGTAATTAAAAATGTTCAAGTGCTCGATTATTATATTATCTATTGCTTAAAACTTATTAAGCTAATGAGCTTACTCTGTATATGTTTGTATCTCTGTTTTATATATAGTTGATTCAGATACTAGCTCAGGGGATCATCAAGAAAGTCGACCACACTATCACTCTCTTTGGTATATATATATATGTTTACTTTTCGAATCAAAGGCATGTATAGGATGAATTATTATTTGAATGAATGATGTTTGGTTTTGTAAATGTATATATATATGGCCTTCGAATAAGGCTATTACTTTTGGTTAAGCATCGTTTGTATGTTTGATATAATGGTTTGTTTTAATCTTTGGTATAAGAGGTGTGCATCTCTGTGCTTGGAAGTTTAATGTGGTTATATAGAAATAATCATTTATATGTATTATATATATATGTGTATAAGTATGCATATTATGTCGTGTGAATTTTTCTACTTAAATTATTATGTGGTTGGTTATAATTCAGAGATGGTCATGAAAATGTGTATACTTATGTTTTGGGTTGATCATTGGAGTTTTAAATTGAGGACCGAATATATGGTCAATGGATTGGTTATATTTATATATTTTGGACTAGTCACATATCATACGTGTTTGGTAGGTTATTCAATAATCTTTGTGTCCATTAATTAATAAGGTAGGATGAATTGATAATTATGGTTTGACATGGTTTTTGTTTTAGGGACATTAGCATATTATGATAGCATGATGTGTATGTTTGGTTATGCTATAATGTTGAATGTCACATATGAGAAGGAAAAACTAATAGAGTATCATGGATCTATTCGTTTTTATTATGCATATTTGTATAAGGTATAAAAGATATGTTGATATTAGACTAATGAAATAGATGTATTTATATATGTTTAACATATGAAATTTGGTGTTGTTATGTGGAAGCTTGATTGAAACTTGTATAGATTATAAGTAATGATGTATTGCATTATGAAACATGGTTGTTTGTAATGTAAGTCTTAATCATCATTTGTTGATATGGAAATTTAAATATGCGTATTGGGTTTATTCCATATATGGTATGCTAAATTGTGTCTAGTTCGGTAACGCCTCATAACCCTAATTTGGCGATGGGTACGGGTTAAGGGGTGTTACATTTTATTGGTATCAGAGCTATGGTTTAGTCGATTCTAGGACTACCGTAGTGCGTATGAGTCTAGCTATACATGCCTTTGAATTGTATATATGATAGTGTGGTTACTTCTGACAATTTCAATTGTATTTTATATAGTAAATGGATCACGATCTTCGATAGAGCCGTAGTGATGATGTGGAGGCGTTACTCTTTGCTCCGCGTGTGGATCGGCCATTAGACTCTCGACCGGTTTGGGTAGCCATGAGGAGAGGCTAAACAAGCCTTCCATCATATGATGAGCAATTGTTTACCCAGCTTTATTCGGACTAATCTGCTATACAACAACCTCCACCCCAGAATAATCTAACTCGGTACCTTGACAGACTTAGATGATAGATTCAATGAGATCTAGTAGACCTCCGTTGATAAAATTAGGAAATATGGGCGAGGAATTCAAGGCCAATGATGATGATGACACGAAGCGAGCCGAGATGTGGCTTGATAACACTAATCGAATTTTCGATGAGTTATCTTGTACTCAGATGAATGCCTAAAGTGTGCTATATCTCTACTTTGGGACCTTGCCTATCACCGGTGGAACACACTGGTATCCGTAATTAGAAAGAAAAAAGTAACTTGGGACTTCTTCCAAATTGAGTTCAGTAAGAAATATATCGATCGAGATTCATCGATCGAAGCGGAAAGAATTTTTGGAATTAAAAGCAGGTCGCATGACTGTGATGGAATATGGCGAAGTTTGTCGAGTTGAGTCGTTAAGCAGGGAGTGTATATCTCTGAAGCCATTATGTGTAAAAGATTTGAAGATGGCCTGAATGAAGACATAAAGTTACTTGTTGGCATTCTTGAAATCAAAGAGTTTATGACATTAGTCGAAGCGAGCTTGTAAAGTCAAGAGCTCGGAAAGGAGAAAAGAAAAGTTGAACTAGAAGCTAGAGACACTCGAAAAGATCATCGAGTAAAATTTCCCATTCTATGCATAAGAAGTTCGGAGATGACCCCGATGACATAAAGCCACTTCAGACTTGCTTAGGCGTGATCGACCTCCGGTGAGTTCCCGAGCCACTTCGATAGCTAGTGTCGGTAATGTTCCACAATCGGGCCGAGTGTAAACATTGTGGAAATGGCATCCTGGGAGTTGTAGAGTTCGTGATCGGTCCTGCTTTAAATGTGGATCGTCGGATCATTTTATTCGAGAGTGCCCGATATTAGCCGAGCAAAATACAACTCAGAACACTAGACCGAGTAGTGCGCCAGCACGGGTTAGACCACTCAGACATTTAGGCAATGTAGGTGGCAGTTAGAGAGGGACGAAGGACACCGCAATACGATTAGAGGCTAGAGCTAGAGCTTATGCTACACGAGCCAGAGAGGATGCTTCCTCTCCCGATGTCATTACCTGGTACTTTCACCCTTTATGATACTCTGTGATTGCATTGATTGATCTGGTTTGACTCATTCATATGTGTGTGAAACTCTAGTATTGGTAAGACCACGCCAGATTGAGTATCTTGAGTTTGTGATTCGTGTGTCCAACCCTTTGGGTAGATGTGTATTTGTTAATAAAGTGTGTAGAGGTTGCCCGTTGATGATTGAGTTCTGCTTCGGTCGATTTAATGTTGTTGCCCTTGATGAGTTCGACATAATTTTGGGAATGGACTGGTTAACTTCACATGATGTAGTGCTAATTGCAAAAGAAAGCTTATTGATTTGAGATGTCAGAATGGTGAGATCATCAGAATTGGATCCAGTGATTTAAGTGAGTTTCCTATAGTAATATCCTCGATGTTAGCCCGAAAGTATGTGAGAAAAGGGTGCGAAGCTTATTTGGCTTATGTACTGGATAATAAAGTGTCTGAAAAGCATATTGAATCTGTACCGATTGTGTGTGAATACCCAGATGTGTTTCCTGAAGAACTATCGGGTTTACCACCAGTACGAGAGATTGAGTTTGGCATTGAATTAGCACCGGGAATGACTCCAATCTCGATAGCTCCATATCGGATGGCACCTACTGAGTTAAAAGAGTTGAAAGCATAGTTGCAAGAGTTAACAGATAGGGGCTTTGCACGATCGAGTTTCTCTCCTTGGGGTGCACCAGTTCTTTTTGTGAAGAAGAAAGATGGAACGATGCGAATGTGTATTGATTATCGACAACTAAATAAGGTAACTATAAAGAATAAGTACCCGCTATCTCAGATTGATGATTTGTTTGATCGGTTGAAAGGGCTTGAGTTTTTTCAAGATAGATTTGAGATTGGGTTATTATCGATTCTTGAGTCGAGATCTGATGTGCCAAAGGCGCATTTCGACGAGTATGGACATTTGAGTTTCGGTTATGCCTTTTGGACTCACTAATGCACTGCTTATTTTATGGATCTAATGAATCGGGTCTTGAGATAGTTTTAGATCGGTTTGTAGTAGTTTTATTGATGATGTACTAATCTACTCCAAAGATGAAACCGAGCATCTTAGAGCATTTGAGATTAGTGCTACAAACTTTGCGAGATCAACAGTTGTATGCAAAGTTTAGTAAGTGTGAGTTACGGATGAATGAAGTCGACTTCTTGGGTCATGTTATTTGATGATCGGTATTGGGTGGATCCAAACAAAATAGTAGCTATACTCGATTGGAAACCACCAAAGAATGTTTTCGAGATTCAAGTTTCCTAGGCTGGCGGATACTACGAGATGGTTTGTAAAGGTTTTTCGTGATAGCTACACCTTTGACAAAGCTACTACGAGAAAGATGTCAAGTTTGAGTGGTCGAAAAAGTGTCGAGAAAAGTTTGGCGGTGAAAGCCCTTTTGATCGAAGCTCGGTGTTAGCTCGGCTGAATCGGTAAAGAATTTGTCATTTTAGTGATGCTTCTTTGAATGGGTTGGGTTGCGTTTTGATGCGAGGAAGGCAAAGTTATAGCCTACGCTTGAGACAATTGAAGCCGCATGAAAGAAATTATCAGACTCACGATCTAGAATTAGCGACCATTATTTTGCATTGAAAATTTGGCGTCACTACTTATTCGATGAGAAATGTCACATTTTTGGATCATAAAAGTCTAAAGTATTTGATGACTCGAGAAGATCGAACTTGAGACAACGCAGATGGTTAGAATTGTTGAAAGACTATGAGTTGGTGATTGACTACCATCCGGGAAAGCTAATGTTGTTGTAGATCGTTAAGTCAAAAATCATTGTTTGCTCTTCGTGCAATGAACGCACAGATGGTTATGTCTGGTGATGGTTCGATCATAGTCGAGTTACAAGCAAGACCGATGTTTATTCAGCAAATTTGTGATGCACAAAAAGTTGACAAAGATTTGATTGCTAGTCGAATTTAGTGTGAAAAAGATGCGGAATCAAAGTTTCAAATTGATGCAAATGACTGTTTGGACTTTAAAAGCCGAATGTGTGTTCTGAAGAACTCGTATTTGATTCAGATGATTTTGAGTGAGGCTCATGGTGGTCGATTATCGAAACATTCGGGCAGCACAAAAATGTATAACGATTTGAAATAGTTCTATTGATGGCCTGGCATGAAACGGGATATAACTGAATTTGTTTCAAAGTGCTTAATCTGTCAGCAAGTAAAATTCGAGCATCAAGTACCTTCTGGGTTGCTTCAACCGATCATGATACCTGAATGGAAATGGGATAGAATCACTATGGATTTTGTATCTGGGTTGCCTATAACACCGAGCAAGAAAGATGCAGTCTGGGTTATAATAGATAGAGTGACCAAATCAGCTCATTTTGTACCGGTTCATATAGATTATTCACTCGATAAACTTGCTGAGTTGTATATATCTCAATTTGTTAGATTACATAGTGTGCCGAGTTCTATTATCTCAGACAGAGACCCGAGATTCACATCGCGATTTTGGAAGAAGTTGCAGGATGCTTTAGGTACTAAACTTCATTTTAGCACCGCCTTTCACCTGCAGACAGACGGTCAATCTGAGCGAACCATTCAAACACTTGAGGACATGTTGAGATGCTGCGTTCTCGAGTTTGAAGGTACGTGGGAAAAGTACTTACCTTTGATTGAATTTTCCTATAATAACGCTTTTCAATCAAGTATCAAAATGGCACCCTATGAAGCTCTATATGGCCGTAAGTGTCGTGCGCCTTTGTCTTGGACCGAGCTCGGTGAGAATAAGATCTGAGGGTTGATTTGATTAAAGAGACCGAATAGAAAGTGGCTGTAATCAAAGATAGTTTGAAAGTTGCATCAGATCGTTAAAAGTCTTATCTTGATTTGAAGCGTAAAGATATAGAATTTCAAGTCGAAGATCGGGTATTCTTGAAATTATCTCCGTGGAAGAAAGTACTTCATTTTGTTCGGAAAGGCAAACTGAGTCTGAGATTTATTGGACCGTATGAAATCATCGAGCGTATTGGGCTGTTGCTTATAGGTTGAAGTTACCTCTGAATTAGAAAAGATACGATGTATTTCACATTTCGATGCTTCGTGAATCTGAGATCGATCCGTCACATGTGATTGCTCCATCTGAGATTGAAATTCGACCCGGTAAGGCGTATAAGGAAGAACCGGTCCGTATTTTAGCTCGGGAAATGAAAGAGTTAAGAAACAAAAAATTCCATTAGTGAAGGTACTATGGAATCGATGCGGAGTTGAAGAGGCTACGTGGAGCTGAGGATTCAATGAGAACAACAAGATGTCAGAAGCGTTGTTTAACGGTAAGATTTTGGGGACGAAAATCCTTAAGGGAAGAGTTGTAATAGACCGAATTTGACCCTAATCGAACGATGGTTTGGGACCACGAATTGAGTCTGAAATATTTTAATATTATATTTTATGTTTTTATATGTGAATTAATGTGTATGAAAGTCTCATAGAAAAATTTTATCGTTTGTGTGTTTAATTTAGAAAAGGACTTAATCGCGTAAAAGGTAAAAGTAGCAAACTATAGTGAAAAGTGCCTATTTGATGATGGCTTTTAAAGTGGGATATTAAAAGAGTAAATAGTCCAATTTTAGATGTAGCGAGCGACATATGTCTAATCTACCCTTTAGTTATATGTTATGAAATTTTATGTTATAAGGTTAAATAAGTAATTATTTTAATAACATGTTATATGTTAAAATAACATAAAAAATAAGCCATCATCTTCATGGTCTCTCATGGCGAATGTAGCTAAGAAAAAGGGTTGAAGAATGTAATATCAGGAATTAGGGCTTGTGCATAATTGCTAAATTATATGAAGTAGCATGCCTATGTGTGTTTGAATGTGTTATATGAATTTTGCAGAACTTCAAAGTGTAGGTAAATGCCTTAGAAAATATTAGATTTTAAGTATTAAAGGGGGAGCTAAGCTTGTTAGGCCTTAAGAAAATATGTAGAGGGAATTGGACATAAGAATGGGCTTGTTAAAGTGGCAAGGAGGCGCCACTTAAAGCACTAGGAAGTGACACCACAAGAAGAGCAAGGAGGGCTTAGGTTCGAGTTGCAAGGAGAGCACTTTTGGAGTTTTATTTTGCAGCAAGGAGGGGAGGTAGTGGACGGCATGTGGACTCTAGAAGGAGGAGGTATAGATGGGGTTGGAGAGTTGAGGATTCACTAAGGAGGAGTGGATCAAGGGATAAAGGAGAGAGGAAGAGAGTTGGTAGGCCTAGGGACTCCTTGGTGTTATTTTCGACCAAAAGGAGGAAAGGAGGCCATTTTTCTTTCTTTTCTTTTCAAAAGTGCCTTTCCCAAATTCTTCTCTTCTCCTATTCTTCTTTTCTTTCCTTCTACCCCAAATCTACCTATTCCTAATAGCCAATCTCAAGGTGCCCTCATTCTCTCTTCTTTGTCCCAAGTCTTAAAAGCCGGATACTCAAAGTAACCCCTAGCCAATTAGTCATTAAATCCCAAAATTGAATCCTTTGTTTTGGTGGCCATAACCGATTGCCTCTCTACCTGTTAAAGTGATTTGATCACTATCTAGTCTACATAGCGAATATCTCGGTGGTGTCAGCGGTAGTGCGGTGATTTCAATATTAAAGGTAAGAACAAATGTTATTCGATTTGCAATCCTTTCTTTCTTTTAATGAGAAATCTAGAAACTAATCCCATTAATATTCTTTGGTAAAACTATGAAGGATCTTTCGGATTTCTATTGTAGCCGACTTCTAGGGAGACCATTCGGGATTTGGTTGACTAAGGTAAGTAAAGTGTAATATTAGGCGCGAGCCATTTATGATGTTCATAAAGTGTTAGAATCGGATCTAACATAAGGCTTGTAGGTATCTCGACATCTCCATAAGACAAGTGGCGATTTGAGTTTAGACCCACGAGTAAGGGACTATGAATATTCTACCAAGGCCATATTTAGTGATTAATGTTGGCGAATTCTAACTTTGATTTTTAGGGAAGTGTACACTCTATTTGGTAGATTTTGGGATTCAAAAAACATGTTAGTAACGGATGTGTAGCCCACTAACTCTTGATAGATTTATGGTATTGTTGTATTATATGTGTTCATAAGAATTTGAAAATGTGGCTAAAGGTACCATTCAATGGTACAACATATTCAGTGCGTTATTCTCTAAAGATCGCTAGTAGTATTATAAACTATGAGCGTGACATATATGAGAATTGGTTACGATTATGAATAAGGCATGTGGCATGACATTTGCATGATTTGTATGACTCATGGGGCATATGATTATGAAAAGGGGAAGTGATCGGTGGTTTTACCACAATATCGGTGACTCATGTCACATAATCGAATGTGGTGACTTATGTCACAAAATGTTATCTGGTGGCTATGCCACAATTTATAAGGGCGATGTGCAAGTCGACTGCAGCGACTACCTTCGATGGTGTGTAGCGGATGGAGGGTCGATTTAGTAATCCCCACGGTGTGATAGCAGGTACGGGTGATGTGTAGAGGATGGTTATCTAGGTTTGGGTTCGGGATTGCATCATTGTTTTTATATGTTTTATATGTATGATTTAAGATGCCTAAATTGATTGAGAGTTTGTGTTGATTGTTACACATTGAGTCTGTTGACTCACCCTATTGGGGGATATCTTTTCAGGTGACACTCAGTAATGGACCGAGTCGTTAAGAGCTTAGTGGTGGCCATGCTCAGCTTAGAGTTATTTTATTTTTATTGGTTTTTATCATTTAAGTTTTGGATTTATTGTGGGTTTTGCTATGATGTAATATGGCCATTCTTATTAACTATTTTAATTATGCATTTTATTCGGTTTATTATGATACGATTATTGTTAAATCAAGATTAAATAGTTTTCATTAAAATAAATCTTAAATGTTTTTGACACCTAAGCACAAACGTTTTTTTCAAATTACTGTTAAACTCTATAAACCGGTAATACTTTTTACTTATTGATTTCAAGTACAAATAAAAATACTATTTTAATAAAATCGAGACTACAAAGATAACCCGTTTTCAATTTGTACTCAACACAAATCAAATTATCTTCCAAACCACCAGATTTTCCAAAGTAACAAATAAGTTTTAAATTGTTTTGCTCAAGGAGCATGCGGATCTAGTCGGGACTTGTGGGTTGGGTTTGGGGTGTTTTATTTTGGTATCGAGCCAATTTTAAACCCTCGGCCTTGAGGTTTAAAGCCCAAAATGTTTTCAAAATTGAGCCCAAATAAGTTTTGTGAAAAATTTTACTAAGAAATAAGCGGGTTTTCTAGCATGGCTTTGAGTCTCGGCCAAAGTCCACCGGTAAGTACCCTAACCCTTTTGTGATTTGTATGTGGGACTTATAGGGACGTGGGTTAGTAAATTAGAATTAAACCCTAGGATTAGTCTACTTCAACATCAAAATACATAAAACTTAAAGTCTAACCAAACAAACACATGTCGAGTCGTCGAGTTAAAGGTGTGGCAACCGTTGTCTGGATGTCTAGGATTGGATTTAGGGGAGCTTGGTATTTAAGCGATCCTAGTGACTCACCTCCTCTCTCTCGAATCCTACATGGTGCGTAGTGACGGTTCACCTTAGCCAAAAGGACTCAAACACAAAGCTAAACCCAATAATTAAAACCCAAAGGGACCGTCACCTTGTTTTGTGAAACTCAAAAGTCAAACCATGATTATAAAATTCCAAAGTACCCATGACTTAAAAAAAGACCAAAATACCCGATTTGTAAATTGACCAAATTACCCCTAACATGTAAATTACCAAAATACCCTTTATATGGAAAGTTAAAAAATACCCTCGAATTAAAAAAATTTCCAAAAATACTCTTATTTTGAAAAGTCACCGGGAACCATATTTTACAAAATTACCGAAATGCCCTGGCTTGTAAAATTACAAAAAAATAAAAATAAATAAAATAAATACCCCTAGTTTATAAAATTACCATTTTACCCTTGAAATTTTCTTACCAAGTATTTTAATTTTGTAAAAACACCAAAAAATCTACTTTGTGAAATTTTCAAATACCTAATTTGGAAAATTACCAAAATACCCCTTTAGGATAAAATTACGAAAATACCCTTGGGTAGTGGAAAACAACAAACAATGACAACTACAACATTTTTCTGTAATGAATGCAAGTTCATGAATGTGATTGAATGAATGAATTGAGACTGTATGTGTGTGGAATCGAAAGAACTACTCCCTAAAACTATTGAACATAAGACTATTCACGATAAATCAGTGAAACAAAAACTAATCTATAAAATTCTCTAATCAGATAAACGCAACTCGAAAGGATGAGTTCTAGAGGGCGTGGTCGTAATATGCGTGGCCATGGTAGAGGCGAATGATCGTGTCGGAACCGTTAGAGTCAGTCAAGGTCCAAAATGAAATGCCACCACCACCAAGCTTCTTTGGTATGGAATATCGAGATCGACGGGGATGATCACGATATCATAAGCGATCTTGCAAGTTCGAAAAGGGTGGTTGGAGCGGTGGAGGCATGGGAGCTCGAAAGTCGGTACTGGCGACTCCAGCTAATGGAGCTGAGTTTTTAAGTGGAGTATCTGGTGTGGCACCCAATACTGGTGAGTATTGGTTAGAAGCGATGGAGCGGATTATGGACGATTTGGACACTCTGAGGAGAAACTAAAAGGGTAGTGTCCTACTCGTGATGAGTCATACCAATGGTGGCTCCGATTTCGGGATAGTCTTTGCCACGATGATCTTACTTGGGAATATTTTAAGGTGGCATATCGGAAGAAGTACATTGGAAACTAGTTATGTTGATCTGTGAGAGGAAGGCATTTTTGAAATTTGGTTCGGGAAATAAGTCTATAGCGAATCTGAGGTGGAATTTCTAAGGTTGAGCCATATGCTCGAGGTATTGTGTCAGCGAAACATGAGCGGTGTGTCGGTTTGAGGACGGACTGAGGATGACTGAGGTTGTTGATAGTTCCATAGTAGGAGTGAGAATTTACGTCTTTGGTGGAGAAGGCTAAGGTAGCGAAGGGATTAAGGACTCGTTGAGATAGAATCTGAACGAAATAGGCAAAAGAGAGGCTTTGGATCATCGGGTCATCGGGAATATGCAAAGAGGCTTAGAAGTGATGGGCCACGCGATCGGTAGGTCTTCTGGGAGGACGATCTGTACTTGCGGCGGTGTGGAAAGATGCACTTGGGGAGTGTTGGAAGAAGGCGGAGGATGTTTCAAGTGTGGGTCCAAGGACCACATGATTAGGGGCATCATATGAGAATAGAAGGGGCCGACCAATAAGTCGAGGTTCTAATCGAGTGGAAGAAGAGGACGATAGCCACCGCGAGTCGTGGTTTAATTGGCGAAAAGGTAATGGTTACGGTAGAGGGCGGGAACACCGAGAGGTGTTGGTAACACGAAGGCGAAGCGGCCAGTGCAGTATATCGGTTCATCGGAGGGAAGATGGTGGCCTTGGACGTCATAACCGTCGTTCCTTATGGTGACAAGCCTTACTTTACTCTAATTGATGTTGGCTCTACCCACTCTTATATTGCATGTAGAGTAGTTGAAACACTAGGCATAGCCTCTGAAGCATGTCTAATAGGGAGATCACCATAGTGAGCCCATTAGGTCAAACTATAGTGGTGAATAAAATATTTGAATGTACCTTTAGAGCTTGAGGAGTGGTATTTCTTGTCGACTTGATGGAACTACCCTTTGGAGAATTTGATCTCATCCTTGGCATGGGTAGCTAGTGGAACATCGATTGTATTGGATTGTGCAGCTAAGCAAATGGAGTTAAGGGCGGCGGAGGATAAGGCGATAATTATGATAAGAGAAAGAAGAGACTATTTGTCTAACGTAGTCTCTGCTTTAAAGGCTAATAAGATGGTTCAAAAAGGGTGGGAGGCATTTTTGATCTTTGTTAGTGCGTTGGATGCAAAGGAAGGGGAGTTAGTGGAGTTAGAACGATAAGAGAATTTGTGGATGTTTTAGGAGGAGTTACCTAAATACCCCGGATAGGGAAGTGGAGTTGAAATTGACTTGCTTTGTCAGTACATCTCCTGTGTCCATTGCCCGTCTGAGAATGGCACCAAAGGAGTTGGTTGAGCTCAAGGCTCGAGATCCAAGAGTTGCTTGACCATGGGTTTATCCGACCAGTGTGTCTCCATGGGGAGCACCAATCTTGTTTGTGAAGAAGAAGGATAGAACTATGCATGTGCATAAATTATCGTCGATTGAATAAGCTAACCATCAAGAACAAGTACCCTTTGCCAGAATAGATGACTTGTTCGATCGACAAGGGGCATGATATTTTGAAGATAGATCTAAGGTGCGGATATCATCGACTTAAGGTGAAGGAGGCGATATCCATAAGACGACTTTTTGGACAAGGTATGGGCATTATGAGTTCTTGGTAATGCCGTTCGGATTGACAAATGCCCACCGCGTTAATGGACATGATGAACGGGTTTTCCAACCCTATCTGGACCGGTTCATTATTGTGTTCATAGACGATGTTTTGGTGTATTGAAGTCTAAGGAAGAACATGATGAGCACCTCCGAGTCGTGTTGCAGGTGTTAAGGGAGAAAAAGCTATATGCCAAGTTTAGCAAGTGTGAATTTTGGTGAAGGAATTTACGTTTTTAAGACATGTGGTGTCTGCGGAAGGGATAAGGGTGGATCCTCGGAAGATTGAGGCGTATTGGATTGGAAACCACCCAAGTGCGTGGCGGAGGTTCGTAGCTTCTTGGGATTGGCAGGCTATTATAGAAGGTTCGTAGAAGGGTTCTCGTCGATCGTAGCACCTTTGACAAAGTTACTAAGGAAGAAGGTACCTTTCGTATGGGTGATAAGCAATGAGGAGCTTTGAGAAGCTTAAGAGGGTCTTGGCTGAAGCTCGGTTTTGATTGACTTTGAGGCGGGGAAGGATTTTGTGGTATATTGTGATGCTTCCCATATAGGATTGGGAGGTGTCCTTATGCAAGGCGGGAAGGTAGTTGCTTATCGTCTCGACAATTAAGGCCACATGAGGTTAACTACCCGATGCATGATTTGGAATTGGCGGCGATGGTCTTTGCTCTTAAAGTGTAGAGGCACTACTTATATGGGGAAAAGTCGGTGATCTACACGGACCACAAGAGTCTGAAGTATTCTTGACTCGAAAAAAGAGTGAACACGAGGCATTGAAGGTGGATGGAATTATTGAAGGATTATGATTGTTCTATAGAGTATCACCGGGCAAGGCGAATGTGGTGGCGGATGCCTAAGTCGAAAGTAGTGTCGGATCTGAGGCAATGTTTGCACATCTTAGCTTGTATGACGATGAAAGTTTATTAGCGAGTTGCAAGTTAAGCGAAGCGTGGTTGAATGAGGTGAAAGAGAGTCGGTTGGCGGATGATGATCTAAGTGCTAAGCTACGGCAAGTCGAGTGGGGAGTTGAAGGACTATGGTATTAATGGCGATGGAGTATTGTGTTTCAAGGGTAAGGTCGTATGTCGAAAAAGCGAGGAGTTCTGAGAGAATTCTTCAGGAATCACATAGTAGCCCCTATGCTATGCATCCTGGAGGTAGTAAGTTGTACAAAGATCTAAGGGAACAATTTTGGTGGCCTGGTCTTAAGCGAGAAGTTACCAAACTTTAGGGAAGTGCTTAGCGTGTCGACAAGTTAAATTTGAACACCAAGTTTCGTCGAGGTTGCTTGATAATCTGATTCCTGATGGAAGTGGGAGAGAATCACCATGGACTTCGTTAGTGGGCTTCCCCTTACGCCTACTAAGAAGGACTCGGTATGGGTGATAGTGGATCGATTGACAAAGTCCGCGCATTTCATTCTTGTGCGGGTTGACTATTCCCTACAAAAATTGGCAAGGTTGTATGTTGCAAAAATTGTAAGGTTGCGAATTATAATGTCGATTATCTCGAATAGGGATCCGGGTTTACGTCTCGGTTTTAGAAGGCACTACATCAAGCTTTGGGCACTAGATTAGACTTTAGCATGGCATTTCATCTGCAATCAGACGGCCAGTCTGAGCGAGTGATCCAAGTGTTAGAGGATATGCTGAGGGGCTGTGTATTAGACTTCAGAGGGAGTTGGGAAGAGTTTTTTCCTTTAGCAGAATTTGCATACAATAATAGCTATCAGGCAAGTATTCAGATGGCATCGTACGAAGCACTGTATGGATGAAAGTGTCGCACTCCCACATGTTGGACGAAATTGGGAGAACGTCAGATTTTGGGTCCAAAAATTATGGTAGAATCGGAGGAAAAGGTTAAGGTAATTGAGACCACGGTTGAAGGAGGCTTCGATAGGCAAAAGTCATACGAGATCTTAAGCGGAAGGAGATTGAGTTTTAGTGGGAGATTCGGTGTTTCTTAAAGTTTCACCATGGAAGAAGGTAATGAGATTTGATGGCAAAGGAAGTTAAGTCCCGGTTTATAGGACCTTATCGGTTATTAAAGTGAGTTGGACCGGTGGCCTACCGGTTGGGGTTGCCTTGAAATTACGGATGCGATGTATTCCATGTTTCTATGCTACGTTGATACCAATCGGATCCATCTCATGTAGTTACGGTTGAAGAGGTGGAGCTAAGGCAGTTGTCCTACGAGGAGCCAATTCAGATCTTGGGTGAGATGTGAAAGTGTTCTGAAGAAATCGGTCCCTCTGGTCAAAGTGCTATGGCTTAATCATGGATCGGAGGAAGCTTCTTGGGAGCCGGAAGAAACAATGCGACAGCAATACCCCCACCTATTCTAGCCAGGTAATTTGGAGGTCGAAATTATTTTAAGGGGGTAGACCTGTAATATCAGGAATTAGGGCTTGTGCATAATTGCTAAATTATATGAAGTAGCATGCCTATGTGTGTTTGAATATGTTATATGAATTTTTGAGAACTTCAAAGTGTAGGTAAATGCCTTAGAAAATATTGGATTTTAAGTATTAAAGGGGGAGCTAAGCTTGTTAGGCCTTAAGAAAATATGTAGAGGAATTGGACATAATAATGGGCTTGTTAAAGTGGCAATGAGGCGCCACTTAAAGCCACAGGAAGTGACATACAGGAAGAGCAAGGAGGGCTTAGGTTTGAGTTGCAAGGAGAGCACTTTTGGAGTTTTATTTTGCAGCAATGAGGGGAGGTAGTGGATGGCATGTGGACTCTAGAAGGAGGAGGTATAGATGGGGTTGGAGAGTTGAGGATTGGCTGGGAGGAGTGGATCAAGGGATAAGGAGAGGGAAGAGAGTTGGTCAACCTAGGGACTCCTTGGTGTTATTTTCGACCAAAAGGAGGAATGGAGGCCATTTTTCTTTCTTTTCTTTTCAAGAGTGCCTTTGCCAAATTCTTCTCTTCTCCTATTCTTCTTTTCTCTCCTTCACCCCAAATCCATACCTATTCCTAATAGCAGAATTTTAAGCCCTCATTCTCTCTTCTTTGTCCCAAGTCTTAAAAGCGGGATACTCAAAGTAACCCCTAGTCGATTAGTCATTAAACCCAAAAACGAATCCTTTGTTTTGGTGGCCATAACCGATTGCCCTCTACCTTGTTAAAGCCGATTTGATCACTATCTAGTCTACATAGCCAGAATATCTCGGTGGTGTCAGCGATGTGCGATCGATTTCAATATTAAAGGTAAGAACAAATGTTATTCGATTTGCAATCCTTTCTTTCTTTTAGTGAAAAATCTAGAAACTAATCCCATTAATATTCTTTGGTAAAACTATGAAGGATCTTTGGGATTTCTATTGTAGCCGACTTCTAGGGGAGACCATTAGGGATTTGGTTGACTAAGGTAAGTAAAGTGTAATATTAGGCATGAGCCATTTATGATGTTCATAAAGTGTTAGAATCGGATCTAATATAAGGCTTGTAGGTATCTCGACGTCTCCATAAGACAAGTGATGATTTGAGATTTAGACCCACAAGGTAAGGGACTATGAATATTGACCAAGGCCATATTTAGTGATTAATGTTGGCGAATTCGACTTTGATTTTTAGGGAAGTGTACACTCTATTTGGTAGATTTTGGGATTGAAAAACACGTTAGTAACGGTGTGTAGCCCACACTAACTCTTGATGGATTTATGGTATTGTTGTATTATATGTGTTCATAAGAATTTGAAAATGTGGCTAAAGGTACCATTCAATGGTACAACATATTCAGTGCGTTATTCTCTAAAGATCGCTAGTAGTATTATAAACTATGAGCGTGACATATATGAGAATTGGTTACGATTATGAATAAGGCATGTGGCATGACATTTGCATGATTTGTATGACTCATGGGGCATATGGGTGATTATGAAAGGGAAGTGATCGGTGGTTTTACCACAATATTGGGTGACTCATGTCACATAATCGAATGTGGTGACTTATGTCACAAAATGTTATATGGTGGCTATGCCACAATTTATAAGGCGATGTGCAAGTCATTGCATGGCATTGCCTTCGATGGTGTGTAGCGGATGGAGGATCGATTTAGTAATCCCCACGGTGTGATGGCGATGCGGGTGATGTGTAGAGGATGGTTATCTAGGTTTGGGTTGAGGATTGCATCATTGTTTTTATATGTTTTATATGTATGATTTGACATGCCTAAATTGATTGAGAGTTTGTGTTGATTGTTACACATTTAGTCATTGACTCACCCGTTGTGGGATATCTTTTGGTGACACTCGGTAATGGACCAGTTGACAAGAGCTTAGTGGTGGCCATGCTCATTTCGAGTTATTTTATTTTTATTGGTTTTATCATTTAAGTTTTGGATTTATTTGAGTTTTGCTATGATGTAATATGGCCATTCTTATTAACTGTTTTAAGTATGCATTTTATTCGGTTTATTATGATCGATTATTGTTAAATCAAGATTAAATAGTTTTCATTAAAATAAATCTTAAATGTTTTTGACATCTAAGCACAAACGTTTTTTTCAAATTACTATTAAACTCTAAAAACCAAAGCAATTCTTTTTACTTATTGATTTCAAGTACAAATAAAATACTATTTTAATAAAATCGAGGCGCAAAGATAACCATGTTTCCAATTTGTACTCAACACTAATCAAACCACCCAGATTTTTCAAAGTAACAAATAAGTTTTGAATTGTTTGGCTCAAAGAGCATGCCAGATCCGGTCAGGACTTGTGGGCCGGGTTTGGGGTGTTTCAAAGAAGCTTTGAATTTTGGCAACTATTTGGTTCAATTAGGTAAGAATTTTAGCTCGGTTTTGTTGATTTTACGTTTTGAGATCGTTGCTTAGAGTATTAAGTGACCCATGTTGGAATTTTTGAATCTAAGCATGTGTGATATTGACCATTGATGTATTCATGTTGGTTGTGATGTTTGATGATTTTGAATTAAAGATATGTTAAAGATTAACATGTTTTGTCTTTGAATTTTGGTAAATTTGAGTATTTGGGCTAAATTGCAAAAATAAATTTTTAGAGGGCCTATTTGCAAAATAAATGAAAGAAATGGACTTGTATAGTCCCTATACATATTCTACCAAGTAGTATTGAGAAATTTTGTGTATTTTGTGTTTTATGCAAATGGGATTACATTGTAAAAATGTGAAATAGTAGGGTGAAATGGTAAATTGCCTATTTATGTGCTTAGGGACTAAATTGAGATGAAATGTACTTGAATGAGCTAAATTTTAATGTGTTTAGATCAAGAACAAAGAAAAATAGATTTGGATCGGGGAAAGACAAAGGTCATCGAATAGCAGTTTCTGGCCGTCAAAAATGAGTCGAGTAAGTCCTTAAGCTTAGTCTTGGGTGACATACTCGGGCTTCGTGCCTAGCGAGCTTAGTCTTGGGTGACATATTCGGGCTTTTATGCCTAGCGAGGCTTAATCTTGGTGATACTAAGAAACCATAAATTGCTCAAGGTGTAACATAGTTAATGTATCGAGTTAAAGACTCAGGTAAGCATAAGTCCCTTTTGAATTCATTAGAAGTAAGGTAAGTTGTGTTTAATATTACTTGAGTTGAAATAATATGATAAGAATGGTGTTATGTGAAATTGAGCTTATAATCGATGTGTATGAATATTATATGACGAAATTTTTAGTGTGATAATGTAGTTGATATGAATGTTGTATTTATGTGATTTTAAACATGTGATTCAAGTAATATATGCACTTTGTACTTTGATGAGATGTAGGTTGATGGTAATGAGGTACAATTAATTGAGTTAATATACTACTAGTATTCGGTCTTGTATCAATTGGATATTGAAATATTCATATCAATGTCCTAGAATTATTAATTAAAAATGTTCAAGTGCTCGATTGTTATATTATCTATTGCTTAAAACTTACTAAGCTAATGAGCTTACTACGTATATGTTTGTATCTACTGCTTTATAGATAGTTGATTGACTCTCGGCTCGGGGATCATCAAGAAAATCGACCACACTATCACTCTCTTTGGTATATATATATGTTTACTTTTGAATGAAAGGCATGTATAGGCTGAATTATGACTTGAATGAATGATGTTTGGTTTTTTAAATGTATATATATATATATGGCCTTGCGAATAAGGCTATTACTTTTGGTTAAGCATCGTTTGTATGTTTGATATAATGGTTTGTTTTAATCATTGGTATAAGAGGTGTGCATACTATGCTTGGAAGTTTAATGTGGTTATATAGAAATAATCATTTATATGTATTATATATATATATGTGTGTGTGTGTATAAGTATGCATATTATGTCATGTGAATTTTCTACTTAAATTATTATGTGGTTGGTTATAATTGAGAGATGGTCATGAAAATGTGTATACTTATGTTTTGGGTTGATCATTGGAGTTTTAAATTGAGGACTGAATATATGGTCAATGGATTGGTTATATTTATATATTTTGGACTAGTCACATATCATACGTGTTTGGTAGGTTATTCAATAATCTTTGTGTCCATTAATTAATAAGGTAGGATGAATTGACAATTATGGTTTGACATGGTTTTTGTTTTAGGGACATTACGCATATTATGATAGCATGATGTGTATGTTTGGTTATGCTATAATGTTTGAATGTCACATATGAGAAGGAAAAACTAATAGAGTACCATGGATCTATTCGTTTTATTATGCATATTTGTATAAGGTATAAAAGATATGTTGATATTAGACTAATGAAATAGATGTATTTATATATGTTTAACATATGAAATTTGGTGTTGTTATGTGGAAGCTTGATTTGCATTATGAAACATGGTTGTTTGTAATGTAAGTCTTAATCATCATTTGTTGATATGGAAATTTAAATATGCGTATTGGGTTTATTCCATATATGACTGTGCTAAATTGTGTCTAGTTCGGTAACGCCTTATAACCCTAATTCGGCGACGGGTACGGGTTAAGGGGTGTTACATTCTACATAACCAAAAATTAGAATCAATCAAATACATATTGGGGCTTAGGCCCACTATAGATACAGATAACGATGTGAAAATCAGAATAAAAAATCAGATATCCTACCCCCATCCTCTACCCACCATCTCCTACCATCCCTACACACCATGTTGTACCGAAGCGTCACAAAACAAATATAATGTAGCCATACTGCGAGATAATAGGCACAAATTGCCTTCCAGAACACTTCCTCTAATATACATAATCCCATCCCCAATATCGGATACAAAATATACAAATCTGGATAAACAAACTAACATGCTCTGGATGCTTACATATAAGTGTGTATAGATAATAGATATGCGAGATAATAGTGCAAGTAAACATGCATAAATATCCTAATCAGATCAAAATATCAGACAATTAGATCATACAGTTTAGAGTTTATTTAGCCCTTATCGACCCTACAATAGGCCCACAGTCATTTGAGACGACTCGTGCAACCCTAGGGAAAAACTCAGATAAATGCGCCTACATGAGCATGTGGGCCCAGATTGACCTTGCCCGTGTGGATCACACGGCCTGGCCCAGAAACCCACAAGCCTGTGTGGGCTCACACGCTCGTGTGGGCTCCTGCGCCGTGTGGCCCACACGCCTAACTTGTCCTAGCACATGTGGCCCACATACCACACTCAAGCCACCACGGCCACATCTTGCGCATCGACCATGCCTTCATTGATTACATGGCGTGTTCTACTTCCTGACCTACTACACGGATGACCACATGCCGTATGGCGTCAACAGTTTGCAATTTTAGCTTTGTCGAATCCATTATTATTCATTTCCTAGACACACTGTATCGATTCGATGCGTAAAAACTCTCGAGCCTTCTAGAACCTAAGAATCGACATACCAACGCTCAAAATCAGATTTAATACACGATTAATTTGTAACTACGAAATCAATATCAACACCAAAACTTACCCTAACACCCGAATGATTCGATTACGATTACGAGCGAAGAGCCCATTCCTCTCGATTTCTTTGCCCAAAATAGGCGGTGAGGTTCCAAACAGATGATTTCCAAATGTAAACAGAAACAAATTTAAAGAACCTCTAGTCAAGCAATTCAATCTATGCCCACATACCTTAACCGAGCGAGGAATCCCCAGAATTTCAATAATAACAGTGAAAACTTAAAAGTGATTTATAAACCATAAAAGTAACATATTTTAACCCCATATTTAGTATGCTTTTGGATGATTTAGCCCTTGATTTATGAAAAAAGGTGCTCTTAATCCTTTCTTTTCATGTTTTTACTCAGGAAAGCACCCAAGGATGAAAAGAACAAGAAACAGGCTTAAAATGGGCCAATTTGTGCCAAAGAGGAAATCGACACGGCCTGGACTTCAAGCCAAAAGATCGTGCCTTGACAAATAATTAATACACGGCCATGCAACGATTTACACTAGTGCATCAATCGATAAATTAAGACCGGCACGAAAATGATTTACACAAGCATGTACCATGGCCATGCCACATCGTGGAAAGAGAATTTCACTCGGTTTGGATACTTTGAGGCAAAAAACACTTTCCAAAGTTTATTCAAATACCAGTAGGAAGTATACTAGAATCGGGACACTTAGAGGCCAAGTAAAGCATTCCAAAGGTCTATATAAACACTCTAAGTGTAACCAAAAAGAGGCGATTAGCTAGGCCAAGGAGGCGAGCGAAGGCTAGATTTGTGGGAATTACTAGAAGATAGCCAGTTGATCCATCTTAAGAAGCGAATTCTACTCAAGGCGGTGGATTTCTCCTTGATTCCTTGAGGGTTTTAGGATTTCTTATGTTTTGTTTTATCTTTTCTCTTGAGATGTTTTCTTTATTCATTATGAACTAAACCCTTGAGATACAGAAGGAGATGAAACCTAGATGAATCTTGTTATTATTTTCTAAATTATATGATAAATACTTAGTTTGTTCTTAATTATGCATGCTTAATCCAAATCGATGTACTTAGGTGGAGGAGGAATAGACCACGCTTAGAGTAGATCTAGCATAATTAAGCGGAGTTGATCGCACGCCTAGAGATAGGGTGGCGAGATTTTACGAATTACGGTGAAACCTAATATGGAGTCCATAGATCGATTCTTTGCTATTCTAGGGGTTATTATTAGAAAGAGATTTTCATTAATTAACCTAGGGTTAGGCGTTATTTGCCTCGAGAGGGTTTAATATCGTTAGAGTCTTCTGAGATCAAACTAAGTGAATAAATCATATGGTTCGGTGTTAAATAACAAGTGAAATCTAGGTGGATTCTTCTGAGGTATCATCGTGATCAACCGAGTTTCTCTTCAAGTTATTTTCCAATTCATTCTTTACGTCTTTCGCCTTTAGTTTAGTAGTCGTTAATTTAGATTAAAACAACTTCACTTATTTTAGGCTAAATAATAAAATGAAAGTTAGTATTAGTACTTTTAGTTCCTTTGGGTTCGACAACCCGGTCTTGCCTAAGCTATACTACTGTTCGATAGGTTCAATTGCCTTTAATCATTGTCAGGGTTAGTTTCCAGGTTCAATCATTCTCTTTATAAATTTTAAAACTTGACAAAACAACAATCAAGTTTTTGACGCCGTTGCCGGGGAGCTAAAATATTAAGAAAGCTCTTTTTATTACTTTAGCCATTATTTTTATTTTTATTTCACAATTTATTTGATTTTATTATTTTTGCTAATTTTATTTCTTTCTTGTCCTATAATTTATGACTAGAAGGAACCCGACAGGACCTCTAGTATCGATAGTGATATTGAAGCAATCGCTCGTAGGAATCGTAGAGAAATTAGGCGAGCCCTAAATTACAGAAGAAGAAGCGAAAAGGTAAATCCAATCCTACTAAAGGGATGGACGAGAATAATCCACCACGAGATGTGGCAGAAAATAATGCTCCACATACTATGTATGATTATGCTAAACCGCATTTAACGAGGAGCATAATCGGTATTATTAGGCTCGCTATAGGCTGCTAATAATTTTGAATTAAAGCCTAACACAATACAAATGATTCAACAATTTGTTCAATTTGATGGTTTGTAGGACGAAGTCCCGAATACTCATATAGCTAATTTTTTAGAGTTCTGTGATACTTTCAAAAAAAATGGCATTTCTGATGATGCCATTCATCTTCAGTTATTTCCCTTTTCATTAAGGAATAAAGCCAAACAGTGGTTATCTCGTTACCATGAGGTTCAATCACTACATGGGACCAAATGACCGAAAAAATTTTATTAAAATATTTCCCACCGATCAAAACGGCCTAATTACGGAATGATATCTCTTCCTTTGTGCAGATGAATTTAGAGACATTATACGACGCATGGGAGAGATACAAGGATCTCTCGAGAAGGTGTCCACACCATGGTCTACGCTTGTGGCTACAAGTCCAAACTTTCTATAATGGTGTAAACCCTCAATGAGGCAACTAATCGATTCGACCTCGGTGGAACCACGAACAACAAAACTTGTAACATCCTAAAATTGGGCCTAGTAGGATTGGGCCCATTGGGCCTTGGGGTAGGAATGTTTAAAATTACGAGAAAAGAGAATGACATTATTGCAAATTGGACTATTAGTTAAGTGAATTTGGAAGGTTACGAGGTTTCTATGAAGTCTCGGGTTTAATTGGGCCTTAGGAAAAATTTGGTGTTTTAGCACTTTAAGGAGATGGAGTAAATGACCTTAAAGCATGTGGAAATAATTGATTAAATAGCTAGCATAAAAGAGCTATTAGTAGAGAGGATATGGCGCCACTTGTAGCAGCTTGAGGGAAGGAGTTCGAATCACTTTGTGTGCAATTTGACTTTTATTTTTGCTTCCCTTCCTTATGTGTCGGTCAAGGAATAAATATGGCAAGGGTGGACTTCATTATTTTGGTAAGGTGGCCAAAAAAATAAGGCAAGGTTGAAGTTGGGGAAAGGAATCATGAGAAATAGGTAAGTAAGGGGGACAAGGGGCTTATTTTGAGGATGGTGTTTTGGAAAGTTTAGGTAGCCAAAATCTTATCCTAGGGGGGATGAATGTGGATAGCTTGGGGGTAGGATGATAGCCAATTTGGTGCTTGATGTTTTGGTAAAAACAAAAGTGATAGTTTTGGACAAAATATCAATACATCAATTGTTTCTTTTCTCTCAAAACTCCTCTCCTAATGGATTATGATCATTGGTAATTGGTAAATTTTGGTTATTTTGGCCTATTCTTCATTGACAATTTGGTATCATTTTCTTTTCTTCCCAAACTTCTTTGTCCTCTTTTGTGAATCCATGCAACCTTGAAGAGACTTATTCCATTTCTTTTCTTTGCGAATGTATACAACTTGGAGACCATTTCTTTGTTCATTCATCATCCTTGAAAACCGAAACTAATCCATCATCTTTCTTCTTCTTTTCTTTTAGAAAAAATCCTTCAAGCATCACTTTCACTCTAATATTTTCACCATAGTCGAATCTTCCATCTTTCATTGATCTTCTTTCCATTCGAGTTGTCATTCATCTCTTGAACAATTAGTAAGAACCCTTTCAATTCTTTTTATTTTCTTTTCTCTTTTGCCGAATCTATATTATGGCTTGGGAGGGTCTTTTTGACCGTAATCATCATCTATTCTCTTTTAAAGAAATCCCTTTCTTTTTCGTAGTGCTTTAAGCGGGAGACCATGTATTGTTCTAGCCGAAGTCAAACAGTGGTAATTGGATCCAATATCGATAAGGTAAGGGGGTTCGTTTTTGGATTTTTCGTTGTATCTCTATTCGGCTATGTTTCAAATCGGATTGAAGTTTTGACTAATCGACTATATGTTTTAGGGACAAATCACTCGATATATTTCTACCTTCAGATATAGTGGTAAGTGATTGTAACTTTTAAACCGACCCATGAGTCTGACCGGATCTGGTATGTCACGGAGTAAAGCGATTTGAAACATTTTGAGTGGTGGTGAAAACTTGATAAAATATGGCTAAGGTATTAAAACGCAGGTTTGATAAAACTCGGTTGGGATTATTTTATAAACATGGTTGTGTTGATAAACCCTTTGAAAATTTTGATCATGTAAAATTTTAAAATCGTCGAGTTATAGTTGTCTTGGTGCATTTTGTTACCCGATGGTAACATCTTTGAAAACTTCGTAAAAGTTTCTTAATTTGAAAATGTTGCTTTTAACAGGTTACTTAACATTTATAATTTCATTTTGTAATATAGTATAAGTAAATTAAAACAACTAATTAAAACATCCAAATAATAATTAGCGGCCTTATTACAACCCAAATTAAAAATGCGTAAATGTAAATAAACATGAATAGAATCAAATAAAATTCCAAAAACTAAGGAACAAGCATAGCGCCTCGAGTCCTCTCGGCTCCATCTCACGCGATCTACTCATCATAAAATAATTTGGGAAGGGTGAGTCACCAAGACTCAATGTGTAAATCCCCACCCGAAATGCAACTCATACACAAATTATTAATAACATGCAAACATGCAACCCCACTAACCATCCGTACTCCTTTAACTACCAGGTGTGGTCAAAACCACTTTGGTGACTAGAGTCATAAATCAAATGATGGGGCCAACCCATCGTATGCTCAAAACCACGATAACCATAGGTCACAATTTGTCAAGATGTGGTCAAAACCACTGGTGGTACCAAACCACGGGACTTAGTCACAATTTATCATCGATGTGGTCAAAACCACTTTGGTGACCAAAGTCACAATTAATCGATGGGGCCAACCCATCTTGTGGTCAAAACCACTGGTGACAGCTCCATAGAAATCATCCCTCCTCTCATCAATCCCACCATCATCATGCTTACATAACAAATGTCATAATCCCATATATCATGCATTTATGTATAGCATAGCATCCAACAGCATATGATGGAAAACAAAATCATATATCATAGATCATGTAATAGGGGACTTACCCGGAATCCATGCTTATGCCTACAAGGCTAAGTTACAACACGAGAGGTTATACAGCACATAATAAATAGTCTATGCTAATAAAGTGTGTAAGAGTTTACACACCTGTTACTAACAAAATTCCTAGATCCCGAAGATCCGATCTACGATGCTAGATCCTTTGACCCTATATTCGGCCAACAACAAGGTCTGTGCCATAGGCCTATTCGGCTATAATAGTTAAAACTCGAAGATTCATTTGTGGCACTTACTTTAAACCGATTTGGTTTCCAACCAAATCCAAAAACCTGCTGGATTCCTTGCAATCGGCCAAACCTTAGATCCATACAAGTGATTAGTTTTGGCTTTTCCAAGTATCTAATGGAAAGACTAAAGAGAATCCCTTACCGTAGACTTACCAAATCGATTAGCAGAGAATGGGGGATCAGATCTATTGTTTTGAAAACCCTGAAGTTCCTAGGTGAAATCGATTTCAAAAAGGTGGTTAGCCAAATCATCAATAAATCTGAATTTTGTCTCTTCTCCTCGTCTAAGTCGACGAGAAAAAAGAAAATATGGGAAGAAGGTTTGACAATCACTTACCCTTTACCGACCACTTGGAGAAGAAATCTCGAAAAGAACCTATGCCCTCCTGATATTGACCAAAAAGAACTAATAGAAAAAAGGAGATTTTGGCAGAAGAGTGGAGTAGATTCGGCTAAAGAACAAGAAGAAACAAGTGAAAAGGGTGATGGGGTTTGAAGAATTGTGGGGTAAAGATGACTAGAGAATTGGTCAAGAGAACAATTTGAGAAGAAAGAAAAATAATTAGATGAATTTGACAACCCCCTTCACTTGGCGAATATGCCATCACAAGAGCCCTTCATTTGGCCACCTCTCCCTTTTTGATAATTCTCATCTTTTGATTATCACCCATCTAATTTAATTTAAAACAAAGTTTATCCTTTATCCCTTATTAGCCGAAATCATCAAAAATAAGGACTTATCCCAACCTTTCCAAAGTCCCACATGCCGTCCAACTCTTCCCTCTTCATGGCGTCAATCTTCAAAAATAAAATAAAAACCTTATGCTACCATCGTGGTGGAACTTGAGTCCATTCGCCAAGACCCTAAGTGGCACCCCAAGCCACTCCACCAAATGACTTTCATGCCCAAACTCACCCACAAAATCTTTTAAAACCTTCTAACTTGGCCCCTTTCCTTTAACGAAAAGCCCAAAAAATAAAATACATCCCCTTGTAACTCCCAAGATTGAACCCAAGACACCTTCAAGCGTCACCTCTAAGCCCTTAAGTGGCGCATGAAAGCCACTTTGCCACTTAATTCTTTGTGTCATGCTTCTCCGAATTTTCCTTAACCACTATCTCACCTAGCTCCTCCTTTTAAACATTTAAAAGAAATTTCCGGTCTAAGTTAGGCCTAGCTGGGTTATTTCTAGACCCTAGAACATGCTTAGCAATCATAGTATTCATTTTCTCAAGCACACACATGGGAAAGTAATTAAATTACAAACAACCCCTAATTTAGGATGTTACAGTTCTACCCCTTAAAAAGAATTTGACCTTGAAATTACGGATCGGGAAGAGTTGGGGTATTGTTGTCGCATCACATCCTCGGGTTCCCATGTGGCCTCCTCCAATACCATGGTTTAGCCATAGCACTTTTACCAAAGGCATCGACTTCTTTAGTAGAACTTTGACATCTCGATCCAAAATCATGCACTCCTCCTCCTCAAAAGACAAGTTCGAGTTCACTTCAATTTCCTCAACCCAAGCTGAACGTGTGAGGGATCGATCGATAGTGCCTCGGCATTGAAACATGGAAGACATCATGGATCGGCTCAATTCTGCGGCAACTCAAGTTTGGTAAGCTATCGGTCCCCACGTTTCAACACCGTATGCAGTTCGATGAATCTAGGGCTTAGCTTACCCTTCCGCCAAACCTTAGCACCTTCTTCCAAGGGATACCTTCAAGAAAACCTTATCACCCATTGCATACTTAACATCTCGCGTTTAAGATCGGTAGGATTTACGCTGTCGATGCCTCCTTAAGGCGAGCCCGAATTACTCTAACCTTATCCTCCGTCTCGCCACTAACTCTGGACCCAACATCAGCCGCTCTCTTAGCTCAGTCAACATGTAGAGTACGGCATTTCGACCATACTGATTGCCTCATATGGTGCCATCTGAATACTAAGCTGATAACTATTATTATAAGCAAACTCACCAAAGGTAGGTACTCCTCCCAACTACCACGGAAATCCAAAACACAACCCTCAACATGTCTTCCAACACTTGGATGACCTCTCGGATTGTCCATCGATTGCGGATGAAAAGCCGTCTTGAAATTCAACCGTGCCTAACTCACGATGTAAAGCCTTCTAGAATCTCGGCGTAAATCGGGGATCCGATGCGAGATAATGGACACGGTAATCCATACAACCGTACTATCTGCGATATACAACTTGGCTAGCCTCGGGCGAGTAGTCAACCCTTACCCGATATCAAATGGGCGACTTAGTCAACGGTCTACTATCACCCAAGCGCATCTTTCTTCTTTGGGCATAAGGGAAGCCCACTTACAAAATCCATAGTAATCTCCTCCCACTTCTACTGTGGAATCTTTACCGGCTGTAACAGCCCTGATGGCAATTGATGCTCAGCCTTAACTTGCTGGCATGTCAGACACTTGCCCACTAACTCGGTTACTTCTCGCTTAAGACCCGGCCACCAAAACTGCTCCCTTAAATCCCGATACATCTTGCTGCTTCCCGGGTGCATAGCGTGTGGACTGCTATGGGCTTCTTTAAGGATTCGCTACCTCAAATCATCATCCTTAGGCATGCATACTCTCCCCTGAAAGTACAACACTCCATCACTACCCAAGCTGAAATCTTCGGCCTCACCATTCTGTACTTGCAACTTCCGAGTGCTCAAAGCTTCATCGGTCATCTGCCTTTCTTTGACCTCATTAATCCAAGACGGCTTCACTTGCAATTTCGCCAAAAGGCTCCCATCCTCATAGAGACTTAGGTGAGCAAACATTGCTCATAAATCCACTACCACCTTCGGCTCAATGCATCGGCTACCACATTAGCCTTCCCGGATGTATTGATTGAAGCGATCGTAGTCCTTCAACAACTCAATCCACCTCATTGCCTCAGTTTAAATCTTTACGAGTTAGGAGGTACTTGACTTTTGTGATCTCGTACACTACCGACTTCTCCCGTCAGATAGTGCCTCCAAATCTTCAAGGCGAACACCACGTGACGGTTCCCAAATCATGTGTCCGGACGATTAACTTTGTGAGGCCTCAACTATCGTGGCGCATAAGCAACCACCTTCCTTCTTGCATCAATACAGCCCTAAACCGATATGCGATGCATCACAATACCTGATGAATTCCTTTCCTACCTCGAGTGAATCAAAGTAGGTGCTTAATCAAAATCCTCTTGACTTATCGAAACTCTCTTGCGCTTCTCAGACCACACAAACGGAACTCCTTTCCTCAGTAGCTTAGTCAACGGTGCTGCGATTAAGGAGAAATTTTCCACGAATCTCCTATAATATCCTGCCAACCCCAGAAAACTCTGAATTTTCGTAACAGACTTGGGTGGTTTCCACTCTAATACTGCCTCAATCTTACGAGGATCCACCTAATTCCTGGTGAAACAATATGCCTAGAAAGGTTACCTCCTTGGCGAATTCACACTTCTTGAATTTGGCTTACAAGCTGCTTCTCCCTCGAACTTGCGGAACCACATGAAGATCGTGTCATGCTCCTCCTCGGACTTGAGTACACCAAAATGTCGTCTATGAACACCACGATGAACCGGTCCGAGATAGGGTTGGAAAACTCGGTTCATCATGTCCATAAACGCTGGTGCATTCATCAAACCAAAAGGCATTACGAGCTTCGTAGTGCCCATACAAGTCTGAATCTGATCTTATGGACATCAGCCTCCTTCACCTTAAGTGATTGTACCTCGACCTAAGTCAATCTTAGAGAACACCGATGCTCCTTTGAGTTGATCGAATAGATCGTCAATCTGAGGCAAAGGATACGGTTCTTTATTGTCAACTTGTTCATTCTAGATAGTCTATACACATCCTCATTGTCCCATCTTTCTTCTTGACAAAAAGCACTGGCGCTCCTAAAGCGATACACTTGATCCGATGAACCCCTATCCAACAATTCCACGAATCTGCGCCTTCAACTCTACCAATTCCTTGGCGCCATCCGATACGGAGCTATAGATCTTGGCGCGATTTTGGGTATGAGATCTATACCAAATTCAACCTCACGGTCCGGAGGTAGACCGAAAGTTCCTCTGAAACACATTAACATAGTCCCTACGGTCAGGACATCTCTCACAAGAACATCCTTAGCTTCCAAAGCACGGACATGCACCACATAAGCTTCACAACCCTTCCTAACCATCTTTTTCGCCTTCAACACAGAAACCAGGTTAGATAGGTAATCCCTCCTTTTACCTATCATCACCACCTCATCACCTTCCACGGTCTTTATTACCATGCGCTTAGCTGCGCAATCGAGCTAACTCGATACTTTACTAGCCAATCCATCCCGAGGATTAGGTCGAACTCTCGAAACGATAGTTCCATCAAGTTAGCCAAGAACACGACCCCTTGGAGTTCTAGGGGTACATTCCTATAAAGTTTACTTACTTCTACGGAGTGACCTAGGGGGCTTAATACAGTCATCTTCTTAGAAGTAAGCTCAGAGTCTAAGTGCAAAGTTTCCACTACGCTACTAGCAATGTATGAGTGGGTTGAGCCAATGTCAATCAAAGTACTATAGGGTACACCAAAGATCGAGAACATACCGGTTATGACATCTGGTGCATCGCCCTCCTCCTGGCGCCTCGCGGCATAGACCAAACCAGGTTGCCTAGCCTCAGTACTACCAGTACCTCCCCTCGATGCCCCACGCCCTCTGCCAGCACCATTACCTCCTCCTCTTCCTGCACCACGACCTCTCGGAGGCTGTTGGTTATCCCTCCTATTTGGTGCACGATCCTGACCCTCTAATCTCTGCCTAGCTGCCTTTTTTGGACAATCTCTAACTCGATGCTCCATGGACCCACACTCAAAGCATCTGTGATTACCATTCCAACACTCCCCCGTGTGGGATTTTCCACACCGAGCACACCGTGGCAGCCATTGAGAATTAGCGGCAGAAGAGCCTAGCGACTTGATCGACCCACCAAACCTTGTCCTCTTTTCGATTACCGGCAAACTTTGAAGATCCGGAGCTCCTCTTATTCGGTTCATATCCGACTACGCTTAGCCGATTGCCTTACCCTTGACAACCTTAGACTTCTCCACTAGGGCGGCGAACTCCCATTCTGCTTGTGGAGCTATCATCATCCTCGGCTCATCTCTCACCCATCCTCAAATCTAACACGTTTCATGCCGATACCCACAATACCACGAGCATACCTACTCAACAGAAGAAATCGGCCTCATACTCGCCTTTGTCTTATTACCACGAACCGGGTTCAAGAAAGCCTTAGATGTGCATCCACGTAGCTAGTTCCTATATACTTCTTTTGGTGGCGGCTTTGAAAAATTCCCACGTGAGATCCTCTGCCATCGCTCCATCCCTTACGGTGAGCCACCAGCGATATGACTCATCCCGAAGGAGAGATTATACCTTCAACTTCTCCTCGATTGTAAAATCCGGGTCACCCATGATCCTCTCGGTGATTCTAACCAATACTCAGCGTCTTTGGGTGCCACTCTAGAAACTCCTCTAAACACCTCTGCTTCAGTTGGCGGAGTCATTCAATCCGCAGTTCTGAGTTCTTGCACCGTACGCCTCGGTAACTCATTTCAACACTCGTAGTACAGCTTGAGATACTACATCGTTACCACCGATCCGATATTGAAACTTCGGTTTTGTCGTAAGCGATCAGACATCTCATTTTAGACCCATGACCGAGACCTGGCTGGCTCGGACAAGGTCATCCTACCTCTCTGCAGCACACCTGCGGGACGTCCACGACCTCTTGTACTCATTATTCTCGTTTGCGTTTATCTGTTTAAGAATTTTATGCATTAGTACCTTGTTTCACTTGATTATCCGCGAAGAAATTTTATGATAGGAGTTTTAGGAGTGGTTCTTTCATATTCATACATGCACACAATCTTTCCATTCATTCATTCAAAGAGACGTTGTAGTTTTCATTGTGATTGTTTTTCCACTACCCAGGGGTATTTCGTAATTTGTCCTACAAGGGTATTTTTGTAATTTTTCAAAAATAAAAGTTCCCGGATGATTTTGTCAGAAAGTATTTTTAGAGCTTTTAAATTCCCGGGGTATTTTGAAAAATTTTGAAATTCGAGGGTATTTCGGTGATTTTGCAGCTCGGGGGTATTTTGGTAATAGACCAGGGTAACTTTGTAAAATTTTGATAATTTTCGAGGTATTTTCAAATGTTGCAAAACTTTGAGGGTTCTTTTTGAGAATTTTGTTTTCCAAGCTGATAGTGTTGCAAAATTTTGAAAATCAGGGTCATTCTTGTAATTTTGTTGGTTAGGGGCAATTTTGTAATTTTACCACTAGGGGTATTTTAGTAAAATTTTTTTCATAATCAGAGCATTTTCATAAAAAGATTTCCACAATTTGGTTCTAATTGATTTCACAAAAGAAGGATATTTTGAAAATTTTCTATTTGGAAATTTTCCATACGGGGGGTATTTTGGTAGTTTACAAGCCAGGGGTATTTTGGTCATTTTTCAAACTGAAGGGTATTTTGGTTTTTTTTTTAAAATCAAGATTTTAATTACATCAAAAGCAAAATGGCTAGTCCCTTCGGGTTTTAGTTATCAAGTTTAGCTTTGTGAGCACGTCATCTCATTAGGATGAGCGAATCACTCTCTTGTGGGTAGGATTCAAGTGGCGGGAGGTGAGTCACTAGGGTCGCTTAAATACCGAGCTCCCACAGATCAATCCTAGACATGTGTATAACGATTGCCACATCCCTTGCTCATTGACAATTCACAGGGTTGTTTAAGAAATTATTAATTCTTATGCATGGTTTGTTGGGGTATGCTAACCCTATGGTTCAACAATTTCTATTCTAATATTCTCGTTCACATTTACCCTTCTACCCCTATCAAATGTTCACAAAAATAGATAGAAGTACTTACACGGCGGATTGGTGCAGGAGACTCGGTGCCATCTTTGTTCAAGCCAAAAATAGTTTCCCAAAACATTCCAATAAGGCCTACTAACATAAACAAAACATTTTGGGCCTTGGGCCCCACACCAAGTTTTAAGCAAGCTCGATACCAAAATGTAACACCCCAAACTGGCCCATGAGTCTGACGGGATCTGGTATGTCACGAGTAAAAGCGATTTGAAACATTTTGAGTGGCTGGTGAAAACTTGATAAAATATGGCTAAGGTATTAAAACAGTGTTTGATAAAACTCAGTTGGGATTATTTTTATAAACATGGTTGTGTTGATAAACCCTTTGAAAATGTTTGATCATGTAAAATTTTAAAATCGTCAGGGTTATAGTTGTCTTGGTGTATTTTGTTACCCGATGGTAACATCTTTGAAAACTCGTAAAAGTTTCTTAATTTAAAAATGTTGCTTTTAACCGATGTACTTAACATTTATAATTTCATTTTGTAATATAGTATAAGTAAATTAAAACAACTAATTAAAACATCCAAATAATAATTAGCGGCCTTATTACAACCCAAATAAAAAATGTAGAAATGTAAATAAACATGAGCAGAATCAAATAAAATTCTAAAAACTAAGGAACAAGCATGGCGCCTCGAGTCCTCTCAAACTCCATCTCCATGATCTACTCATCGCAAAATAATTTGAGAAGGGTGAGTCGCCAAGACTCGATGTGTAAATCCCCACCCGAAAATGCAACTCATACACAAATTATTAATAACATGCAAACATGCAACCCCACTAACCATCCGTACTCCTTTAACTACCCCTGTGGTCAAAACCACTTGGTGACTAGAGTCACAAATCAAATGATGGGGCCAACCCATCGTGTGGTCAAAACCACGATGACCATAGGTCACAATTTATCAAGATGTGGTCAAAACCATTTGGTGGTACCAAACCACTTTGGGACTTAGTCACAATTTATCATCGGTGTGGTCAAAACCACTTGTGACCAAAGTCACAATTAATCGATGGGGCCAACCCATTTTGTGGTCAAAACCACTTGGTACATCCATAGAAATCATCCCTCCTCTCATCAATCCCACCATCATCATGCTTACATAACAAATGTCATAATCCCATATATCATGCATTTATGTATAGCATAGCATCCAATAGCATATGATGGTAAACAAAATCATAGATCATAGATCACGTAATAGGGGACTTACCCGGAATCCATGCTTATGCCCACAAGGCTAAGTTACAACACGAGAGGTTATAAAGCACGTAATAAACAATCTATGCTAATAAAGTGTGTTAGAGTTTACACACCTGTTACTAACGAAATTCCTAGATCCCGAAGATCCGATCTACGATGCTAGATCCTTTGACCCTATATTCGGCCAACAACAAGGTTAGTGCCATAGGCCTATTCGGCTATAATAGTTAAAACCCGAAGATTCATTTGTGGCACTTACTTTAAACCGATTTGGTTTCCAACCAAATCCCGAAGCCACACACTGGATTCCTTGCAATCGGCCAAACCTTAGATCCATACAAGTGATTAGTTTTCGGCTTTTCCAAGTATATAAAGGAAAGACTAAAGAGAATCCCTTATTGTAGACTTACCAAATTGATTAGCAGAGAATAGGGGATCAGGTCTACTGCTTTGAAAATCTCGAAGTTCCTAGGTGAAATCGATTTTAAAAAGGTGGTTAGCCAAATCATCAATAAATGCTGAATTTCGGCTCTTCCCCTCGTCTAAGTCGACAGAGAAAAAGAAAATATGGGAAGAAGGTTTCGGCAATCACTTACCCTTTACCAGCCACTTGGAGAAGAAATCCCGAAAAGAACCTATGCCCTCCTGATATTCGGCCAAAAAAGAACTAATAGAAAAGAGGAGATTTTGGCAGAAGAGTGGAGTAGATTCGGCTAAAGAACAAGAAGAAACAAGTGAAAAGGGTGATAGGGGTTTGAAGTATTTTGGGGTAAAGATGACTAGAGAGAATTCGGTCAAGAGAACAATTTGAGAAGAAAGAAAAACAATTAGATGAATTTCGGCAACCCCCCTTTCACTTGGCCGAATATGCCATCACAAGAGCCCTTCATTTGGCCACCTCTCCCCTTTTTTGATAATTCTTATCTTTTGATTATCACCCATCTAATTTAATTTAAAACAAAGTTTATCCTTTATCCCTTATTAGCCGAAATCATCAAAAAATAAGGACTTATCCCAACCTTTCCAAAGTCCCACATGCCATCCAACTCTTCCCTCTTCATGGCGTCAACCTTCAAAAATAAAAATAAAAACCTTATGCTACCATCGTGACTCGAACTTGAGTCCATTCGCCAAGACCCTTAAGTGGCGCCCCAAGCCACTCCACCAAACGACTTTCATGCCCAAACTCACCCACAAAAATCTTTTAAAGCCTTCTAACTTGGCCCCCTTTCCTTTAACGCCAAAAAAGCCCAAAAAATAAAACACATCCCCCTTGTAACTCCCAAGATTCGAACCCAAGACCTACCCAAACGTCACCTTTAAGCCCTTAAGTGGCGCATGAAAGCCACTTTGCCACTTAATTCTTTGTGTCATGCTTCTCCCAGAATTTTCCTTAACCACTATCTCACCTAGCTCCCTCCTTTTAAACATTTAAAAAGAAATTTCCAGTCCTAAGTCAAGCCTAGCTCGGGTTATTTCTAGACCCTAGAACATGCTTAGCAATCATAGTATTCATTTCTTCAAGCACACACATGGGAAAATAATTGAATTACAAACAACCCCTAATTTAGGATGTTACAGTGATTCAAGTGTAAGTGATATGAAATCTTTTGGAAATCCAAGGCTAACTTTTTGTTGGTATTGTTCTAGGTCAACGACGAGTGGTTCGTTAGGAAATCGAAATCAAGGTGTGTAATTCCGTACCTTCCGAAAACATGTTTGAAATGGTATGCAATCTCACATCTCTCTGAAAGTTTGTATGATATGTTCTGTGATTTGGTTGAAATACCAAAGAAAACCAAAAATCGGCATCCGGGATCACTCGGGGGTGCATAGATTCATAGTGGTAACCATGTTTTTGTAATAAAATAGTTTTGGTCAATGGCAATGACGTGATTTCAAAAAATCATGAAAAATAGGAGAAAGGGAATTAATAAGTGAATAAGATATCAAATCAATGATTACTGTGCCTATTTTGATAAGGAAGAAACGGAGAAGGAAAAGGAATTTTATATTCTGAGATATGTTAATTTTAGTTAGACTGGTTCTGAATGATTTTGTGGTTCCCTGATCTATTTTGGAAAAATCGTATAAAATTGTACAAAGTGAATTATGGGTTATAATTTATATGTACGGATTTCTAAGTGAGTCTATTTTCAATAGAAACAAGTGGGATTAGTATATAAAAACCGTACAATGTGATATTTCAAATTAAGGTAAGAGAGGTCAGAATCATTGGATAGTGAAACAAGGGAAATTTTAAGGAATAAACTGTACTAAATGGTTAAGATAAAAATTTTGGAAAAATTTTAGTAAGAAGATATATGTGTTTAGTTTCAAGAAAAATTTACGGATTTAGATTTTGAGTTTCCTAACCCAAGTTATAGTCAATTTAGTCAGTATGATGCAGATGAACAGTTTCAAGTTTTATGTCCCAAATTAGTAACTAAGTCCGGGGTTGCGAAATTATGAAAATACCCTTGGAGGGTAAATTACCAAAATACCCCTGGATTGCGAGATTATCGAATTACCCATAGTGGGTAAAATTATCGAATTATGAAATTGCCCTTATGTGCTGAATTATGAAAATACCCTTATGGGTCAAATTACGAAAATGCCCCTAATGAGCCAATTTGATAGATTGCCTTAATGGGCCAATTTGATATATGGCTAAATGAGCCAATTTGATATATGGCATAATGGACCGATTTTGCAAAGAGCTAATGGGCCAAATTGTTTGTAATAAATCTCTGATGTTGTTAATTATCATTGTTATATTGTAAATATCATAATTTGCTATGAATGTTGCATTCACATAATTCTGCATGGGTTTGGGATTTTGATGATTGGAGGAAGCTATTTGGTGGCTCTGCCACATATTTTAGTGACTCTGTCACAATCTGTCTGGTGGCTATGCCATGTGTACTCTGTTATTCTAGTGGCTTCACCGCAAATTTTGATATTATGAATGGCTAAATGCCTGCAATTATAAATGGCCACTGCCCTGCGAATTATTATTATAAATGGCTTAATGCCTGCGATTGGTGTGTTGGCGGGGTGGGTTGACTAAAGATCCCCACAGGGGTGTTGGTTGGTACGGGTGGTTGTAGCGGATGGATTATTAGGCTTGGTTTGGGAATTGCATTTCACATACATGTTATATTTTGTTATATTATTGATATTGTAAATGGGCTTAGGCCCAAATAATTGTTTAATGGATTTTGGCCATTGGACAACGGTTAGTGGGTTACACACTGAGTTCTTGTAACTCACCCCCTTTCTTTCTTAACCCTTGTAGGTAATGCTCGATGTGAGGACTTGGGGCCATGGATGACTCGGTGGAGGTCATACTTGAAATGGTTTTATTTGGACTTTAGTTTCTTACTTCGTTTACTTTATTACTTTACTATTTTGGGTTATGTGTTGTAATAAGGCCTCTGGATTATTCTATTTTGCTTTATGTTTGGCGTGTTTATATTTTACTCAAATTATTTTAAATGGGATTTTCTAAAATCATAATAAAGGTTTTCCAAAATCGATTAACAAATGAATTTCAAAATAAACTTTTACAAATATTTTAATCGGAAATTTCTCTCGAACTATCAACGATATTTCTAAAAGTCATGATTTTAATAAAATTATTACTTCAAATTTAATCAATCAATCTTGAGGTTAGTAGTATTTTATCAAATATCTCATGTCAAACTTGATTTTCTTGATTTTAACAAATCAACATCTATTTTGTCTGAATAAAAAGGATTTAACATGTTTTTTCTCATTTGACATTTTTCTTTATCGTTATAAAAAAAACTTTTTAGTGTGACACGTCGGATTAAGACCTAACTTCTAAGTGGGTTTGGGGTGTTCTGAAACTCTGAAGCACCCTACGAGTTCATTGAAGAGATGTCACCAATAACTATCGGTGGCAAGTTACAAGGACAAAGCCGATAAAATCGGCGAGTTTACAACCTCGATGCGTTGACAATGCTATCAACACAAGTAGAGTTGATGAATAAAAGCTTGATAGCTTGTGTTCTTGCAGTACATCCGGACATGCGATTGCAATGCAAGTGGGCGTGGCGAATCTGAGTACCCATCCTACCAACCGGGACACGAGAGCGAGCAGATGAACTATATAGGTAATAATTTCATATCCAATAATAATCCTTATAGTAATAACTACAATCCAGGTTGGAGGAACCACCCAAAATTTTCATGGGGAGGTCAAGGAAACCAAGAAAATCAAAGACAACAACCTCCTCAAAATTTCCAAAATCAGCCATATCCACAAGAGAAGAAGCCAAACCTCGAAGAGATGCTGAAAAATTCATGGCAAACACAGAAAATCGTTTCCAAGAAACTAAGAAAACAATTAAAAGTAATGAGAACCGAGTCGGGGAACTTACTAAGTCAGTCAAGGAAGCCACTAATACAGTCGAACGACTCACAAAGCTAATGTCAGAACGACCGCAAGGACGTCTACCAAGTAACACTGAGATTAACCCAAAAGAGAAAATTCAAGCCATCTCAGCTCACGACAGTAAGGTGTTAGCTGAACCCAATCCAATACAAGAAAGCAAGGTAGACGAAGTTAAGGTAAAGGTAACACAAGAAAAGCCTAAACCGGTAATCAAGGAGTACCAACCTTGCATACCTTATCTCAAATCAATGAAAAAAGACGATTCAGAGGAACAGTTCGGTAAGTTTCTTAAACTCATAAAGAAATTACATATTAACACCTCTTCTTGAAGCTCTTTTGAAGCGAACTCGAGCAAATTTTTAAGCGACTATTGACTAACAAGCATAAATTAGATGAAGAGCACCACATGGAATTGAGCGCATCATGCTCGGCAATGTTACGAGAATAGACTACCACAAAGCTAAAAGATCCAGGGAGTTTTACAATTCCATATTTCATTGGTAGTTTAGCTATTGATAATGCATTAGCTGATTTAGGGGCAAGCATAAATGTCATGCCTTATACATTATTTAAACGACTAGGTCTAGGGAAGCCCAAACAAACTAGGATGAGTATACAATTAGCTCATAAAACTGTTAGAATTCCTAGGGGCATTATCGAAGATGTTCTTGTCAAAATAGATAAATTTGTTTTCCCAGTAGATTTTGTTGTCTTAAATATGGATGAGGATAATACAATCCCCTTAATTTTAGGAAGACCTTTTCTAGCAACTGCCAAGACTAAAGTTGATGTTGCCACAGGAGAACTCATACTTTGTGTAGGTGACGAATCAATCAGTCTTCAAGCTCTTGACTCTAACAGGACAACAATCGATGAAGGTAAGAAAGACAATCTGATGATAATCAATTTGTTCAACCTTTATCGCAGAAACACCATAAATACACAACCACAGCCGACTCATAGATCCTAAATCGACAAAGAAGAATCACACAAGGAACAAGACCTTAGGGTCGAAAATTTAGAAGAGCAGAGGACACAAGTCAAAGAAGAACCAGGAATCATGCAATTAAAACCGGAGGAACCACGAGAAGATCTCGTAGGAACATCAAACCACTACAAAGCAGGAGACTAGATGCTTGTTAGCAAAGCGAGATCCTCACATCATCACAGCAGACACGAAGGCAAAGGGAGAAACCCTTCTTAAGGTACACAATATCTTTCCACACGAAATAATCGAGGTAAGCAACCCAACATTCAACACTTTTGAGGTAAGCAACTTCTACTTCAACTTTGTCAAGAAAATAGAACTTTAAGCAAGAGGAAGATATTCAAACCTTTAAACCTCCACGATTCAAGTACAAGGAAAAGTCTAGCTTAAGACTATAAATGGCGCTTCTCGAGGAGCAACCTAAGCACTAACCCTACTTCTTTTTACATATGTTTTCATTGTATTTTCTTTTCTTTCTCTTTCTCTTTGTAAACTAACCAAAAGTGAAAATTTTTAAGACACACCTTACACAGTGGTATGCGTGGTAATATGGACCACGGAATCCCATCTTGACATAGTAGAGGCCGTGCGAATCCCAACCACTTTTCAACATCATGGATCCAACAAGCTGTAACATCCTAAATTTTTTAGGCCTATCGTTTAATGGGTGAATATGTGGAATGAGTTAATTTAAGTGTTAGGGTCCAAATTGGGCTCGAGCTTAGGCTTGAGGCCTTGATTAAAATTATCTGTTTGGGCATTATAGGGTTTAAAAGGTAGTGTCTATGTTTAAAATACCAAAGTGGGCTTGTGGCCCAATCTTAGAAGGTGACGCCACACACAAGGAGTAAGGGCCCAAATTTAAGTTTCATGGAGCCCAATTCTTTTAATTTAAGTTAGCTAAATTTTGGGCATTAGGATTAGGTGGAGTGAATGGCAACAAGGCTAAAATTTAGGGGTTTTAATGTTTAAAATTTATGGATAATAAGCGAGATAAAGGCTATTATTTAGGAATTTATTTTATGTGGATAATAAGCGAGATAAAGGCTAAGATCTAGGATTTTATAATTAAAATATGTGGATAATATCTTGATAAAGGAGGAGGAGTTAAAGATAATTAAGTCTCTTTTAAATGAGCTAGTAGATTAAGATAAAGGAGAAAAGTTAGAATTTATCTACAAAGAGTGATGGCCAAGAATCCATCAACGAGAGGAGTAAAAAACCGAGATACTACATGGCAAAGGGTTGCGAATTTCCTATAAATAGGGGGCTAGCTCCTTGTTTCGACATAAATCCTCTCCTTTTGTGCGAAATTCCTTAGCTTCTTTTCTCCAAATTTATTTCTCAATTTCTCTAAAAGCGAAAACTCCATTATTCTCTTCTTTCTTCTAAAAGCCAAAAACTCCATTATTCTCTTCTTTCTCCTAAAAGCAAAACTCCATTATTCTCTTCTTTCTTCTAAAAGTTGAAAACTCCATTATTCTCTTCCTTCTTTAAAAGCCAAAATCTCTATAGTTTTTATTTTATTCATCCTAACACCCCAAACCCATTACATGCATCATGGTGGATCCGGTATGCTCTGGGTTGATTGTAGAAATCCCAGGTGTGATGGTTGGTGCAGGGGTGTGTAGAGGATGGACTCATAGGTTTAGGATGGGCCATGTTGCATATTTTGTTACCCTTGGATGCAGGCCAAGGCTCATAATATGTTTGTGGGCCTCAAGCCTTTTTATGTGTTCTCGGGATTTTCACAGTGAGTCTTGGTGACTCAACCTTTTATTTTTCCCAACATTTCAGATGAGCAGTAGATCGTGAACATGGGAGTCGAGGCGGACTCGAGGGGACATCAAGTTTTATTTCTACAAATTATTTCGGGATTTCTTTAAGTTTATTTTATTTTTATTTGGGATTTTTTAAGGCCCTAGTTCTTATTCAACTAAGAAGTTTCCAATGTTATGCAACTTATAAATTTTATGTCAAGGTTTATTTATACTTAATAATACTAATATAAGATTTTATTTTTAAAATGTCACTTATTTACTCTAATAATGTCTAATTAACTTACGACTTCCAAAACCAACAAGGCAAAAGTTTTCAATGTACAAGCGGTGACCGCCGATCGGTCGAAGCATGGGTAGGGTTTGGGGTGATACATTTTAGTATCGAGCCAGTTCAAAACTCGTTTGTGAAATGGGTCTAGAAATGTTTTAGAAATTTTTTGGTTCGAGGACATGGCCTTGAGTCTCTGGCACCGATCCACCCAGTAAGTATTCTAAACTCTTGTTGTGTTATTTATGTGGGCTTAATGAGCTTTATGGGGCGTAGACTATCTAGGTTAGAACTTGATGGACTCTAAACTTACATAAACAACTCTTCAATTCCATAAGACTTAACTTTACTAAAACAAAACCTATAAACGAGTCACAAGACTAAGGTGTGGCAACAGGCATATGCATGTCTAGGAGTAGATCCGGAAGAGCTTGGTATTTAAGCGGTCCAAGTGACTCACCTCCTCTTCTTTAGAATCCTACACAGTGCGTGGTATTTGTTCACTCTAGCTATAAGGACTTGTTCATGAAATTTGAACCCATAATTAAAACCGAAAGGGACCAACCACCCTATTTTGCAAACAAAACCCTATGTTTTGTACACTTCGAAAAAAAATATACATTTGATTTGAAAATGTTCGCAACTATGAAGAAAATTACCAAATTACCCTTGTTATGCAAAATGACCAAAATAATACGATTTGTAGAATTACCAAATTACCCTTGTTTTGTAAAATTACAAAATACCCACGAATCATAAAATTACCAAAATACCTCGGATCACAAAAATTATCGAAATACCCCCGAATTTCAAAATTATCGAAATACCACAGAATTTCAAAATTACTGAAATACCCCCAAATTTCAAAATTATTGAAATGCCCTCGAATTTCAAAATTATCAAAATACCCTCAGATTTCAAAATTTTTGAAATGCCCCGAATTCCAAAATTACCAAAATACCTCAGTTTCCAAAATTACCAAAATACCCTTATTTTATAAAATCATCAAGGAACCTCATTTGAAAAAATTTATGAAAATGCCCATGTAGGATAAAATTACGAAAATACCCACAGGTAGTGAAAACAACAACAATGACAACCACAACACTTTTACGTAATGAGCGCGAGTTCATGAATGTTGATGATTGAATGAATGAACTTGAGGCATGTAGTGTGTGTATGAATTGAAAGAACTACTTTTAGAACTATTAATCATAAGGTATTCACATAAATCGGTGGAAAGAAATAATGATTCATAAAATTTCTAATTAGATAAGCATAAATCGGTAGAATGAGTACAAGGGATGAAGGCGCTTGGATCTGCGAATAATGGTGCGTACCCTACCATAGTATACTAAGTGTTTATTTTGGCTTTAGAATTAGAGTCTTGTTGAAAGCATAGTGGTGAGACTCGGTAGAATGATTACTAGTTAGTTGGAAATTTTGAGGACAAAATTTCTTTAAGGAGAATAGAAGCTGTAACATCTTAAATTTTTGGGCCTATCGTTTGATGGGTGAATATGTGGAATGAGTTAATTTAAGTGTTAGGGGTCCAAATTGGGCTCGGAGCTTAGGAGAGGCCTTGATTAAAATTATCTGTTTGGGCATTATAAGGTTTAAAAGGTAGTATCTATGTTTAAAATACCAAAGTGGGCTTGTGGCCCAATTTTAGGAGATAACATACACACAAGGAGTAAGGGGCCCAAATTTAAGTTTCATGGAGCCCAATTCTTTTAATTTAAGTTAGCTAAATTTTGGGCATTAGGATTAGGTGGAGTGAATGGAAACAAGGCTAAAATTTAGGGGTTTTAATGTTTAAAATATGTGGATAATAAGCGAGATAAAGGCTATTATTTAGGAATTTATTTTATGTGGGTAATAAGCGAGATAAAGGCTAAGATCTAGGGATTTTTATGATTAAAATATGTGGATAATATCTTTGATAAATGAGGGAGGAGTTAGAGATAATTAAGTCTCTTTTAGATGAGCTAGTAGATTAAGATAAAGGAGAAAAGTTAGAATTTATCTACAAAGAGAGTGATGGCCAAGAATCCATCATTGAGAAGTAAAAAACCGGATACTACATGGCAAGGGTTGCCAAATTTCCTATAAATAGGGGCTAGCTCCTTGTTTCGACATTAAATCCTCTCCATTTTGTGCCAAAATTCCTTAGCTTCTTTTCTCCAAATTTCTTTCTCAATTTCTCTAAAAGTCAAAACTCTATTATTCTCTTCTTTCTTCTAAAAGCCAAAAACTTTATTATTCTCTTCTTTCTCCTAAAAGTGAAAACTCCATTATTCTCTTCTTTCTTCTAAAGTTAAAAACTCCATTATTCTCTTCCTTCTTTAAAAAGCAAAATCTCTATAGTTTTATTTTATTCATCCTATTTGAGAAATTATTCTATACTTAGGCATTTAAATCCTCCATTGACATTGTCAAATTCTCTCCTAGTGATAGCCGAATCTCCTAAGCTAAGGAGGTTTAATCGACTAGATCTAAAACCGAAAATCATAAGTCTCTAATTTCAAGATTTTAAGGCAAAGAAAGAATCCCTAAGTTTAAGAAAGCGTGTCTGCTTTGTTAAAGATTAGCCAATTGGTTGTGGGGCTTACAACAACACCTTAGGCGAGATAGCGATTGTGTCGACTAAGGATAGCATCGATATAAAGCCTCGTTTTATCGGTAATTAGGTGTGTAGATTCTTGACACATAAGCTTTGTTATATTATATGTATGTTATGGGCTAAAAGCGAGAAAAGGTGTGTAGATCTTTATCACACTAGTTAATCTGAATTATATGTATGTTATGGGCTAAGGCGGAAAATGAAATTGTATAAGCAGTCATATTACCCAGAAAAGGGTAGGCAAGGGATGCAGTGCGTAATCATTGAAACTTCTCTATGTGTATCGAGTATGTAAAAATATGTGATCTGTTTAGATAGTTTAATGTTACGATTCTTGCATGTATGCATGGCATGGGATTGATTGATTTCTGAAGGGGAGGCGGTGGCGAGGCGATCGGTGGCTTTGCCACATAGGTCACATAGTGATCGATCTTTATAATGACAAGACAAATTGTCGATATATTAATAAGGTCGCAATGATCGGTGGCTTCGCCAAAATAGGTCACATAGTGATCGGTCTTTATAATGACCAATTTGTTGATATGGTGTGTGTGGATGGAGGGTTGATTGTAGAAATCCCGGTGTGATGGTTGTGCAGGGGTGTGTAGAGGATGGACTCATAGGCTTGGGATGGGCCATGTTGCATATTTTGTTACCCTTGTATACGGGCCAAGGCTCATAATATATTTGTGGGCCTCAAGCCTTTTTATGTGTTCTCGAGATTTACTGCTGAGTCTTGGTGACTCAACCTTTTATTTTCCCAACATTTCGGTGAAGCGATAGATCGTGAACATGGGAGCCGCGAACTCGAGGGGCCATCAAATTTTATTTTTATAAATTATTTTGGGATTTCTTTAAGTTTATTTTATTTTTATTTGGGATTTTTTAAGGCCCTAGTTTTTATTCAACTAAAGTTTCCAATGTTATGCAACTTATAAATTTTATGTCAAGGTTTATTTATACTTAATAATACTAATATAAGATTTTATTTTAAAATGTCACTTATTTACTCTAATAATGTCTAATTAACTACGACTTCCAAAACCAATAAGGAAAAAATTTTCAATGTACAAGCCATGACCGCCGAGATCCGATCGAAGCATGGGTTTGGGTTTGGGTGTTACAACAACTCCCTACAGACGCAGGTAAATTAGCACGATCGTGCTCACGAACATGTGACTAACTTAAATGCAATAAATAAGCGAGTTAGCTCTCATGGTAGAACTCTAAACCTTTCACAACATTGCACAATAGTCCCCGTTTTTGAAAGCTTAAGCTCTGTGGGTCTCAAAAGTACAATTATTTTCAGAAAGGTTCACTAGAACACTTACTTGAATAGATGAGAGCTTCTAAAATTTTGAAGGTTTCTACCCCTTATTAGGCTGCTAATTTTGGTGAAAGATGATCGAGAAAAGATGATAACTTTTCTCTCTTATTTTATTAATATAAGTCAAATTAGTCCATCTTCTACTAACTTTGACTAAAATTGACAAATCTTGTCTCCTATGCTCTCTTGTAGTAGGACAAGCCTCTTCCAAAGGCTAAATTACCTTTTAAAGACCCTTAATTAGCAATCCATGGCCATTTGGTACTTTTAGCATATAGAATGGAACTTTTGCACTTTATGCGATTTAGTCCTTTTTGTGATTAAACATGAAATTACTAAAATTAAAGTACCAAAATTTTCATGCTCATATGTTATCATGTTCTAACTCTTAATATAACTTAAAATAATTTCTCAAATCTCGAATTATTGATCCCAAGATCACTATTTCACTAGCCTCTAAATCAGTACATTACAAATTGCCTTATGATTCGATCTGATAACCTCACTCAGTGCTCTCAACAAAATCTCCATATTTTCAGAAATAGGTGGCTATATAAGAATGATGAAGACCTACATCTATCAAAGCGATGAATGGTACATCAAAAATAAAGAACGTGCAATGATGATGTAAGACATCTCTATCCTCTTGGCGTCATGCGGCATAAACAAGTGCATGTTGCCTGCTTTGTCTAACCAGGCACCTACCTTTTGTGCTCTCTTGCCTAACCCAAACCATTACCACCCCAACTTCCAAGGCCCCTAGGTGGCTGTTTGAACTACTCTCTGAGGCATCACGATGAGAAAGCTTGCATGACACATCCATTGTGGACATTCTCTATCTGATGCTCAAGAGACCCACCTCAAATAAGCCCCAATCCTCCTTCATCACTCCACGAATGGTGTCTCCCCAATCTCCAAAGCGGCATCACGGTAGAAACAGCGGGGCTTCGACTCTAGCGCCCATCGGCTTTGGCCTTTTCTTTAACCTCTTCCCGCGAACTGAGGGTTACGAATCCCTCTGTTCTTACCTCCATATCTCATTCTGTTGCTTTTTATTAAGCAACATCTTTAGCTATCTTCGCATTCTCGGCCGAGCAATCGTGCTCCCTTTGGAGCTATCAAAACTCTCAGATTATCTACATTACATCCTCGAAATGAACATACCTCTCATATTCCAATGCCACCATACCTTGAGCATAGCGGCTTAGCCTCAAAATTTAGCCTCATTTTCGACCGATCGGTCACCTTGTGTGAGATTAGAAACTCACACCAGCGAGCATCTACGTGCTAGCTCCCATATACTTACTCTAGAATGTAGTCTTAAAGGATTCCCAAGTCGGTGAGCAGTGAGTGTCCTCCTAACAGATTAGCCACCAACTGGTATACTTTGTCGTGAAGCGAAAGCGCACCTTTAATTTCTACTCGGGAGTACAATTTAGATCATCCATAATTCTCTCGATGGCCAGACCGTTACTCGATCACGTTAGAGGTGACTCTTGTGACACCATATAACTTCGACTCCATTAGGCTGAGTCATTCGATTCTTGACCCCGGTCCCCGAGATCGATGTTGGGCCCGCAACCTCTCTAATATCCTCGGCATGGCTTGGGACAATGCGTTGTCCTGGTGGTACAATATTGATACCTAATCTTAATAGCAAGCAAAATCGATTGTCTCACTTGTATCCAGTTGACATACTACCCAAAGATGAGGACTCATTTGAACCCTACGGCTACTACCACGACGCCAGTACAACGTCCACGAATTCCACAAGCATTCATTGTCTAATTCAAGTTTATCTACATTAAGAGTTTTATGCATCGGTTTAATATTTATTAATAGATGTTTTATGTAATAAATATCGAAGTTCAGTATGTTTCTAAAATTTTCCTTCTCTATTCGTTTCACTACGGTTTTGAGAGAAATAACTACTGATGTTTTGGTATGCTATACTCTATTTCAAAATAAACTATCTTAAGTTTAGTACTTACGGATGATGGCTGGAGACTCGGTGTGTACCACATTCTCAATCGAATATTTTTAACCATTTAAAACCAATTCTTTAAAACATATTTTGGAACCCAAAATTCATAGTCGAGTTTTGTAACCTAGCTAAATGCCATTAAATGTGACACTTCAAACTGGTTCGGACATTATGGCCTAATCCGCAATGTCACATGAAAAGATTTTGAAAGCGAATAACTTCGATTAAAACCTTAAGCTCATAAACCCTTAATTGCTTTCATTTATTTCATAACATATATTTAATTAGTCGACATGCCTTTAAACATATCATTTTAGCTTAAGCTTAGGAAAATAAATGCGTGTTTAAGGAAAGCAGTTAGCATTTTTAAATAATCGTGCTTTAGGTAAAACATCATAGTAATAAGCAAGTTAAATCCAAAACCCAAAACCCAAAACCAAGCCAATCGGTTTAATAGAGTCCAAGAGTCCAAAAAATAAAACCTCTCGAATCTCAATGCCAAAACTTAAATAAAACCAATAAACAAATTAAAAAGTAATAGCGAGTGGTCGCATAAGGTCCCTTTGCCAGCGATCCGCTAACTATGAATTACATGCGAGAACAAACAACAAAGGGGTGAGTTTACGTAAACTCGATTGTAACCCCAAAATTAAGCTTGCATAACCAAAATCAAAATAAGTTAGATACATATTAGAAACTTAGCCCATTACGGATACATATACAAATGTGCAAATCAAAATCGAAATTAGATATCCTAACTCCATCCTCTACACACCACCTCGATCATCCCTACACACCATGTGGGTTTAAAACACCCACCCAGGCCACACACCATGTTGTCTAGAAGTGGCACATAACAAATATAATGCGACCATCTTTGCAAGATAATAAACACAAATTGCCTTTCAAAACACTTCCTCAATATGCATCATCCCATCCCCAATATGAGATACATAAATATACAAATACGGATAAACATACTAACATGCTCGAGATGCTTACATATAAGCATGTATAGAATATGAATATCTGAGATAATAGTGCGAATAAACATGCATCAATATCCAAATCAAGAATATCAAACAATCGAGATCATATAGTTTAGGGTTTATTTAGCCCTTCGACCCTGATGAGGGCAGTTGTTTGGGATGACCCAGTGCAACCTAGGTAAAACTCAAATAAATGGGCCCACATACAGTGTGGGCGGATGCCTAGATTGACCTTGCATGTATGGATCACATAGCACATTGAAACCCTTTGCCTATGTGCTCCCATGTGGGCTCCATGTCAAGTGTAGCCCACACGTCCAACTTGTCCTCTGGTGTGGCCCACCAGCCACACTCGAGCCACCACCGCTATTTTTTTTGGTACATACGGTATCAATTTGATCTTGGCACTCCGGGCCTTCTAGAACCTAAATCGGACTTAATATACGATTAATTTGTAACTTCTGAAACCAATATCAACACCAAAACTCACACAACACTCTGAATGATTTGATTACGATTACGAGCGAAGAGAGCCCTTCCCTCTCGATTTCTCTTGCCAAAAGCAGACGATGGAGTTCCAAATAGATGATTTCAAACATAAACAAAATGAATTTAGAAACCTCTAATTAAGCAATTCAATCTATGCCCACATACCTTAATTGAGCGAAGAATCCCAAAATTTTAATAATAACGGTGAAAACTTAAAAGTGATGAGAAAAATTGAAGAAATAATAAAAGCCAAAATTTTACTAGGAAGGGAAGAAACGTTAAAAGAAAAGATGAAGAGATTTTAGGAAAATAAAAATAAAAGCAGTTATGATAGCATATCCCCAAATTCTCTCGCACTAACTCAACTTTTAGACTTCCTCCATGAAACTCTGTCGGACTACAAAGCAAAATTAATTCTTATGCTCACAGGATTGAACATAGAACCTTGACACACCAACCCCTTTACCACTTGAACGGCAGACTCATTACGATGTGGAATTACAGACAATTAATATAAGCCCATTGAGCAGAGATAGGCTTGATTCTAAAAATAAAAAAAAATTACAAAGGTACGGCTTGCTTGGGACCTCTCACACACACCCATGATATTTAACCGAAGAAGATACACAATTGTATCAAAATTTCACGGAGCAAACATAAGAAATTTGGAGCGTTACGGTGGATGCATCCTAGTAATTTTCTAAAAATTGTAAAAGGATGGTTCTATGTCATATCGACAACCAAGAACCATTTTAATCGACCATGTAATGTTGGATCTGCGCCTTAAGCGTAGTATTTTCATTTATGTACACTTGTATTTTTTAACAAGTTAGTTTAATAATAATATCCATTAATTACATTAATATCATTTTCATATTGTCCTAAATGGTTTTTGCATAAAAAAATGGAAGCAAATATTGTTTCACGGTTATCTAAATTTAACTAATACTAAGCATTATTACCTTGTTGGACCATAATATGAAAAAACAACATATTAGTAGATGATGACCTTATGTGTCATTAGTCTAACCAAAATGAGAAAATCAATTGAAAGAATGATATGTCATTTATCAAGTCCAATTGGAGGAATGCTTTGTCTTTGGTATAAAGCAGATGACTCACCACAAGATAAAGACATAGATGTATTATGGAGTGACAATATATTGAACAAGACCCAAGTAATATAGATCCTAGATCCATTTATGAATTTATTCACTTTGATGACATTCATAGAGTGACATACCTTAATCTAAGTGGATGATGGACTATATGTGTGACTTGTATACTTTGATGTAAGTAAAAGCACGAGTTCAAATATATGGAAAGAAAGCATTTGTGTGTTGGGTGTATGACTTTTTACAGTATGTAGCATCATTCACAATAGTGTAATTCATAGCCCAAATAATGGGTAAATATCTTTCATTGACATTACATGGTAAATGAAAAGTAAATGTAACTCTGATTCATTTGTCTTTTTGATAAATGACTTGATTCTTGTTTGATAGTAATTGACTTATCATGAAGGAAAGATGTAATGGTTACCATAAGATAAAAGAAGATCATATTGGGAGAACAAATTTATCCCAAAGAAATTAAGGATATCTATAATGGTAACACACTTATGACAAGGTCATTGGACGAGCAGCGATTGAGTAACCGTAATGGTATGTAATTAGGAAGCTCAATCACAATACTATAGTGGAATAACTTTATGACTAAATAAGCTTATAATTAATAAGTGAAAGCTAGAACTTAATTATAAATCATTTGACCCTAATTATATATCTCCAATTGGTTACATCCGCTAAGCTTGTTGAATCGAAAATGAATTGCATGTAGAATCAAATGGACGAGAAATGGATAAAAATGATAAAGTTAGAGAAATGGGTCACATTAGAAATGAATTTGTTTTCTCACTAAATATAAAATGACTTGAAAATTAATTTAATTTTTTCATATTATTTTTAATTAAATAATTGAAGTTAAAAATGGAATTAAATTAATTAGTCATTGTGAATTTGTTGAACATGGAAATTAAATATATTTCTCATAGAATTCTTTTTCACGGTAAAGTTGTCATGACTTTACTTGATTATAATTAGTTTGAAAATTATTTAATTGGAAAATTTTGATTTATCTAATTAAATTAATTAATAAATAATATTTATTTTGGGAAATAGACAAACATGTATTGGGTTGGATTAAATTATAAAATGCTTTGTTAAAAGTCTAGGAAAGCATATAATTGGACCCAATGAGAGGACCAAATTCCCTCATATTACATATAAGGAGCGTACTAATTGTATTAACTAGGGTGTGCCTCCTCCTCTTCTAGTTAGAATAGAAGACTTATTTTCCTATTAAATAAATATTATTTTTGTTTTACTAATTCAACTAGTATTCTATCTCCTCCTATAAATAGATGGCATTGGTATAACTATTCATACAAGTTTTACATAAGTTACATAACTTTGAGATATTGTTATTCTACTAGAAAGTACATTTTATAAGTATAAATTCTTTTTTGGAAATAACAATTATATTGGTTTCTATTAAGAGAATTATGTTCCTACTTAAAGTAATGATTCTTTTTCTTATTTGATTAGTGATTAATCGAGCCCCATGCTCAAAGCAATTCATGGTACAAGAATAGTGGATAAGGTCATTGGTTGAAAGCTAGAAACATCTAGGATCCATCTTACTCAAAGCATAGGTATTTTTAGAGAAAATTTTATTCTATAAATATCACAAACCAAATCGATTTTTTAAATTTTTTTGTGATAAAACCATTTTATTAAACCATATTTTTTCAATAGTGCAATAGTGGAATCCTCGACTTGTTCCATTTCTAGTAAACCAATATTTTAAATGACCAACTCCATCCACCCACTTGTAACACAAAACTTCACCAACTTTCTGTCGATGAACCACTTTGTCAAGATGAATTGCATTGAATTTATTAAAGGATAACACCTTGAATATTATACTTTCCTTTCAAAACTCTAACCCAAAATTCCTTTATGTTTGTAATAATAGAAAAAACAATTCAAGTGTCAATAAAAACATTTTATTTTGATATAAAGGCCCCTAAGACCTAGGCCATCATAGGAAATAGGTTTAAAACTATTAAGTGTTTTAGAGTGTTTGTCCTATTCAAAGGATTAAATTGAGTAATTTTATTATATAGTTCTTTGTTCATGGGCGTGGCGTAGGTAGGTCCCAATCCATATGCATGCCAACATGTACTCTACTAGGATTAACAAGTGTTTCCTAGATGTGGGTTCGTCTACATGGTGATGCAAACCCACATCATGCATGGTGGCAGACCCACATCATCACGATCCATAGAGGGTGCAAACATCTTACGTGCAAACTCAAAGTGTGAATCACATGGGTCGATGGGCGATAATAGAAAGTACCATAACAATTTGTCCCCAGCCTAGTTCAAACAAGAGTTACAAAGTGACTTTTGGAGAACTTGATTTCGTGGCGAGAGAAATTCTTGAAGAAGAAGCTTATCGGTACTCTTTTTGCTAAACTTGTTACATACACTTCACCACGTGTTGGGGTAATCTGATTGTCTGGTGATTGTGCCTTTATTCTCGGATACATGAATTTTAAAGTGTAAAACCCTTTTTAAAAGAGGTTACCTAAACCTTAAAAAATCAAACTATCTAAATTTGAAATTTTAAGGAATATTTGTTGAAGAACAATTTTAGAGGTAATTTTCTTAAAATTCCCATCTTTTTTGTGGTTTTTTTGGTTTATTCAAACACGGGGTTAGAGGCGAGAGGAAATGGTCGTGTTCTTCAAGGTGTCCCAATGAAATAAATACTTTGATAGGCAAAAGCGTGTTTGTACCACCAAAGAGGAAGAAATGAGTAGTGTTTTTGGTTCTTGGGGAATTCAACTACCTAATTTTGTGTATGACTTCTCAATCGTAGAAGGATCAGGCGATTATAACACCATTATAGAAGTTTCCTACTTTCATTGCATGTGAGTAAGTTTCCATCTACCACTCCACCCTTTTCCTACCATCTTCTCAGCGAATACAAGACAACACCAGGCGGTTATCTAACTTTTCATGGTGTGTCCTAATGGTATATTCATCAAATGTAGTTGCGAGAGGAAATGTTGTTGATTGTCATTTTTGAGTTTGCCTGAAACTAAAAGTGTGCGATCAATCATCTTGAACTGGGCTTTGAATCTTCACCTAAAATCTCAGTAAATACATACGGGTTAAGTGCAAGTTTGGAACTAGCTTTGATTTCCCAATCGAATGGTCAATACCTAGTAAGAACATGTCTTGAAAAATGAGAATTATATCTAAGTAGGGTGGGGTCAATATTATAGGCTTTACCGAGGTCAGTACTATATATTTAGAGGAAGTGTTAACTTGTAGAAATGCATTTCAACACCGTCTCTTAAATTCAAGTCTTAATGGATGGTGGTCAATTGATGATAACAATGGTGCGGACATCATGACTATATTATCCATGCGGTTGCATGACCATTGGGAAGATGATTTAGGGCATTCTCTTAAGGAATTATTTTACCTTTTACACTATAAACTAGATCCTCGTCTGTGGTCCTCTAAACCTTGAGGATCCAAAAGTGGGGTGTGAACTATAACACCTCAAACCGGTCCAAACCTACTACCTAGAATCTGGCGTGCCACTGAGAAAAATGTTTTGAAAAGCGATTTGTCGAGTTTATTTTAGAAGAAAATCAGCGTGATTTTAGAGAAAATGAAGTTGAATCTTGTGACATCTAAAACACGTTAGAACTTGTTTTAGAAATGCTTAATTGCCTAATTGTTACTTCATAATTATTACTTAGTCGGTGATCACTTTGAAAGCAGGTGTTTTCTTGGGTTTTAAAAACAACCACTTCATAACGTTTGGATACGCTTAAAAAAATTAAAGAACCGGTTAAATTAAACATCCCAAAAATAAAACTTGAGACCTTATTACGATGTTGAAAACCAAAATTTAATAAAACAACCAAGTAGAATAAAGCTGCGTAATAAACCAAAAACGTGCATGGCCACCTCGAGTCCACTCGGCTCATATCCACGATCTAAGGATTATACGCAAAAATATAATGGAAGGGGTGAGTCACCTAGACTCGATGTAATCCCCATCCCAAATGGAAATATGCTCTTACACAAATTGAGATACAAATATGCATGTCATGCAACCCATCAACCTAGGTATCCATCCATATCTCTCGTATCTACCCCTTGTGGTACCAAACCCTTTGGTGGTGCCAAACTCTTTGTAGCCCAAGTTATAAAGATATTATATGTGGTACCAAACCATTGGTAACCAAAGTTACAAATAGCATATGTGGTACCAAACCCTTTGGTGGTGCCAAACCACTTGAGACTTAGTCACAATTTATTTATAATATGGGGCCAACCCAACGTGTGATACCAAATCACTTGGTGGTGATCACGATAGATCATACTTCCCCTCTGTCATCACCCATAACACATATATATGCCAACAATATCGGTATGATCATGTAACATACAAAATTACATATACAAAATAACATGCTTTCATAGATCACAATTCTGATGAAATAATAACACTTACCCATCCTCGCTTTTACCTGATGTTTTTAACCATTGATCATTCCGCTTAACAACACATAACATATAACATATTTAGCATAGAAAGTGTAAGAGTTACACACGGTTTTCATACTAACGCACTAACTTACGCTCTTGTTACCTCGACACTACCACTATGGCTATGATCTACTTGAGTGTCGGCCCTCCAAAGGCCAATCTCGCACTCCAAATCTTGATCGTCTCTTGTATTTCGGCGTTGGGTCTACAGATCAACTTCCTTTGCAATGATGATTGAGTCCATAACATCCTTAATCACTAAACTATTTAAGCGATGAGATCCAATTACTCAAACAATTATAACGCAAAAGCGAACTCTTACGATTAATCGAATCCCGAATGTCCTTAAGAAAACACCACCAACAACCTACCTACATTACGCCATTCCCAAATATTAAAAGAATCGAAAATCACAACCATTCCAACCTATGTCATTCGGCCAAATGAAAAGAATCAAGAAAGGCCTTTTGGTCAAACTACCACCACCTACCTTCGACTTTCCACCAAATCGGCATGACGACTATAGATAGGTAGGATTCGCTCCATGGATAGAGAGTGAAATCGTGAGCCTTAGTACAAGTGATTCAAATTAGAAACTTGATAAATAGAGAAATCATAGATGAAAGAAGTCCAAAACTCACTGGATTACGGAGTAAACTACGGTGCAACCGGAAAGCGAGAGATCCCACGATGATTGACATAGAAGAAAGATGTGCACAGTATTCAGTTCTCAAAGGGTTTTCGAGAAGAAGAGAAACAATTAGGAGTTTGGTTTTGGGAAGAACTAAAGAAAATGGAAGAAAGAATTGACTCAAAGAAAAGATGAGAAAACAAATGAAAAGAGATGATAGCGGCTGCCAAATTCGGTATACATGCACACCTCGAGTTGGAGTTTTGGCCAACTCTTCCCTCTCGATAGCCTTTATCCCTATCTCATCTATCTACTATCATCATCCACTTATCATACCTTTAGAGCCCATAATAGAATCAACTCTTCCTCTAACTATCATCTTAATTCCACAAAATAAAAGAATTTAAGGCTCCTAAATTAAAATCCATGTGCCATCCACCTTCCCTTCGTGGTCTGAAATTTAGCCCATCCATTTGGGCTCAAGTATTACATGGCCCAATAATCCCCTAAGTGGCGCCACCTTAATGCCCACTCAAGCACTCCAATTTTTGGGCCCACGAGCCCGACTTGCTACCAAACACAACTATTTAGATTAATTACTACTAACATTATTTTTTAATCATTCAAACCACGATTTAAAGCCCAATCAGAGCCCAATTCACACTTAAAGCTTTAACCTACTAATACCCATGCAACATACCAAATGCAGACCATAAAAATCGGGGATATTACAGGTTGTAGCCTTAAAATAAATTTGACCTCGAAATTTACAGTTAAAGAGTTGAGGGTATTTCGGCATAATATCCTCCGGCTCTATCAGCTTCCCAGATCCATGGTTCCACCATAATACCATTAAAGGCGATTTTCACGTAAAACCTTAACATCCGTCCGGGATCTGCTGGTTCCTCTCGAAGAACAAGTCTAGGCTACCTCAATCTCCTCCTTTGGCACAACATATGCGGATCCGGAAGCGATAAGCGTCTAAGCATAGAAACATAAGCACATCGTGGACTTGTCTCAATCTGGTGGCAACTCGGTGATAAGCCATTTTGGTCCTACTCGCTTCAACTTGCGATAAAAGCCCGATAAACCAAGGACTCAACTTGCCTTTCTCAGAACCTCAAAGCCTTCTTCCACGGTGACACCTTTAAGAAAACCTTGTCACCTTATGCAAACTCTATATCCTTTCGTTTAAGATCGGCATCGACTTTTGCACGTCACAGCTTCTTTCAATCGAGCTCAAATCACTTCCACCTTATCTTGTCTCGACAACCAACTCCGGACCCAACAACTGCCGCTCCCCAACTCAGAACATGTAGGGTGCGACATTCGACCATATAACGGCTTACGATGCCATCCAAATACTTGCACGATAACTATTGTTATCGCATAATTACACTAGGTGAAATTCTTCCACTTCCTTTGAAATCAGACACAACAAAGCATATCCTCCAAAACACAGATCACCCTCTCCGTTGTCCATCGACTAGGGATGGAGCAACATCTTAAATCAATCTGCGGTGCCTAGTGCAGGTGCAAAGCCTTCGAACAGCGTAAATAGGATCTACATCGAAATAATTGACACGGCACCGTGCAACCTCACAATCTCGCTACATATAGTCTTGCTATACAAGAGAATAATCCATCATGTATGTATGAAATGAGCAAACTTAGTGGATGGTCCACAATCACCCAAATTGAATCCTTTTGGTAGGTGTAAGGGGTAGCCCTCCACAATCCATTGTAATCTTTTCCCTTCCATTGTGGAATCTTAATGGGGTTGCAACAATTGGCAATGGCCGATGTTCATATGACTTCTGGCGACATATCGGACACTTACAAACTCGTTACCTCCCGCAAGGCCGAAACAGCTGCTCTCATGCAATCGCGTACATCTTACTACCTCCGGATGCATTGTATGGACTTGTATGTGCCTTCAGCAAAATCTTACGCCTTAACTCCACATCTTTAGGCATCGCACTTTTCCCAGAAAACATAATGCTCCATCTGTTGGGCTGCAAGCACCCCAGTAGCGTGATAATTAATCCGTGATCCAAACCATGAATCCATGTGTGAGAGAATCGGGGTGAAATAAAGGTTTCAGTACCAAGTTTCAATCGGTAGATAGCGGTATTTGTCACCTTGTTGAGTTACCGATAGTCTATACATAGTCTCATAGAACCATCTTTCTTCTTCACGAATAGGGGAGGCGCCCCATGGAGAAAAACTCGGCCTCATGAAACCCTTATCTATTAATTCTTACAAGCGTGCTTTTAGCTCTTGTAGCTTGGTTGAAGCCATTCTATAGGGGGCAATAGAAATAGGGGCAGTGCTTGAAACTAATTCGATCCCAAATTCAATCTCTCTATCTGGAGGTAATCCTGGCAACTCCTCCGGAAAAACATCTAGGTACTCACATACTATGGGTACTGACTCATTTTTCAATTCAGTTTCTTTAGTGTTTAACACAAAAGCAAGATAAGCCTCATACCCCTTCTGTAGGTACCTCTGAGTTGAATGGTTGATATCATTATTGGTGATCCATCTGGCTTATCTGATTTAACACGAATAAAATTTATGTTTTCATCCCTCAACTCAATTACTTCTTTCCATAGTTCACAATTACCTTATGAGTAACTAACCAATCCATCCCGAGGATGACATCAAACTCATCAAACGGTAATAACATAAGATCGACCGGAAACAATGGCATTTAATCATCAAAGGGCACCCTTTACAAACTCTATCAACCAACACACACTTGCGTAAGGGGTTTGACACTCTTATAATGAATCTAGTAGACTCTATAGGCATGCTCATGCTAGAGACTAATTTCATGCATATGTACGAGTGGGTAGATCCCGGGTCAATTAAAGCTATAAAATAAGTATTATGGAGGGAGAAGATACCAGTGATTACGTTAGGGGAAGATGCCTCTTCACGAGCACGGATGGCATATGTTCTCACCGGTGCTCTACCCTCAACTATAATAGCTCGTTCTTTAGGTGGATTCTTGTTTCCCATCTCACCCTCCAAATTTTTCAATGGTCTTCCCTTTGTGGTACTTCCCAATCTCACATTCTGAGGCCTTCCTTTCTCATCTACCTCGGGACAGTTTCTGATAAAATGGTCCAAGGATGTAGTTTGCCCACACACCAAAATGGTGCCCGCCACACTGAGGGCATTTTGGTCTATTTGGTCAGACGTTGCCCACACTAGCAACTGATGTAGTTTGCCCTTTTGATTCTGAGAATCGCCTGCCCTTATTTTGGGTTGAAAACCCCACTGAAGGGACTGATCGGGTAGTAAAATCCCTCAATTTCTTAGATGAGGATTGGTGAGACTTGTTCAGTTGTCTCTTCTTCGAGTCATTAGACTCGTACTCGCTCTTCTCTTATCTCTGGTCAACTCTTCAGCTTTACAGGCCCTATCCATTAACACTACGAACTCCTTTAACTTGAGAACCCCCACGCATAGGCGGATATCTTTATTTAATCCGTTCTTGAATCTCTTACACATGATGGCCTCAGTAGACACGCACTCTCTTGCAAACTTGCTAAGCCTTACGAGCTTCTGTTCGTAATCGATCACTGACATACGACCTTGTTCAATTCTAAGAACTCTTTTCTCTTGTGGTTGATGAAACTCTGGCTAATATACTTCTTTCGGTATTCCTCTTGGAAGAATTTCCAACTAACTCTCTCTCTTGGCACCACCAACACCAAGGTGTTCCACCATCGATAGGCTGAATCTCTCAGGAGAGGTACCGCACATTTTAAGCACTCATCAGGTGTGCAGGACAACTCATCGAATACTCGAATGGTGTTCTCGAGCTAGAATTCTGCTTTCTCTAGGTCATCGTCCTTATTCGCACGAAATTTTTCAGCTCTCTGTTTTCAGATCTTATCCACTGGAGGCCTTTCTCTTCTCAGTACCTCAACTACTTGAGGAGCTACTAGAGCAGGTTGAGGAATAGGTGGGGGCGGAGGGAGCTGAACATTGGGATTTGTTACTAAGTATACCAGTTGTTCATCATGTGGAGAAAGGTTTCTCAAGCCTCATCCCCCTGACCCAGGCTCTCGGGTCTAATTTTAGCAGGCGCAGTCCCTTAAGCGGGAGCAGGCGCATTTCTCGCAGCATCATCAGCTGCAGTTTGGTCAAGGTCCAAATCCATCTACTACATAAAATAGAATTTTGTACGTCAGGAGTCATCACACTATCATTACTCAAACACCCTTACATATGGCATGTATAGCTACACTCGTATTTACGTTACATTAGTCCTAAAATTGACTAAATCGTAGCTCTGATACCACCAAATGTAACATGCCATACCCAAGACCGAATGCTATGGTTGGATACGAGACATTACCAAGCTTGATCTCACTTAAACATACACTTACGAGAAAAAAGATTTTCGTTCCGACTTAAAAACTTCCCTTTCTTAGTCTAATCATACGATTCATGGGGCTACGAGGCCTTAAGCATAACTCTAAAAACTTATGGAACTTAATCGAAAACCTTTCTTAAAAGTAGGGGTCACATGCCCATGTGGCTTGGAACACGCCCGTGTACCCCTTGACACGCCCATGGTTTTTAACCGTGGGGAGTTACTGACTATATTCACACGATCTTGACATGCCCGTATCTTCTAACCATGGGGAGTTACTGACTAAAAATAATAAGGTGCAGGGTGCACATGGCCTAGACACACGCCCATGCGTCTAACCGTGTGGGCACTTAAAGGCTATTTACCAAGCCATTTGCTACCCTAGATGATCAATATCAATCAAGCTCCATTCAATACATTTTCCATAAACAATACTACACACTTTATTGACCTCAATAAACATACATACATAGACAATTTTGGCCAATCACTTAGCCAAATACAAAAGAATAATAAAAAAGGCATACATTTCATTAATTTCATCTTCATTGAAAATAAAGAGTTTGCCAAATATTTGCCTAACTCAAGAAACCAATTACGAAAAAAAAATGACTTACAGCCAACACTTTAACTAACAATTGCAACTTGACAAAATACCCAAGTCCTATACATGCCATATTCAAAACAAGTCTAAAATTGTTATACCAAAGTGTTGTTGATAGTGTGATTCCCGAACCCCTGCGTCTACGATCCTCGAGTTATCTTGGCAATACTATAAGAAAGATGGGCAATGAAAAAGGGTAAGCATTAAGCATAGTAAGTTGCATGGAAATAATAACAGACATGCTCTTATAATCACTACGATAAGTAATAAGCCAATGCCACATTCTCTAGGTGGTCATACATGGAGTCTTTCTCTAGGTACCAATGCCATGTCCCAAACATGGTCTTATAGGGAATTACCTCTATGTGCTAACGTCATATCCCGGATATGGTCTTATACCAGCTCTTGTCTCAATGGCGATGCCATGTTCCAAACATGGTCTTACACTGGCACTCATAATACGGTCGATGCCATGTCCCAGACATGGTCTTACACTGACCCTCATAATATGGCCGATGCCATGTTCCAAAGATGGTCTTACATTGACCCTCATAATATGGTCTATGCCATGTCCCAGACATGGTCTTACACTGACCCTCATAATATGGTCGATGCCATTCTTCGAATTCGTCATAGTCCATTAGGACTTCAATATCATATTCACATAAGTTTCTCAATTTATTGAAGTATCATGCATCAATATGGTATCAAGCATCCTCCATTATGCTAATATAATATTGTATTAATTCACATACAACTTACCTCGTTTTCAAAATGAGCTAGTTCTTCAGTTTAGTCTACGTCCTTATCCTTTCCCCGATCGAGGGGAGTTCTCATCTCCTCTTGCTCTATAATAGCAAATTAGCTCATTTTAATCACCATATTAACATAAGCCTCTCAATAATCATGCTAAATCAAAATTACTATTTTACCCTTAGATTTTGGCAAAATGACCTTTTTGCCCCTAGGCTCAGAATTTAATTCTAATCACTTTTTTTTATTCCCAACAAGCCAAGGTAAACATTTAATGCTCTTAAAGCTATCATCATAAATCAACATTTCACAAACATACTACAAAATTTATAACCTTTTCATTAAGGTCATATTTGGTGTTCTCATACTAACACCTTTTTCAAAAGTTGTTCATCTAACAACTAAGACTCAAGTTCTTCCATAAAAATGCAATAAATAACTGAGTTAGCTCTCATGGTAGAACTCTAAACCTTTCACAACATTGCACAATAGTCCCCTCATTTGAAAGCTTAAGCTCTATGGGTCTCAAAAGTACAATTATTTTCAAGAAAGGTTCACTAGAACACTTACTTGAATAGATAAGGGCTTGCTAAAATTTTTGAAGGTTTCTACCCCTTATTAGCTGCTAATTTTTGGTGAAAGATGATACGAGAAAAGATGATAACTTTTCTCTCCTTATTTTATTAATATAAGTCAAATTAGTCCACGTACTACTACTAACTTTGACTAAAATTGACAAATCTTGTCTCCTATGCTCTCTTATGGCCGGACAAGCCTCTTCCAAAGGCTAAATTACCTTTTAAAGACCCTTAATTAGCAATCCATGGCCATTTGGTACTTTTAGCATATAGAATGGAACTTTTGCACTTTATGCGATTTAGTCCTTTTTTGTGATTAAACATGAAATTACTAAAATTAAAGTACCAAAATTTTCATGCTCATATGTTATCATGTTCTAACTCTTAATATAACTTAAAAATAATTTCTCAAATCTCGAATTATTGATCCCAAGATCACTATTTCGACTAGCCTCTAAATCAGGCTGTTACAAATTGCCTTAACGGACTCAGTACAGTAACCTCACTCGAAGTGCTCTCAACAAAAATCTCCATATTTTCAGAAATAGAACTGGCTATATAAGAATGAGTAGACCCTACATCTATCAAAGCGATGAATGGTACATCAAAAATAAAGAACGTACCAATGATGATGTCAGGAGCATCTCTATCCTCTTGGCGTCATGCAGCATAAACAAGTGCATGTTGCCTCGCCTCTGTCTAACCAGCACCTCTGCCTGGTGCTCTCTGCCCATAACCCAAACCATTACCACCCCTAACCTGTCCAAGGCCCCTAGGTGGCTGCTGAACTACTCTCTAAGGCTGTACAGTATTCGGAGCAAAAGCTTGCATCTGACCTGTCGCTGTGGACATTCTCTAATACGGTGCTCAAGAGACCCACACCTCAAATAAGCCCCAATCCTCCTTCATCACTCACCTGAATGGTGTCTCCCACAATCTCCACAAGGCAGCATCACAGTAGAAGCAACAGGGGCTTCGACTCTAACTGGCCCATCAGCTTTGGCCTTTTTCTTTAACCTCTTCACAGAACTCGAGGGTTCTGAATCCCTCTTGTTCTTACCTCTCTCCATATCTCTATTCTGGCGCTTTGTGCGCTTAACATCTTTGGCTATCTTCGCATTCTCGACCAGAACAGAAAATCGTGCTCCCTTTGCGGAGCTATCAAAACTCTCAGATTATCTCTCAGCCCATCCTCAAAATGAACATACCTCTCATATTCCAATGCCACCATACCTTGAGCATAGCGGCTTAGCCTCAAAAATTTAGCCTCATACTCAGCCACAGATCGGTCACCTTGTGTGAGATTCAGAAACTCACACCAACGAGCATCTACGTAGCTAGCTCCCATATACTTACTCTAGAATGTAGTCTTAAAGGATTCCCAAGTCAGGTGAACAGGCTGAGTGTCCTCCTTAACCGTTAGCCACCACTGGTATACTTTGTCGTGAAGCAAGAAAACTGCACCCTTTAATTTCTACTCAGGAGTACAATTTAGATCATCCATAATTCTCTCGATGGCCTCCGACCAGTACTCGATCACGTTAGAGGTGACTCTTGTGACACCCTTAAATAACTCAGCTCCATTAGACTGGAGTCATTCAGTTACTGACCCTCGGTCCCCAGATCCAGTATTGGGCCCAGCAACCCTCTCTAATATCCTCAGCATGGCTTGGGACAATGCGTTGTCCCTGGTGGTACAATATTGATACCTAATCTTAATAGCAAGCAAAATCGGTGTCTCACTTGTATCCAGATTCGGCATACTACCCAAAGATGAGGACTCAGCTCGAACCCCTCTACGGCCTCTACCACGGCATCGAGTACAACGTCCACTGAATTCCACAAGCATTCATTGTCTAATTCAAGTTTATCTACATTAAGAGTTTTATGCATCAGTTTAATATTTATTAATAGATGTTTTATGTAATAAATATCAGAAGTTCAGTAATGTTTCTAAAATTTTCAGCCTCTATTCGTTTCACTACAGTTTTCAGAAAGTACTAACTACAGTGTTTTCAGAGTATGCTATCTACAGTATTTCAAAATAAACTATCTTAAGTTTCAGAATACTTACAGGATCGGCGCTGGAGACTCGGTGTACCACATTCTCAATCAGAATATTTTTTAACCATTTTAAAACCAATTCTTTAAAACATATTTTGGAACCCAAAATTCATAGTCGAGTTTTGTAACCTAGCTCTGATACCATTAAATGTGACACTTCAAACCTGGTTCAGACATTATGGCCTAATCCGGCAATGTCACATGAAAAGGATTTTGAAAACGGAGCTAACTCGATTAAAACCTTAAGCTCATAAACCCTTAATTGCTTTCATTTATTTCATAACATATATTTAATTAGTCGACATGCCTTTAAACATATCATTTTAGCTTAAGCTTAGGAAAATCGTCGTGTTTAAGGAAAACAGTTCGCATTTTTAAATAATCGTGCTTTAGGTAAAACATCATAGTAATAAGCAAGTTAAATCCAAAAACCCAAAACCCAAAACCCAAGCCAATCAGTTTAATAGAGTCCAAAGAGTCTCAAAAAATAAAACCTCTCGAATCTCAATGCCAAAACTTAAATAAAACCAATAAACAAATTAAAAAAGTAATAGCGAGTGGTCACCGTCGAGTCCTTCACGACCGATACGCTAACTATGTGAATTACATGCATGAAACAAACAACAAAGGGGTGAGTTTACGTAAACTCAGTGTGTAACCCCACAAAATTAAGCTTGCACATAACCAAAAATCAAAATAAGTTAGATACATATTCAGGCTTAGGCCCATTACGGATACATATACAAATGTGCAAATCAAAATCAGAAATTAGATATCCTAACTCCATCCTCTACACACCACCTCCGATCATCCCTACACACCATGTGGGGTTTAAAACACCCACCCAGCCCTACACACCATGTTGTACCGAAGTGGCACATAACAAATATAATGCAGCCATGCTGCAAGATAATAGGCACAAATTGCCTTTCAAAACACTTCCTCCAATATGCATCATCCCATCCCCAATATCAGATACATAAATATACAAATACAGATAAACATACTAACATGCTCAGATGCTTACATATAAGCATGTATAGATAACAGATATACAGATAATAGTGCGAATAAACATGCATCAATATCCTAATCAAATCAGAATATCAAACAATCAGATCATATAGTTTAGGGTTTATTTAGCCCTTACCGACCCTACAGTAGGCCCACAGTTGTTTGGGATGACCCGTGCAACCTAGGTAAAAACTCAAATAAATGGGCCCACATACCCGTGTGGGCCCAGATGCCTAGATTGACCTTGCATGTATGGATCACATAGCCTGGCCCCGAAACCCACACGCCTATGTGCTCCCATGTGGGCTCACATGTCCGTGTAGCCCACACGTCCAACTTGTCCTAGCCCGTGTGGCCCACATAGCCACACTCAAGCCACCACACGGCTATTTTTTTGCGCTTCAGGTACATACCTGGTATCAATTTGATGCAGAAACACTCCCGAGCCTTCTAGAACCTAAATCAGACTTAATATACGATTAATTTGTAACTACGAAACCAATATCAACACCAAAACTCACCCTAACACTCTGAATGATTTGATTACGATTCTGAACGAAGAGAGCCCCTTCCCTCTCGATTTGCTACTGCCAAAACAGACAGTAAGGTTCCAAATAGATGATTTCCAAACATAAACAAAAATGAATTTAGAAAACCTCTAATTAAGCAATTCAATCTATGCCCACATACCTTAATTGAGCGAAGAATCCCCAAAATTTTAATAATAACAGTGAAAACTTAAAAGTGATGAGAAAAATTGAAGAAATAATAAAAGCCAAAATTTTACTAGGAAAGGGAAGAAAAAACGTTAAAAAGAAAAAGATGAAGAGATTTTTAGGGAAAAATAAAAATAAAACGGTTATGATAGCATATCCCCAAATTCTCTCCGCACTAACTCAACTTCCTTAGACTTCCCACTCCATCGAAACTCTATCAGACTACAAAGCAAAATTAATTCTTATGCTCACACAGGGATTCGAACATAGAACCTTCAGCACACCAACCCCTTTACCACTTGAACCAGCAGGCTCATTCTGATATGGAATTACAGACAATTAATATAAGCCCACTGAACAGAGATAGGGCTTGATTCTAAAAATAAAAAAAAAAATTACAAAAGGTACGGCTTGTACTTGGGACCTCTCACACACACCCATGATATTTAACCACTGAAGAAGATACACAATTGTATCAAAATTTCACAGGAGCAAACATAAGAAATTTGGAGCGTTACAGTGGATGCATCCTAGTAATTTTCTAAAAAATTGTAAAAGGATGGTTCTATGTCATATGCGACAACCAAGAACCATTTTAATCGACCATGTCCGTGTTGGATCTGCACGCCTTAAGCGTAGTATTTTCATTTATGTACACTTGTATTTTTTAACAAGTTAGTTTAATAATAATATCCATTAATTACATTAATATCATTTTCATATTGTCCTAAATGGTTTTGCATGTAAAAAAATGGAAGCAAATATTGTTTCAACGGTTATCTAAAATTTAACTAATACTAAGCATTATTACCTTGTTGGACCATAATATGAAAAACAACTTATATTAGTAGATGACCTTAGACATGTCATTAGTCTAACCAAAATGAGAAAATCAATTGAAAGAATGATATGTCATTTATCAAGTCCAATTGGAGGAATGCTTTGTCTTTGGTATCGAAACAGATGACTCCTACAAGATAAAGACATAGATGTATTATTTGATGACAATATATTGAACAAGACCCAAGTAATATAGATCCTAGATCCATTTATGAATTTATTCACTCGTGACATTCATAGAGTGACATACCTTAATCCTAAGTGGATGATGGACTATATATGTGTGACTTGTATACTTTGATGTAAGTAAAAGCCTGAGTTCAAATATATAAGGAACCGAAAGCTGGTGTGTTGGGTGTATGACTTTTACAGTATGTAGCATCATTCACAATAGTGTAATTCATAGCCCAAATAATGGGTAAATGATATCTTTTCATTGACATTACATGGTAAATGAAAAGTAAATGTGGCTACAGTTCATTTGTCTTTTTGATAAATGACTTGATTACTGTTTGATAGTAATTGACTTATCATGAAGGAAGATGTAATGGTTACCATAAGATAAAAGAAGATCATATTGGGAGAACAAATTTATCCCAAAGAAATTAAGGATATCCTATAATGGTAACACACTTATGACAAGGTCATTGGACGAGCACTGATTGAGTAACTTCGTAATGGTATGTAATTAGGGAGAGCTCAATCACAATACTATAGTGGAATAACTTTATGACTAAATAAGCTTATAATTAATAAGTGAAAAGCTAGAACTTAATTATAAATCATTTGACCCCTAATTATATATCTCCAATTGGTCTATCCGCTAGCTTGTTGAAATCAGAAATGAATTGCATGTAGAATCAAATGGACAGAAATGGATAAAAATGATAAAGTTAGAGAAATGGGTCACATTCGCAAATGAATTTGTTTTCTCACTAAATATAAAAATGACTTGAAAATTAATTTAATTTTTTCATATTATTTTTAATTAAATAATTGAAGTTAAAATGGAATTAAATTAATTAGTCATTGTGAATTTGTTGAACATGGAAATTAAATATATTTCTCCATAGATTCTTTTACGGTAAAGTTGTCATGACTTTAACGAAATTATAATTAGTTTGAGAAAATTATTTAATTGGAAAATTTTGATTTATCTAATTAAATTAATTAATAAATAATATTTATTTTGGGAAATAGACAAACATGTATTGGGTTGGATTAAATTATAAAATGCTTTGTTAAAAGTCTAGGAAGCATATAATTGGACCCAATACAAGAGAGGACCAAATTCCCCTCATATTACATATAAGGGGCGGCAATTCTAGTGTATTTAACTAGGGTGTGCCTCCTCCTCTTCTAGTTAGAATAGAAGACTTATTTTCCTATTAAATAAATATTATTTTTGTTTTACTAATTCAACTAGTATTCTCCTATCTCCTCCTATAAATAGATGGCATTGGTATAACTATTCATACAAGTTTTACATAAGTTACACATAACTTTGAGATATTGTTATTCTACTAGAAAGTACATTTTATAAGTATAAATTCTTTTTTTGGAAATAACAATTATATTGGTTTCTATTAAGAGAGAATTATGTTCCTACTTAAAGTAAGCCGTTTCTTTTCTTATTTGATTAAGTGATTAATCGAGCCCATGCTCAAAGCAATTCATGGTACAAGAATAGTGGATAAGGTCATTCGGTTGAAAGCTAGAAACATCTAGGATCCATCTTACTCAAAGCATAGGTATTTTTCGAGAAAATTTTATTGCTATAAATATCACAAACCAAATCAGATTTTTAAAATTTTTTTTGTGATAAAACCATTTTATTAAACCATATTTTTTCAATAGTCTGCAATAGTGGAATCCTCACGACTTGTTCCATTTCTAGTAAACCAATATTTTAAATGACCAACTCCATCCACCCACTTGTAACACAAAAACTTCACCAACTTTCTATTGTCGATGAACCACTTTGTCAAGATGAATTGCATTGAATTTATTAAAGGATAACACCTTGAATATTATACTTTCCTTTCAAAACTCTAACCCAAAATTCCTTTATGTTTGTAATAATAGAAAAAACAATTCAAGTGTCAATAAAAACATTTTATTTTGATCGCAAAGGCCCCTAAGACCTAGGCCATCATAGGAAATAGGTTTAAAACTATTAAGTGTTTTAGAGTGTTTGTCCTATTCAAAAGGATTAAATTGAGTAATTTTATTATATGGTTACTGTTCATGGACGTGACGTAGGTAGGTCCCAATCCATATGCATGCCAACATGTACTCTACTCTAGGATTAACAAGTGTTTCCTAGATGTGGGTTCGTCTACATGGTGATGCAAACCCACATCATGCATGGTGGTACGAACCCACATCATGCGATCCCATAGAGGGGTGCAAACATCTTACGTGCAAACTCAAAGTGTGAATCACATGGGTCGATGGGTCGATAATAGAAAGTACCATAACAATTTGTCCCCCGCCTAGTTCAAACAAGAGTTACAAAGTGACTTTTTGGAGAACTTGATTTCGTGAGGCGAGAGAAATTACTGAAGAAGAAGCTTATCGGGTACTCTTTTTGCTTCAACTTGTTACATACACTTCACCACGTATTGGGGAGTGATACAGTTGTACAAACTGATTGTGCCTTTATTCTCAGATACATGAATTTTTAAAGTGTAAAACCCTTTTTAAAAAGAGGTTACCTAAACCTTAAAAATCAAACTATCTAAATTTGAAATTTTTAAGGAGCTACTGTTGAGAAGAACAATTTTAGAGGTAATTTTCTTAAAATTCCCATCTTTTTTGTGGTTTTTTTTTGGGTTTATTCAAACACGGCGGTTAGGGCGAGAGGAAATGGTCGTGTTCTTCAAGGTGTCCCAATGAAATAAATACTTTGATAGAGGCAAAAACGTATGTTTGTACCACCAAAGAGGAAGAAATGAGTCGTGTTTTGGCTGCTTGGGGAATTCAACTACCTAATTTTGTGTATGACTTCTCAATCGCCGAAGGATCGAACTGATTAAGCAACACCATTATAGAAGTTTCCTACTTTCATTGCACGTAACAGAAGTAAGTTTCCATCTACCACTCCACCCCTTTTCCTACCATCTTCTCAACGAATACAAGACAACACCAGGGCAGTTATCTAACTTTTCATGGTGTGTCCTAATGGTGTATTTCATCAAATGTAGTTGACGAGAGGAAATGTTGTTGATTGTCATTTTTTAGAGTTTGTACAAACTAAAAGTGTGCGATCAATCATCTTGAACTGGGCTTTGAATCTTCACCTAAAATGCTGTAAATACATACAGGTTAAGTGCAAGTTTGGAACTAGCTTTGATTTCCCAATCGAATGGTCAATACCTAGTAAGAACATGTGCTTGAAAAAATGAGAGATTATATCTGAAGTAGGGTGGGGTCAATATTATAGGCTTTACCGAGGTCGCGTACTATATTTAGAGGAAGTGTTAACTTGTAGAAATGCATTTCAACACTGTCTCTTAAATTCAAGTCTTAATGGATGGTGGTCAATTGATGATAACAATGGTGCAGACATCATGACTATATTATCCATGCAGTTTGCATGACCATATGGAGCCAATGATGATTTAGGGCTTATTCTCTTAGGAAGGAAGGACGAGCCTAAGAATTATTTTTACACCTTTTATAAACTAGATCCTCGTCTGTGGTCCTCTAAACCTTCAAGGGATCCAAAAAGTGGTGTGAACTATAACACCTCAAACCCGGTCCAAACACTACAACCGAATCTGGCGTGCCACAGAAAAGAAAATGTTTTGAAAACTGATTTGTCGAGTTTATTTTCGAAAGAAAATCAACGTGAGATTTTAGAGAAAATGAAGTTGAATCTTGTGACATCTAAAACACGTTAGAACTTGTTTTAGAAATGCTTAATTGCCTAATTGTTACTTCATAATTATTACTTAGTCAGTGATCACTTTAGAAAACAGGTGTTTTCTTAGGTTTTGAAAACAACCACTTCATAACGTTTGGATACGCTTAAAACAAATTAAAGAACCAGTTAAATTAAACATCCCAAAAATAAAACTTGAGCAGCCTTATTACAGTATTGAAAACCAAAATTTAATAAAACAACCAAGTCCGAATGGAAAACTGCGTAATAAACCAAAAGCTGTGCATGGCCACCTCGAGTCCACTCCGGCTCCATATCCACGATCTAAGGATTATCTGCAAAATATAATGGAAGGGGTGAGTCACCTAGACTCAGTGTGTAAGTCCCCATCCCAAATGGAAATATGCTCTTACACAAATTCAGATACAAATATGCATGTCATGCAACCCATCAACCTAGGTATCCATCCATATCTCTCGTATCTACCCCTTGTGGTACCAAACCACTGGTGGTGCCAAACTACTGGTAACTGAAGTTATAAAGATATTATATGTGGTACCAAACCATTGGTAACCAAAGTTACAAAAATAGCATATGTGGTACCAAACCACTGGTGGTGCCAAACCACTGAGACTTAGTCACAATTTATTTATAATATGGGGCCAACCTAATCGTGTGATACCAAATCATGGTGATGACCGATAGATCATACTTCCCCCCGTCATCACCCATAACACATATATATGCCAACAATATCAGTATGATCATGCTTAACATACAAAATTACATATACAAAATAACATGCTTTCATAGATCACAATTACAGCGAGAAATAATAACAACTTACCCAGCATCCTCGCTTTTACCCACAGGGGTATTTATTAACCATTGCCGTCATTCCGGCTTTTAACAACACATAACATATAACATATTTAGCATAGAAAGTGTGTAAGAGTTACACACCTGGTTTTCATACTAACGCTTTCATCGCTTCTACGCCATCATACTCGACACTACCACTATCTACCTATGATCTACTTCCATGTCGGCCCACACTCCAAAGGCCAATCTCGCACTCCCGATACTGATCGTCTCTTGTATTTCGGCGTTGGGTCTACAGATCCAACTTCCTTTGCTTGACTGTTATTCGAGTCCATAACAATCCCTTAATCACTAAACTATTTAAACGATGAGATCCAATTACTCAAACAATTATAACGCTTAAAACGAACTCTTACCTGATTAATCGAATCCCGAATGTCCTTAAGAAAACACCACCAACAACCTACCTACATTCTGCCATTCCCCAAATATTAAAAGAATCGAAAATCACAACCATTCCAACCTATATGTCATTCGGCCAAATGAAAAGAATCAAGAAAGGCCTTTTGGTCAAACCTACCACCACCTACCTTCGGCTTTTCCACCAAATCGGCACTTCTGACTATAGATAGGTAGGATTCGGCTCCTATGGATAGAGAGTGAAATCGACAGAGCCTTAGTACAAGTGATTCAAATTAGAAACTTGATAGAAATAGAGAAATCATAGATGAAAGAAGTCCCGAAACTCACCAGATTACAGAGGAGTATTCGGCTTACGGTGCACCTTCGGGAAACAGAGATCCCACCTGATGATTCGGCTTATAGAGAAAGAAGATGTGCACAAGGAGTATTCAGTTCTCAAAGGGTTTTCGAGAAGAAGAGAAACAATTAGGGAGTTTCAGTTTTGGGAAGAACTAAAGAAAATGGAAGAAAAGAATTCGGCTTCAAAGAAAAGATGAGAAAAACAAATGAAAAGAGATGATAACTGGCTACCAAATTCGGCTATACATGCACACACCTCAGAGTTGGAGTTTTGGCCAACTCTTCCCCTCTCCTGATAGCCTTTATCCCCTATCTCATCTATCTACTATCACATCCCTTATCATACCTTTAGAAGAGCCCATAATAGAATCAACTCTTCCCTCTTAACTATCATCTTTTAATTCCACAAAATAAAAGAATTTAAGGCTCCTAAATTAAAATCCATGTGCCATCCACCCCCTTCCCTTCGTAGTGCCGAAATTTAGCCCATCCATTTGGGCCTCAAGTGGCCACACATGGCCCAATAATCCCCCTAAGTGGCGCCACCTTAATGCCCACTCAAAGCACTCCAAATTTTTGGGCCACGAGCCCAGCTTGCTACCAAACACAACTATTTAGATTTAATTACTACTAACATTATTTTTTTAATCATTCAAACCCTGATTTAAAAGCCCAAATCCGAGCCCAATTCACACCTTAAAGCTTTAACCTACTAATTACCCATGCAACATACCAAATGCACAGACCCACAAAATCAGGATATTACAGTTGTAGCCCCTTAAAATAAATTTCGGCCTCGAAATTTACCTGGTTAAAAGAGTTGAGGGTATTTCTGACGCATAATATCCTCCGGCTCCTATGTCGCTTCCTCCGATCCATGGTTCCACCATAATACCATTACCAAAGGAACTGATTTTCTACGTAAAACCTTAACATCCCGATCCAGGATCTGCACTGGTTCCTCCTCGAAAGACAAGTCTAGGCTCACCTCAATCTCCTCCACTGGCACAACATATGACGGATCCGAGCGATAGCGTCTAAGCATAGAAACATGAAGCACATCGTGGACTTGTCTCAATTCTGGTGGCAACTCGAGCTGATAAGCCACTGGTCCTACTCGCTTCAACACCCGATAAGGCCCGATAAACCAAGGACTCAACTTGCCTTTCCTACCGAACCTCAAAGCCTTCTTCCACGGTGACACCTTTAAGAAAACCTTGTCACCTTATGCAAACTCTATATCCTTTCGTTTAAGATCGGCATACGACTTTTGCCTGTCCACCGCTTCTTTCAATCGAGCTCAAATCACTTCCACCTTATCTTCTGTCTCAGCAACCAACTCCAGACCCAACAACTGCCGCTCCCCCAACTCCGCCCAACATGTAGGGGTACGACACTTCTGACCATATAACGCTTCGTACGATGCCATCCAAATACTTGCCTGATAACTATTGTTATACGCAAATTCTGCCAACGGTAAGAATTCTTCCCAGCTTCCTTTGAAATCCAAGACACAAACCCTTAGCATGTCCTCCAAAACCTGAATCACCCTCTCCGATTGTCCATCGACTAGGGATGGAGCGCCAGACTAAAATCCAATGCGGTGCCTAGTGCACGTGCAAAGCCTTCGAACCTTGACGTAAATCTAGGATCTCATCGAAATAATTGACACCGCACCCGTGCAACCTCACAATCTCGCTACATATAGTCTTGCTAACTTCTGAAGAGAATAATCCATACGCACATGTACGAAATGAGCAAACTTCGTCAGATGGTCCACAATCACCCAAATTGAATCCTTTTTGGTAGGTGTAAGGGGTAGCCCACTCACAAAATCCATTGTAATCTTTTCCCACTTCCATTGTGGAATCTTAATCGGTTACAAACAGCACAGACGGCAAATCGATGTTCAACCTGACTTGTCGATATCGACACTTACCTACAAACTCCGTTACCTCCCGCTTAAGGCCCGCCACGCGCTCTCAAATCGCGGTACATCTTACTACCTCCGGGATGCATTGTATATGGACCTGCTATGTGCCTTCAGAAAATCTTACGCCTTAACTCCACATCTTTAGGCATCGCACTTTTCCCAAAAACATAATGCTCCATCTGTTGGAACGCCAAGCACCCCAAGGCGCAATGAATAAAATTAATCCGTGATCCAAACCATGAATCCATGTGAGGAACTAATCGGGTGAAATAAAGGTTTCAAATTACCAAAGTTTCAATCGAGTAGATAGCGGCGCCTCGGCGACAAGATATCGATCTCTTGTCGAACCAAGCCACAACCTTTACGATGTCGGCCTCTACGTAATCCACTCGGTTTGACTATGAGCAGTAAATCTCCAAAACTATTTTTTAGAGAGGTGTTTTGCTTGACTACCGCTAGACCTTTTTAAGCAAAATTCTTAGGGTTTTTTTTCACTTATTACCCTTTTTATAATCAAGATTTCATTTATGAATAATAAAATTAAATAAATATAATAATATTTTAACTGAAAATTATAATTACATTAATTATACCCAAAAGTTATAATTACATTAATTATAACATGGATTTCGATAAACTATATTTATTTAAATTTATATCTGAACCAAATTCATATATTAATTCTCATTATGTGTACAACATCCTTGTACATATAATATATTCAATATTTGATTGTCGAATTAAATTAATTCTTTAATTAATTTAATTCATGTGACAATCAAACACAATACCAACTATGTTTCATTCGTTCATTTCAACCATAGGGTGTGACCTCAGAGGTTCTTGTAACGTTAGTAGTAATACTAGAACGATTCTAATGTCACAAACAATGAGTGGCATCTAGCAATGCATCATTGCTACCTAAGATACAAGAAGTCATGATTGGACATAACTTTTGTGATTAACTTTTCATGCATTAATCCTTAAGTCCTTTATCTCTGGAATAGATACAAGTCATGGAATAGTCACACTTGTATAGCCCATCCCATGTTTCTTGATATCTTGAGTAGACTATGATATACAAATTAGTATGACATCTCATGTCAACTTATTTGAGCATGGCCATGCATTTCTAGTCTCACTCAATCAAGTGGCCTAAGATATTACTCCCATTATGTGGGAGGACTTATCTATATTGATCAACAATATCCTCTACATTGATTGTGATATATCCAACATCGACCTTTATAGAACAAATCCGATTCTGATTACGTTTGACTATATCAAAATATCGACTCACGATGTTGGGATAATGATTATCTCAAGTCTAAGGATCATATACATATTAATCACTATGAGTAATGTTGTGACAATTACATAATAATCCAAGAAACATACTCATAGCGGGTCAGTCCAATATGTTGTTCTCTAACACACATATTCATGCATTGATTTTGACACTCCATATCAATGATAACTCTTTATCATCAATCAACTACATGTTAGTCTTAATGCATTATTGTTGTCCTAGTCAACAATAATACTTGACTAAGGATATTTTAAGAATAATCATATTATTCTCAGGACATTATTATAAAACAGTTTATTTGTACACACAGAAGGAAAAACTGAAATAATAATGACAACGCTTTATATTAATAAACATGGTAAATCAAGTATGTTATTACAACCATCTCATGATTGATCTTTGGGCATACTCTTACAATCTCCCACTAGCACTAAGACCAATCAATCATATATCTAATACCAAGAGACTTAGTGTGACGATCATGCTTCACGTGTCGACGCTTGGTTAAGGGATCAAGAATGTTATCATCTGTAGGTACTCTACATATCTCAACATCTCCTCGATCGATAATCTCTCGAATAAGATGATAGCGCCTAAGTATATGTTTGGATCATTGGTGAGATCTCGGTTCTTTAGCTTGTGCAATAGCTCCATTGTTATCACATCGGAGTTCTATAGCATCGATATGCTAGGCACAACCCCTAGTCCATGAATGAACTTCTTGATCCAAACCGCTTCTTTTCTTGCCTCACCGGGGCGCAATATACTCGACCTCTGTTGTAGAATCGCTCATGTGCTTTACTTTGAACTCTTCCACTCACAATACCACCATTAAGGCAAAACACAAATCTGATTGCGATCGAGAATCGTCCTTGTCGGTTTGGAAGGCGCATCGGTGTAACCTTTACACTTAACTCTTCCTCACCTCCATATATTAGGAACGTATCCTTAGTTCTTCTCAAGTACTTAAGGATATTCTTGGTCGTGGTCCAGTTGACCTTCACCGGATCTACTTGGTACCGCTCGTCATACTTAAGGCATACGAGACATCCGGACGGGTACATAACATGGCATACATGATAGATCCAATAGCAGAAGCATATGGAATTTTACTCATGCGTTCTCTCTCTTGTGGAGTTGAAGGACACATTTCCTTCGAGAGTGAAATACCATGTCTCATAGGTAGAAATCCTCTTTTAGATTCTTCCATACCGAACCTTTTCAAGATTTTATCTATGTATGTACTTTGGCTTAGACCTAGTAGTCGCCTTGATCTATCTCTATAGATCTTGACTCCTAAGATGTAAGTAGCTTCACCCAAGTCCTTCATAGAAAAACAACTTCCTAACCAAGTCTTAATAGACTGCAAGGTAGGTATGTCATTTCCCATGATAAGTATGTCATCCACATATAGTACCAAGAATGTGATAGTGCTCCCACTAACTTTCTTGTAAACACATGGTTCATCTTCATTTTTGATAAAACCAAACTCTTTAATTGCATCGTTAAAATGAAGATTCCAACTTCGAGAAGCTTACTTTAATCCATAAATGGATCTTTGTAGCTTACAAATCTTTCTAGCATCCTTTGGATTGACAAAACCTTCAGGTTGTGTCATGTACACATCCTCTTCAAGTTTCCCGTTAAGGAAAGCTGTTTTGACGTCCATCTGCCAGATTTCATAATCATGAAATGCAGCTATGACGAGCAAGATCCTGATGGATTTAAACATAGCTACAGGAGAAAAGGTTTCATCATAGTCAACACCATGAATTTGGCGAAAACCTTTAGCGACTAATCGCCCCTTGTATGTTTGTACATTACCATCCATGTCGGTTTTCTTTTGAAAACCCACTTGCACCCTATATGTTTAACCCCTTCTGTGGGTCAATCAAAGTCCATACTTGATTTTCATACATGGAATCTATCTCGCATCTCATGGCCTCAAGCCATTTCTCGTAGTCCGGCTCGTCACCGCTTCTTGATAAGTCCTAGGCTCATCTTGATCTATAAGAAGAACGTCACCATGTGTTGTAATGAGAAATCCATATCTCTCGGTGCATGGCGTTCTCTTAAAGATCTTCAGCGGTGGTTGTGTTTCTACAAAGCGATTACTTGTTCCTCAATTTCTTGTGGAATTTATCGTTGTTCTATCACCGGTTCATGGTATCTTGTGATTCTCGAATTTCTTCAAGTTCAATCTTTCTCCCACTTCCTTTTCTAGAAATAAATTCTCTCTCTAGGAAGACACCAAATCAGAGCAACAAACATTTTGTTCTCGGTGGGATTAAAGAAATAATAACCTTTGGTTTCTTTCGGATACCCACAAAATACACTTTTCGATTTGGGTTCAAGCTTAGTAGGCGTCGACATTTAACATAAGCTTCACAACCCCAAATTTTCATAAAAGACATCTCGACGCGTTTCGGTCCACATCTCATATGGCGTCTTTTGAACCGATTTAGATGGAACACGATTTAGTGTGAAAGCAAATTGCCTCAATTGCATGTCCCCAAAAGAAGTCGGTAGATCAACATGACTCATCATGGATCGAACCATGTCTAATAAAGTTCGATTTCTTCTCTCGAAACTCCATTCCATTGAGGAGTAGCGGGAGGAGTAAGTTGTGAGACAATCCCACATTCCTTCAATAGATCATCAAACTCTAGGCTCAAATACTCTCCACCTCGATCGGATCAAGTGACTTGATAGTTTTGCCTAGTTGATTTTGTACTTCATTTTGAATTCCTTGAACTTTTCAAGAGACTCGGACTTATGGCGCATGAGATAAATATACCCATATCTCCAAATCATCGGTGAAAGTAATGAAGTATTGAAATCCACCTCGCTGTGTATTTATTGGTCCACATACATCGAATGTATTAGGCCCAATAAATCACTAGCTCGCTCACTTTTACCAAGAAAAGGAGATTTAGTCATTTTTCCTAATAAGCAAGATTCACATACTTCAAATTGTTCAAAACAAATGAATCTAAGAAACCATCTTTATGGAGTATGGATATCGTCTCTCACTTATGTGGCCCAAACGACAATGCCAAAGATAAGTTTGATTTGAGTCATTTATTTTAGATCTTTTCAGATTTATGTTGTAAATAGGGTTCATTTGATCTAAAATATAGAGGCCATTAATCAATTGTGCGAACCATAAAAACATTATTGAGATAAAAGGAACAACAATTATTCTTAATAATTATCTCAAAACCAATTTTGTCTAAACAAGAAACTGAAATAATGTTTTTAGTCAAACTGGGCACAAAATAACAATCCTCTAAAATTAAATCAAGTCCACTAGGCAAAGATAAAGTATATGTTCCCACGCCTAATGCAGCAACCTTTGCTCCATTTCCAACTCGCAGTCCACATCTCCTCTAGCCAACGTCCTACTCCTTTGTAGTCCCCGCATGTAAGTACAAATATGAGAACCACAACCAGATATCTAATACCCAAGAAGTAGTAGTTGATAAATTAATATCAATAACATAAATACCAAGCGGACGTTCCGCTTGTTTTGGCCTTCTTGACTTCCTTAAGATAGATAGGCGCTCCGCTTCCAATGTCCAGTCCACACCACAATGAAAGCGCTTCCTTCCTTAGACACTCCACCTTTAGGTTTCATTACGCCTTTCCTTTGCCAGGCTTGGGCTTACCTTTACCCTTGGGCTTTGTCCGAACTTTGGCCTTTCCTTGCCCTTGTTGTTCTGGACCATCGGTGGGCTTGGGTCCAACCTTTTCATGTTACCTTCAGCAGTTCATAACATCTTGAGTAATCGTGGCGTAGTCTTGTCAATTTCATTCATATTGAAATTAAGGACAAACTGGCTGTAGCTATCCGGCAACGATTGCAGAATAACATCGATGGCCAACTCTTGGCCCAATGGAAAACCAAGTTTAGACAGACTTTCAATATAGCCAATCATCTTAAGGACATGAGGTCCCATCTGGCTTCCTTCACCAACTTACATTGGAATAAGGCTTTAGAGATATCGAACCTCTCTTGTCGTGGCTTGCCCTCGATAAAGTTCTTTCGGTGCTCGATCATATCATAAGCAACCATGTCCTCATGTTGCTTCTGAAGCTCAGGATTCATAGTGGCAAGCATAAGACATCCAACATCTACCATGTCATCGAGATACTTCTTGTAAGCATCTTTATCAGTTCTCGAGGCATTAATAGGTGGTTCATTAGGAAGTGGTTGTTCAATGACATACAATTTCCATTCTTGTTTGAGGACAATCCTCAAGTTACGGAACCAGTCAAGAAAATTCAAACCATTCAATTTGTCCTTCTCAAGGACCGATCGCAATGAGAGTGTGCTAGTATTTGCAGCCATAATATATCTACAACAATTGAATATGCGTGTGAGTAAATTTACCAAGTTTATATCAATCATTAAAAAGACTTTATTAAATGATGATCCCACTATTTTGTTTCAAAATTAATAACCCCCATATATTAATTTCGAAAAAACTTTTTCTAAAGTATTTCTAGTGGGTTCAGGATCCATATTTCACCTCCTCTTAAGTCAGCTTTGGCTTTACTCTCAAGACTATGGTTATTTAGGTAAGCAACCTTTGCTAATTACATCATATGTAACTCCTAATATTTGGTGAACAACTCTTGTTCTAATCATCTTATGGTTTATCCAATTTAATTGCCTCTAGGTTTCTAATCCTATTAGAGTAACCTAGTTAAGTCATTAACCAATTTTTAACCAGCGAATATCACTTGTTTATTCTTCGCGTTTAACCAAGATAAATACTAGTACTTTGCTTTGGCATAACCTACATAGTATTGATCGAGGCATTAACGAGGGCAAAATTGGAAGGCCATGTTGACTTAATATTTTAATTGAGGGATTTTATTAAGGATGTTCCATCTCACCAATTATGGTCTACTTTAGTCCATTTAGTCTTTTAATTGATCTCATCAATTAATTGGGTTTATTATTAAATTTTAATATATAAAATTGGCATGCTTTAAACATCCATAGCATCTCATACATGAATAAATAAAGCAATAAATAAATGCAATAGTTATAGCCCATAAACTAAGGTGATTCAACCCAAGCCAATGGGAGAACCAAAAGGAAACCTAAAGGTGTAAGCGGTTTCATAAACTATCAATCCTCAATAGTTGTCCCAACTTCCTTCTCGTCTGGCCCATAGCAACTTTTGCAAATTACAATATGCAGAAACTCGTTTTACATACGAGGGAGTAAGATGAGAAGAGAAATACAAAAGAATAGTAGTAAGGCACGACACATGCAGCCGTATTTATATATATAAAATTACAACCTTTTATCAAATGGGTCATCGGGCTATAACTATGCATTTCAAACACCGTGCATGTCAAAATAGCATACATAATTCAATGCTCTTTTGCTAAGGTGAATTATAAAATATCCTTTCAACCTTATGTGGCCCATCAAGTTTATATATATTTCTTTATTAACAAAATATACTATAATAAGAAAATGGGGTGCAGGCGGTGGAGGCGGCGGTGAAGGCCCGCGGAGCCGCCCTCGATCCCCATCCTCAAAATATGAGAGGAATGTTACAGTAGGAGGCTGGGGTGCGGGCGGGCCCACAAGTATGGACCATGCGGTACAAATCGCATACCCAGTCAAATGAAACCTCACGATTTGATAACTTTTATCAACGTAATCGTGTTTTCAAGATTTTAATCCTTGAGGTTCATATCGGAACAACCCTTGTTCCACTAGCCGATTAACCCTTACTAGAAACCATAAATACCACCGTCAAATATTAAAGATTTGTTAATAGTTAATGAAATAACATAAGATCGAATAGGCCACAACACCATGATTAACATTTAATCAATTATCGAAGGAAAGTTATCGTGTTATGCTTAAACGATTTAAACAACCAAAATGTAGTAAAATAAAAGCATGCATCTCATACAATTGCATCACCCAAGTATTTAAACTGAGTCCAGTATCACACAAGTGGCTCGATACCATTGTTGGAGCGCCGCACCCCAAGGCGCAATGAAATAAAATTAATCCCATGATCCAAACCATGAATCCATGTGTGAGAACGAATCGGGTGAAATAAAGGTTTTGAAATTACCAAATTTTCAATCGAGTAGATAGCGATGCCTCGGCGACAAGATATCGATCTCTTTATTGAACCAAGCCACAACCTTTACGATGTCGGCCTCACGTAATCCACCGGTTTGACTATGAACAAGAAATCTCCAAAACTATTTTTTAGAGAGGTGTTTTGCTTGACTACCGCTAGACCTTTTAAGCAAAATTCTTAGGTTTTTTTTCACTTATTACCCTTTTATAATCAAGATTTCATTTATGAATAATAAAATTAAATAAATATAATAATGTTTTAACCGAAAATTATAATTACATTAATTATACCCAAAAGTTATAATTACATTAATTATAACATGGATTTCGATAAACTATATTTATTTAAATTTATATCTGAACCAAATTCATATATTAATTCTCATTATGTGTACAACATCCTTGTACATATAATATATTCAATATTTGATTGCGAATTAAATTAATTCTTTAATTAATTTAATTCATGTGACAATCAAACACAATACCAACTATGTTTCATTCCATTCATTTCAACCATAGGGTGTGACCACAGAGGTTCTTGTAACGTTAGTAGTAATACTAGAACGATTCTAATGTCACAAACAATTAGTGGCATCTAGCAATGCATCATTGCTACCTAAGATACAAGAAGTCATGATTGACATAACTTTTGTGATTAACTTTTCATGCATTAATCCTTAAGTCCTTTATCTCCGGAATAGATACAAGTCATGGAATAGTCACACTTGTATAGTCCATCCCATGTTTCTTGATATCTTGAGTAGACTATGATATACAAATTAGTATGACATCTCATGTCAACTTATTTGAGCATGGCTATGCATTTCTAGTCTCACTCAATCAAGTGGCCTAAGATATTACTCCCATTATGTGGGAGGGACTTATCCTATATTGATCAACTGTAACATCCTGAAATTAGGCCTAGTAGGATTGAGCCCAATGGGCCTTAGGCGTAGTAGCGTTTAAAATTTTTTAGAGAATAGGAGATCGGCTTAAGTGCAAGTTGGACCTTTTAGATAAGTGATTTTGGAAGGTTAGGGGGCTTCTATGAAGTCCCGGGATCAAATATTAGCTTTGGGGAAATTTTGGTTTTAGGTGAAAAAAACCCTGGAGGTTGGCGGGTAGGCCTTAAGAATAAAATGTGGAGGAAAATGACACAAGTGGTGTGTGTGTGTAGTGGCAAAGTGGCCACAAGGAAGGAAGGAGGTCCAAGGTTCTAGTTGTAGCGTTTGCATTCCTTTTAGATTATTTTATTAAATGAATTTAGACCTTGGCCATAGGGTTATATTTAATTACGCATGGTTTGAGGCACAAGGAGCTAGTTGGTAAAGTGGCTAGCAGCGTGGATTATGTTATAAGGGAGCACGGGTTCAATCTCATGAGAAGCAAGGAGTATTTATTTTGCAGAGTGGACGGTAAGAGTTTGATTGAATTTAAACTCTCTGTGAAGGATCCCACATCGAAAGATACAAGGAATGAAGGTGAAGAGCTAGCTATATAAAGAGCATGCCGGAGAAGGGTTAACATACCTTGGTGGGCGTTGGGCAGGAGTGGTCGCGGTGCAGTTTAGCACTAGAGTCCTATCGGTGTGTAACTCTCTACTCTAGTTGTAGAGCGGCAAATGCAGAAGTGCAGTCCTTACAATAGTAGCCACGAGCATGCGGCAAGACGTGTGGGGCTTCAACGCGATAGTTGAGGCCATCGGTAGTATTCTTATGGGTTGAAATCAATTGGTGCGATGGGCGAAGTGGGCCCAATGGGCCGTAAAGCCCAATTGGAATAAATTGTATGATGATATAGTATATAGTGAACTAGACTAGGTGGAACTTATATACGTGGATAGATTTGTGTTAGGTGGGCCACACGCAGTGTGGGCAGAATGGGCTAAAATCGGGTTTTAGGCCCAACAATCCAGAATAATTTAAAATGGTAGTTAAGTCGCTCAAATACACCGCACCTTTAGAAAGGCCATTCCATGTACAAAATTACGAAAATACCCTTGGTGGGTAAATTACTTAAAATACCCTTGGTGGGTAAATTACGAAAATACCCTTGGTGGGTAGATTACGAAAATACCTTTGGTGGGTAAATTACGAAAATACCCTTGGTGGGTAAATTACGAAAATACCCTTGGTGGGTAAATTCTGAAAATACCCTTGGTGGGTAAATTACAAAATACCTTGGTAGGTAGATTACTTAAAATACCCTTAGTGGGTAAGTTACTGAAAATACCCTTGGTGGGTAAATTACGAAAATACCCTTGGTGGGTAAATTACGAAAATACCCTAGGTAGGTAAATTACAAAATACCCTTGGTTGGTAAATTACGAAAATACCCTTGGTGGGTAAATTCGAAAATACCCTTGGTGGTTAAATTACTTAAAATACCCTTGGTGGATAAATTACGAAAATACCTTGGTGGGTAAAATTACGATTATACCCTTAGAGGTTGATTAGCATGATTATGTTGTTTTATGTCTATCGATTATGATGGTAATTCATGTTATACTTATATTTGATATATGTCTAGCATACATGACATCGCATACGCAATTATTATGTCATATTGCACGGTATGATGAGAGGAGGGGAAAATTGATATCGTGACTTGGTCACGGTGATTTGGTACACATTCGTGTCTTCGGACACCGAGGTTTGGCACCTCATAGCGACTCGTCCTGTGGTTAATACCACGGTGGGTTGGCCCCACTTTTGAGATATGGGATCGCCGCCAGTGATTTGGTATCACACGTGGGTTGGCCCCACAACTTGATGATTCGTGACTTGGTCACGATGGTTTGGCACCACCAGTGGTTTGGCACCACCAAAGGTTTGGCACCACCAGGTGATTTGGTATCACATTCGTGTCTTCTGACACGGAGGTTTGGCACCTCATTGCGACTCGTCCCCGTGGTTAACACCACCGTGGGTTGGCCCCACTTTTGAGATATGGGATCGTCGCCATGATTTGGTATCACACGGGTTGGCCCCACAGATGGATTATTCGTGACTTTGGTCACCAAAGATTTGGTATCACATTTATATCGTGACTTGGTCACTGTGGTTTGGCACCACCAAAGGTTTGGTACCACAGGGGTAGAAAAGGAGTTATGGATGGCTAGGTTGGGTGCATTATACATATATGTTACTTTGTTATAATTTGTGTAAGTATGTAGTATTTACCCTGAGAGGAATATGCATCGAGTCTTGGTGACTCACCTTCTCCCTATCTTTTCGGTGATTCGTGAGTTTGCGGATGAGGAGCCGGATGAACTCGAGGAGGCCATGCAACAAAATTTGGTTTTACATGAATTTCCAATTGGGTACTTTATTTTAATTTGGTTTTCATATTTTATGGATTTGTAATAAGGCTGTTTAATTATGTTTTGGATTATTTTTATGTTTTGAATATGTTTAAAATATGGCTTTTAAATTACTTGGTTAATTTAATAATTGAGCCCAAAGTTTTCTAAACTAAAAACTCGCAATGGTTTTAAAAATCTTACCATCGGGTAACATGAATAGTTCAATAGTAAAATTACAAGTTAAATGTTTTCAACAAATTAAGTGATTTCCAAAATTCAAGTTTCTATACTCAATTGCAAGCGAATTTTTCAAAATGATATTTCAATTTTCTTAAAAGATATAAATGTTTTCTATCATATGATTTATCAACTAAGTTTTAAAGTTTTATGTAATTTCGAAGTAAATTTCAATTTTAACTTATTTTCGACAAATAAAGAATTACAAAGAGTTTTTCACAAAAATTTAATTGTTAATTCGATTCTTTCAAAAATTATTTTCCTTAGTGATATACCGTTATTCTATCGTATGCGTATTGACCGGGTTTGGGGTGTTACAAATTGGTATCAGAGCCTAGGTTTCAAAAACTCGACTGTGGGTTATGGGGTTCAAAAAAAGTTTGTTTGAAAATACATGTTGTTTGGAAGTATGGCACCTTGAGTCTCCGGCATCCAAATCCGTAAGTTCCTTTATTTTATGTTTGTTAAGACAATGTTATGATTGTATTTTTGGTATTTATTTTGTGTGTCTGGTTTGGATATAGAAATTGTATGTATAAATATCGATTTGCTTTTGTGTTTAGTTATCTAGTTATGAGAAAGAAGTTTGAGATTTGGTTTATTAGTGTTATTAGATCGAGTGCAGTGAGCGTAGTGTGGTAGGTTAGGACGTGTGAATGTTAGTTAGTTGGAAATTTCGAGGACGAAATTTCTTTAAGGAGGGTAGATTTGTAACATCCTAAAATTAGGCCTAGTAGGATTGAGCCCAATGGGCCTTAGGCGTAGTAGCGTTTAAAATTTTTTAGAGAATAGGAGATCGGCTTAAGTGCAAGTTGGACCTTTTAGATAAGTGATTTTGGAAGGTTAGGGGGCTTCTATGAAGTCCCGGGATCAAATATTAGCTTTGGGGAAATTTTGGTTTTAGGTGAAAAAAACCACGGAGGTTGGCGGGTAGGCCTTAAGAATAAAATGTGGAGAAAATGACACAAGTGGTGTGTGGTGTAGTGGCAAAGTGGCGCCACAAGGAAGGAAGGAGGTCCAAGGTTCTAGTTGTAGCGTTTGCATTCCTTTTAGATTATTTTATTAAATGAATTTAGACCTTGGCCATAGGGTTATATTTAATTGCGCATGGTTTGAGGCACAAGGAGCTAGTTGGTAAAGTGGCTAGCACTTGGATTATGTTATAAGGGAGCACAGGTTGAATCTCATGAGAAGCGAGGAGTATTTATTTTGCAGAGGGATGGTAAGAGTTTGAGTTGAATTTAAACTCTCTTGTGAAGGGATCCCACATCGAAAGATACAAGGAATGAAGGTGAAGAGCTAGCTATATAAAGAGCATGCCAGAGAAGGGTTAACATACCTTGGTGGGCGTTAGGCGCAGGAGTGGTCGCAATGGCTTAGCACCGAGTCCTATCGGTGTGTAACTCTCTACTCTAGTTGTAAGCGACAAATGCCAAGTGCGGTCATGGCAATAGTAGCCACACGAGCATGCGGCGCGCGTGTGGGGCTTCAACGCGATAGTTGAGGCCATCGGTAGTATTCTTGTGGGTTGGGGTGCTTGGGTGCGATGGTAGAAATGGGCCCAATGGGCCCGTAAATGGGCCCAATTGGAATAAATTGTATGATGATATAGTATATAGTGAACTAGACTAGGTGGAACTTATATACGTGGATAGATTTGTGTTAGGTGGGCCACACGAGGCGTGTGGGCGAATGGGCCAAAATCGGGTTTTAGGCCCAATGATCCAAGTAAAAGACAGAAATGGTAGTTAGTCGCTCAAGGCGACATTTGCACCTTTAGAAAGGCCATTCCATGTACAAAATTATGAAAATACCCTTGGTGGGTAAATTACAAAATACCCTTGGTGGGTAAATTACTGAAAATACCATCACGTAATTCTAAAAATTAGATATATCAATGTTTGGATCTTCATCGCAAACCATCAAATTGAAAAATGTTGAATCATTTGTATTGTGTTAGGCTTTAATTCAAAATTATTAGCAGCCTATAAGGCCTAACAATACTAGATTCGCCTCGTCAAATAAGGTTTAGCATAATCATACATAGTACGCAGAGCATTCGTCTTGCACATTTAACAATGGATTGTTTTCGTCCATCCTTCAAAGAGGATTGGATCTTTGCTGTTTTCTCTTTGGTCTCTAGAGCTCGCCTAATTTCTCTCGCGATTTCAACAAGAGCTTCAATGTCACTTTCAGATTCTAATGGTCCTCTAATTTCTTCTAGTCATAAACTAGAGGTACCGCTATGAAAAGAAAGAAAGCAATTTAGAAAACAAAAATATATGTATAAAAATAAGAGAAATTTAAAATAAAAATAATGGCTAAAGTAATAGAAATAGAGCTTTCTTAATATTTTAGATGTCCCCACAATGGCGCCAAAAACTTGATTGTGTCAAATAGTGAGTTTTAATATTTATAAAAGAGTGATTGAACCAGAGACTAACTAAGACAACGACAGAGGCAAGGCACCTATCGAAAAGAGTATAGCTTAGGCAAGAATATCTTATCGAACCCAAGGAACCTAAAAGTATCGCTACTCACTTTCTTTCTATTATTTAGCCCAAATATGGAGTGATTGGTTTATGAAACTAATGAAAACTAAACTAGATGTAAGGACAAACAAATGAATGGGAGAAAGACTTTAGGAAAACTCATTGATGAAGACGATACCTCGTGAAGAATCCACCTATGACTTCACTTATTATTTATTCCTCAAACCATATGATTTCTTTACTTAGCTTGATCCGTGAGACTCCCTAACCTATATTAAACCTCTCTCGAGGCGAATAACATCTAACCTTAGGTTAATTAGTGGAACTCGTTTCTTATAATAACCCCATAAGGAAGTAGTAAATCGATTAATGGACTCCCATGTTAGGTTTCACCCTAATCCGACAAAATCTCGTAACCCTATCTCTAGGCGCCCGATCAACTCGCCAATTATGCTAGATCTACTCTTAGGTAGGTCTATTCTCCTCCACCTAACCACATCGATTAAATTAAGCAATATAATTAAGAACAAATTAAGTACTTATCATATAATTTAGAAATCAAATAACAAAATTCATTATAGGTTTCATCCCTTCGGTATCTAAAGGGTTTAGTTTATAACTAAACAAGAAAACATCTCAAGAGAAAAGATAAAACAAAACATAAGAAATCCTAAAACCCTCAAGGAATTGAGGAGAGACCTCCGTCTTGAGTAGAACTCCGCTTGAGATGGATCAATGGCTATCTTCAAGTGACTCCCAAAAGATGAAAGCTTTGGCAAAAGCCTCGCAAAAGTCGTCTTAATGTCTACCTTAGGTTGTTTATATAGGCTTTGAGATGCTATACTTGGCTCAAGTACCTCTTTCAAGTAGAATTACTATTAGGGTGTCTAAGTAGACTTACAGTATGTTTCTTTGGCTTCAAGCATCCAAATCAGGTGGGCATGCTCATGGCACACGCCTTGTAAATCGTGGTTGGGTCATGCCTTGATTCTCGTCTGTTGCATGGGCAGGTACATCAAGATTCAGGCCGTGCTTTAGGTCATCGATTGGGACACGGCCATATAGATCACTGCACGTCCGTGGAAATGGATGATGGACGCCGTGTGTCACGGAGTTGAGGCCGTGTTTGGTAATCCTGAAGCACCTGCGTATGCGGCTTTGGGCTAAGCCGTGTCAAATTTTTGCTAGGCCCAATTACTCCTTTTTAAGTTTGTGTTCTTTTTATCCTGTGCCTTTCCGAGTATAAACATGAAAAGAAAGGATTAAAAGCACCTTTTACATAAATCAAGGGCTAAATCAACCAAAAGAATATTAAATATGGGGTTAAAATATGTTACTTTTATAGTTTTTCAAGAACTAATGTAAGGATAGCCCTGTAAGGGAGCTTCAAAAAAAGGGAAAGATCTCCGCAACATCCGATGCTATGACCAACATTGTTATAGTCTCTATTGTGATTCCTTCTCCCTTAATTCTCCTCTTGTATCTCCACCTCCACCAAGACCACCTCCATGGTATATTTGGTTCGATTCTTGATCATAGTCCTCTTAGAGGTTCAATGAGGTTTATGTCTATTAGTGGTTATGTAACCCATTTTCAAAGTGATATCAAAATAGTGGTTTCAAGACCATAATTTGATGAGTAAACTAATATTTTATTATTTATTTAGTTTTACGAGATTTTATTAAGGTCAAATTAAAATTTCATTAAGAAATTTTGATGTTTACATAGTTAATTAAGTAAAAGGACAAAATGAAAAATGTAAAAGTTGAGTTTTAATAGTTAAAGGATTCTAATAGCCATGGAATCTTAAACTAATGAACTTTTATAGTAATTACACCAATAAATGGAATAGTGGATGTTTATGGATATGGTTTAATTGAAATTATGATAAATTTTTAAGGTTAAAATGGTAATTAGGTAATTAAGTTTAAAACAAACTAAAAGAAAATAGATATCATCTTCATTTTATCAACCCTATATTGATTCTAAGAAAACCTCCATGGATGGATGTTTTAACACCCTCACCTGTGTCCGTCACGAATGGTACGAGGCATTACTGACATGATTCATACTACTGCATAAAAATTTAAAATGTAAAATCCATATAAATTTAAAACTTTTTCCATAGATAGTCCAATACCCATAAGCAAAATAATCATTCGTTATTACAAATAACAAAACAATTAAGCCTTCTATACATGCCATAATTCCCAAAATATTGTTTTCAAAATACCAAAAGAAGGTCGATTGTGTGGATGGATCTCCCACGATCACCGAATCCCGAGCTAGCTTGATGACACTATAGAACAAGGAAAGAAAAGAGAGTAAGCATATAGTTTAGTAAGTAAGTATATAAATAATAAATAATGGATTTAATATGTTTACAAGATAGCACAATCATATCTACATTGAAAGTCACTATTAATTCAAATTTGACAAGCTATCTATTTGAGTCATAGTCACTAAATTATTTTTATCTGGAGCTATGAAACTCCAAATTAAGATACATAAATTTTACCTGAAACTAGATTCAAATATATTTTACCATAAAATTTTCAGAATTTTGGTTTAACCAATTAGTACAGTTTATTCTTCAAAATCTCCCTGCTCTGTCATTCCGACAATTCCGACCATTCTTTGCTAAAATTTAATTATATTTTTGTACAGAATTCAAATTATTTTCTAGTTTGCTTCTTCTAAAATAGACTAAATAATAATCTAATCATATAAATTATGTCCCAAGATTATTTTTTACAATTTTCAATGATATTTCCAAGTCGATCAGGATCTCGAAATCACTCAACCAGTCTCACAAAAATCTAAATATCTCAAAATATACCAATCCTTTGCTTTCTCTGTTTCTTTTATATGAAAATAGACTCAATAAGCTTTAAATAAATGTCTCATACAACTTATAATTCAATTTGTACCATTTTTTTGAATTTTCAAATTCACATCACTGCTGCTGTCCAAATCAGTTTTATTGTAAAATTTTGCTTTCTCACTTTAGTTGTATTCATTACTTACCTATAACAACCATTCAAATTTCCAATCACATATTGAGCATATTGCTCATACATTATACATACATATACATATACTTATCACTACAACATCTCACATAATTTCATTTAGTCAGCTTTCCCGCTGAACGCCTTGAATAATAACGATATGTGGTTTCAGCACGTTCCCCTTTGAAATCAAAGCTTCTTGTACACATAGTGGCCTTCACCCAGACCACTCATGTGACCTAGCTCGATTGTACTTATATTCTGGCTCTCTTATACATATGGTGGCCTTCACTTAGCACCACTCATATGACCTAGCTTCTCTCGTAGCTCTCTTGTACACAAGTGGCTCACCCATATACCACACATGTGACCTAGCACATAGCTTTCTTGTACACATGGCATACTCTAAGACTACACATGTGACCTAGCTACAGATAGAAAATCTCTTGTAGCTCTTGTGCACATAGTGGCCTACACTTAGTACCACTCATGTGACCTAGCTACATGCCAATTACATCTTCGATTTAGGTTCAAACGGAAATAACTCACTTTTTAACACTTTATTTCATTCTTTCAATAGTCAATTATGATCCAAAAATTAGATACAATATATTAAACATGCTGAAATATAAAACATCAATAAAAATAATGAATTATTTACATACTACTTACCTTGCAAAATATGGCAAAATTTACAATTTAGTCCTTAACTTTTCCTTTCCCTCGCTCAAGATCGATTCCACATTCTTCTTGATCTATAATAACACATTTAGCTTATTTAATATTTACATTATTTAATTCAATCCAAAATCACATTCGGAAAAATTACGTTTTTGCCCCCTAACTTTCACAAAATTACAATTTTGCCCCTAGGCTCGAAAATTAAACTTCATCCTATTTTCTTACATTTTAGGACATGCTGAACATTTTTCCCCTCTATGGTAACATCAAATTCTCACTCTAACATGTACTTATGAACATTAGATATTTTACCGATTATGTCATTTTACTCGCTTTTTACGTAAAATCGCTTAGCAAAAGTTGTTTAACATAATTTCAGCCTCATATTCTATCATATAAAATCAAAATAAACACATTTCACATATGGGTATTTTTCCAAATATGAACTCTAAGTTAAATTATTGCTAGAATAAGCTAAACCAAGTTACTGAGATTCCAAAAACGTAAAGAACATGAAAATCGGGCTTGATTGACTTACTATGGAGCTTGGAAGCTTGGAAACCCTAGCTCTGAGTCCCCCTTGAAGTTTCGTCCTAAGGAAGAAGATGAGCATATTTTGCCATCTTTTTCCTTTTAATTTCTTTTATTACCAAATGACTAAATTACCCTTCATTAAAAACTTTGGTTCTTTCTACCTATATTTGTCCATTTTTGTCCATGAAAGCCTAATGGTATAATTACCATTTAAGGACTCTACTTCAATTATCCTCTTCAATTAAATCCTTTAGTATCTAGAACTCTTATTTATCAACTTTTACAATTTAACCCTAATAAGCAAATTAGACAAGAATTTCATAAAATTTTCTATCAATACTCTAACACATGCTCCAATCAATTAATAAATCATAAAATTAATCAAAATACGTTTATCTCGATTCGTGGTTTCACAACCACTATTCCATTTAGGCCCTATTTATGTTACATTTTCTTGGGATTTTCGCCCTCAAAATCTAACTCGTGGAAGAGGTTTGGGTACTATTTTCAGATAGCCTCTTGCTCCCATGTAGCCTAGTCTACCCCATGTCTATTCCATAATACTTGCAAAGTGTGACACTTTTGTTCCTTAGTTGCTTGACCCTCGAGCTAAAATCTTTCATCGTTCCCTTCGTAAGTCATAATCGGTCAATCTCAACCTCTATCCGAGGAATCACATGTGACATCGAAGCAGTAATGACGTAACATGGATACATGGAACACATTATGAATCTTCTCTAACTCATGGCAAAGCTAACCGATATGCTAATGGCCCAACTCTTCGTAACCTTAAATGGCCCAATAAATCGTGGACTTAGTTTGCCTTTCTTGCCAACTGAGGACTTTCTTCCACGGGATACTTTTAAAACACTTTTGTCACCAACTTGATACTCAATCTTTTCTCTTCAAGTCTATATGACTTATGTCTGTCTAAAGTCGCTTTCAAGCAATCTCTGATGACTTTTACTTTCTTCTATTTTTTGACTAAATCGACCCCATGAATGTGATTTTCCTTAAGCTCATTCAATATAAAGTGTACGACATTTGCGCCCATACAAAGCCTCATAAGGTGCCATCTTCAAACTCGATCGATAACTATTATTGTAAGCAAACTCTACTAATGGTAAATACTTTTCCCAACGGCTTGAAATTCTAATACACAAAGATCTAAGCATATCCTCAAGCACTTTAATTTCTCTCCGATCGACCATCACCAAGATGAAAAGTCAGACTAAAACTCAACTTTGTGCCCAAAGCTTCCCGTAACTTCTTCCAAAACCGTGAAGTAAATCTCGAATCTTCGTCTAAAATGATCGATAATGGTACCCCATGTAGTCTAACTATCTCTAAGATATATAATTCACCAACTTATCTAGTGAATAATCCATACGAACGGGATAAAATGAGCCGACTTTGTTAGCTTATCAATTACAACCCATATTGCATCTTTCTTTCTGTCAACCATCTATAACAAAATCCATAGCAACTCGGTCCCATTTCCACTCAAGGACTAACACAGTCTGAATAAACTCAAGGTACCGATGTTTGACTTTTACTTCACGACAGATCAAGCATCTAGAAACAAACTCGAAATATCTCTTTTCATTCCTACCCACCAATACATTTTCTTCAAATCATTATGCATCTTTGTACTACTTGGGTGAATAGAAAAGAACTATTATGTCTTCCCAGAGGATCTTCTAAGAAGCTCATCATTCTTTGGTACACATACTCTATCTCCGAACAACAAACAACCATTAGAAATGATCTAAAATCGACTCTACACCGACTCAAGACTGAGCTCTTTTAGCTTGCAACTCACTATCATTTTCCGAGCTTCATGGATTTCTTCAAGAAACATCGGCTTAGCTCTCAACTCCTATAATGAAACCGCTATCCGATGAAGCCAAGTTAGTATTCAAAGCTCTCAATGAAATAAAAATTTTCTACTCAAGGCATCGAACAACATTTGCTTTACGGATGGTAATCGATCACTAACTTATAATCTTTAATCAACTCTAACCATCTTTGCCTCGTGTTCAAGTCTTTCGAGTCATCAAGTATTTCAAGCTTTTATGATCGTGAATATTCGACACTTCTCGCCATACAAGTGATGTCTCCAAATTTTCGAGCAAATACAATAATAGCCTAGCTCTAAATCATGCGCTGGATAATTTTTCTCATGTGGTTTTAGTTGTCTAAAGGCATAAGCAATTACTTTACCTTCTTGCATAAGTACACAACCCAATCCATTCAAGGATACATCATTGTAGACCACAAACTCTTTACCGGTTCCGTTGTACTAAGACAGAGCTTTAGTCAACAATACCTTTAACTTGTCAAAACTCACGACATTTCTCACCATTCAAATTTGACATCTTTTGTAGCAATCTCACAATGGGGTAGCTATTATGGAAAATCCTCTACAAATCATCTATAATAACCACTAATCCCAAAAACTTCTAACCTCGGATACATTCCTGAGGCTTCCACTCAATAATGGTTGAGATCTTGCTCTAAACTCTAACACCTTCACCGAGATGATGTGTCCCAGAATCCAACTTCTCAAAGCCGTAACTCACTTTTACTAAATTTAGCATAATTGGTTATCTCAAAGTTTGTAAGATAGCTCCCAAATGCTCGCATGCTCGGGCCATCATGAGAATAAATTAAGATATCATCAATAAACACGACTTCAAACTTATCCAAGTAAGGTCCTAATATTCGGTTCATTAAGTCCATGAAAATGGTAGGAGCATTAGTCAAGCCAAATGGCATCACAAACTCATAATGACAGATTACCAGTCCGAGCGTCTTCTAACATCCGACTCTTTAACTCAAGAATCGGTAGTATCTAGATCTCAAATCTATCTTAGAGAACATAGTGGCTCCCTTCAATTGATCAAATAAATCATCAATTCTAGCGTGGATATTTGTTCTTTATTGTTACCTTGTTAAGTTGCCGATAGTCTATGCACAATCTCATCGAACCGCCTTTCTTTTTTTTCACAATAGAGGACGGTGCACCCAAGGTGAATAACTAGGTCTTGCAAAGCATTTATCGCTTAATTCCTGCAATTGAGCAATTCTTTTCAATTCCAATGGGGCCATTCTATATGGAGCAATAGAGATGGGTGTGGTACCGAATCAACTCAATACCAAACTCCACTTTCTAATAGGAGGCAAACCCGGTAATTCTTCCGAAACACATCCGGTACTCGATACTATTGGCATCGACTCAATTTTAGCTCAATCTTTAGTGTTTAACATAAAAGCAAGATAAGCTTCATACCTTTTTCTCAAACATTCCGAGTAGACATAATAAAAATCATAGCAAATGAACTATCTGCTCATCTAAGTTAACTGAAGGATTTCACCACATTTCACCGATGAATTTCTTCCCACAATTCACTATCACATCATGTGCAATACCAATCCATACCAAGGATCACATCAAACTCGTTAAATGGCAATAGCATGAGGTCGACCGGAAACAATGACCTCTAATCATTAAAGGGCAATTTCTACATACTTTATCTACTAACACATGCTTGCCTAATGGATTTGTTACTTTAATCACAAATTCTATAGATTCTATAGGCATACTTATACTAGGCATTAATTTCAAGCAAACATAGGAATGGGCGAACCCGGATCAATCAAAGCAACAACATTAATATCATGTAGAGAAAATGTACCAGAAGTTACATCGGAGGATGCTCTTCACGAGCTCGGATGGCATATGTCCTGAAGGTGTTCTAGCTCTCGATCTCGTGGTTGGGTCTTTCATCACACTTTTACTACTAGCTCTACTTCCAGATTTCAAGGTCACCTCTATTAGCAGTGTAGTCTCACTAGCACTGTGAAATTTCTCTTCCTTAGCTCCTCCGGACAATCTTTAATAAAATGATCGAGAACCACACCAAGCAAGCTTGACCAGCCTCAACACTCACCAAAATGTTGCCTTCCAAATGCCGACACTCGGGTTTACTAGACTTCACATTGCCCACACTTACCATCAAGTAGCTTGAGTTTTAGGACCCAAATATGATCTCCTACGGCCTCGGGCTAATGTCCCATCAAACAAAGAATCGAGGATTCATCTTTGAACTTCTTTAATTGAGATTGGGACGACTTGCTCATCGCCTCTTTCTTGTATCCTAGGCCTCAATAGCGCCTTTCCTTCTTTCTTTATTTAATTCCTCATCTTTAAGGGCTCGGTCAACCAATACCATAAATTCTTTCATTCAAGAATTCCACAAACATTTTAATGTCCTCATTAAGCCCATCTTCGAATCTCTTGCACATAATAGCCCTGTGGACACACACTCGGGCATACTTACTAAGTCTAACAAATTTGTGCCCAGACTACCAACACATCTTGCCTCCTTCAATTCAAGGAACCTCCGCTTCTAATCAATAAATTGTCGACTTATATATTTCTTTCTAAATTCTTCCGAAGAAATCCCAAGTGATCCTTTCTTTTGGCACCATCGCTACTAAAGTTTTCCACCAATGATAGGTGAATCTCTGTGATGATAAGACATTTTAAACACTCCTCCGGTGTACACGAGCTCATCAATACACGGATAGAGTTTTCAAGCCAAAACTCCGCTTTCGTGATCATCATCAATATTTGCTCTAAACTCTTCGCTTTGCTTTCTAATTTTATCGATTTGAGGCTTGTTCATTCTTACCAAATCCATGCCCGGAAGCTACAGAACCATCCAGGTATGGGAGGGGTGGAGGTGAGCATTCGGATTCGCTTAAATAACCTCAAGATACCGTTACTCATCATTTGGAGGAAGGCTTCTGCCTCTTCTTGTCCACGTGTTTCAGATCTATTTTCACGTGCATGGCCTTGCACGGAGTCAAGACACTTTCAAGATCGCCAATGAGTTTCTAGAGATCCATTTACTATAAAAAACATTTTAAATTGTCGAGTCATCACACTATCACAATATATTTATGACATGTATAGCTAGACTTTACACACGCTATGTTAGTCCGAGAACCGACTAAACCATAGCTCGATACTAAATGTAACACCCTCACCTAGGTCCGCCACCTAACATGGTACGAGGCATTACTTACATGATTCATACTACTCGCACAAAATTTAAAATGTAAAATCCATATAAATTTAAAACTTTTTCCATAGATAGTCGCAATACCCATAAGCAAAATAATCATTCGTTATTACAAAAACAATTAAGCCTTCTATACATGCCATAATTCTCAAAATATTGTTTTCAAAATACCAAAGAAGGTTGATAGTGTGGATGGATCGACCATCACCGAATCCTCGAGCTAGCTTGATGACACTATAGAACAAGGAAAAGAAAAGGGAGTAAGCATATAGCTTAGTAAGTAAGTATATAATATAAATAATGTATTTAAGATGTTTACAAGATAACACAATCATATCTACATTCAAAGTCACTATTAATTCAAATTGAGCAAGCTATCTATTCGAGTCACAGTCACTAAATTATTTTTATCTAGAGCTACGAAACTCCAAATTAAGATCAGTAAATTTTCCCTGAAACTAGATTCAAATATCTTTTACAATAAAATTTTCATAATTTTGGTTTAGCCAATTAGTACATTTTATTCTTCAAAATTTCCCATGTTCACTGCTCCGACAATTCAATTACCTTTTGCTAAAATTTAATTATCTTTTTACAGAATTCAAATGATTTTTAGTTTTATTCTTATAAAATAAACTCAATAAGGAATATAATCAAATAAATTATGTCCCAATATTTTTTTTTACAATTTTCAATGATATTTCCAAGTCGAATAGGATCTCGAAATCACTCAACCAGTCTCACAAAAATCTAAATATCTCAAAATATATCAATCCTTTGCTTTCTCTGCTTTTTATATGAAAATAGACTCAATAAGCTTTAAATAAATATCTCATACAACTTATAATTCAATTTCTACCATTTTTGGTGATTTTTCAAATTCACATCACTGTCTGTCCAAAACAGTTTTATTGTAAAATTTTGCTTTCTCACTTTAGTTGTATTCATTACTTACCTATAACAACCATTCAAATTTCCAATCACATATTGAGCATATTGCTCATACATTATACATACATATACATATACTTATCACTACAACATCTCACATAATTTCATTTAGTCAGCTCCCATTGAACGCTTAATAATAACGAATGCGCGGTGGTTTCAGACACGTACCACCTTTGAAATGAAGCTTGTGTACACATAGTGGCCTTCACCAAGACCACTCATGTGACCTAGCTCGATTGTACTTATAATTCTGGCTCTCTTGTACATATGGTGGCCTCACTTAGCACCACCATATGACCTAGCCTTCTCGTAGCTCTCTTATACACATAGTGGCTCACCCATATACCACACATGTGACCTAGCTACATATAGCTTGTACACATGGCGCATCTCTGTACTACACATGTGACCTATCACGATAGAAAATCTCTTGTAGCTCTCTTATGCACATAGTGGCCTACACTTAGTACCACTCATGTGACCTAGCTACATGCCAATTACATCTTTCGATTCAAGGTTCAAACAGAAATAAGTCACTTTTAACACTTTATTTCATTCTTTCAATAGTCAATTATGATCCAAAAATCAGATACAATATGTTAAACATGTTGAAATATAAAGCATCAATAAAAATAATGAAGTATTTACATACTACTTACCTTCGTAAAAATATGGCAAAATTTGCAATTTAGTCCTTAACTTTTCCTTTCCTCGCTCAAGATCGATTCCACGTTATTCTTGATCTATAATAACACATTTAGCTTATTTAATATTTACATTATTTAATTCAATCCAAAATCACATTATGGAAAAATTACGCTTTTCCCTAACTTTCACAAAATTACAATTTTGCCCCTAGGCTCAAAATTAAACTTCATCCTATTTTATTACATTTTAGGACATGCTGAACATTTTTCCCTTCTATGGCAACATCAAATTCTCACTCTAACATGTACTTATGAACATTAGATATTTTACCGATTATGTCATTTTACTCGCTTTTACGTGAAATTGCTTAGCAAAAGTTTTTTAACATAATTTCAGCCTCATATTCTATCATTAAACATCAAAATAAACACATTTCACCTATGGGTATTTTTCCAAATATGAACCCTAAGTTAAATTATTGCTAGAATAAGCTAAACCAAGTTAAGGATTCTAAAATGTTAACATGAAAAATAGCTTGGATTGACTTACTATGGAGCTTGGAAGCTTGGAAACCCTAGCTATGGAGTCCCCCTTGAAGTTTCGTCCTAAGGAAGAACATGAGCATATTTTCCATCTTTTTCCCTTTAATTTCTTTTTATTACCAAATGACTAAATTACCTTTCATTAAAAATTTGGTTCTTTCTACCTATATTTCCATTTTTGTCCATGAAATCCTAATGGTATAATTACCATTTAAGGACCTCTACTTCAATTATGCTCTTCAATTAAATTCTTTAGTATCTAGAACTCTCATTTATCAACTTTTACAATTTAACCCTAATAAGCATATTAAACAAGAATTTCATAAAATTTTCTCTCAATACTCTAACACATGCATCCAATCAATTAATAAATCATAAAATTAATCAAAATAAAGTTTACTATCTCGGATCCGTAGTTTCACAACCATTATTCCGTTTAGGCCCTATTTTGATGTTCTACCATTTCTTCAGGTTCTTTCTAGGCATGGTATGTGTTTTTCATCTCGCTTTTAATGTTTTTTTATTTTTAAGTTAGTTTTAGCTTAATCTAGCTAGCCCGGGGTCAATTTGTAAAATTTTTAAAGGTTGAGGTTATGCCATGGATGTTTTTGAGTAGGTTGTGATGTAAAATGATAGATTATGAACCTTTGTTGAAAAATAAACAAGTTTTGATGAAAATAGCATTTAGGGACTAATTTGTTAAAGGTATAAATTCTAGGGTTTATTGTGATATGATGGTGAATATGAGTTGTTTCAAAGTCCCTTGCATGTTAGATTAACATGTATTTAGATTAAAATGGTTAGATTTTAAGTTATTAGCTTAAGGACTAAATTGTAAAAAGTTAAAATGTTGGGGTAAATTGGTAATTTTTCATAAATATGAAATGTGGACTGAATTGAATGTTTAAGGTTAATTTAAGTACTTAATTGAATATAATTATCTATTTAGATCAAGATAAACCACGCATTTAACCTAGATCGAAGAAAAGCAAAAGCTTTGGATTAGCTTGATTTAATCTCACGCCTAGTCATCGAGGTAAGTTCAATGAATGGTTATTGTATTAATGTTCTTTAAATTTAATGTTATTATGTTAATTATAATATGAATGGATTGACATATAAACCTATCAATGCTATCGAATATCGAGTCCCAGTTGAACCTTCAAATTCCTAGGATACAAATGACATGTCGTTAGGGATTTCATGTTTCGAGGTCTTGAATGTCTTACCAATGGCGAGGTCCTGCATTTTTATGGATACTCTACAGCTCATGTGAGCAACATCGTAGCTTACATTCCAACCCAAAAATAGTGTGACGTGCCCATTTCATAGCTCGTGTGAACAATGATGTAAAGGAATGGTTAAGGTTATATGTAAAGACAAACTTCGTGAGTTTTCTTGAGTATCCGATAAAATTCTAGATAATTCAACGCAAGGAAAGGAAATGAAATGATAAGTATTCAAATGGAATTAAGCATAATCTTATGGAAGGAATGCATGAACTACATGATGAATTTCATATGGAAAATTGACTTATCTTATAGTTAATTCATTTCAATTATTTACAAGGAGCTAACTTGTGTATTTGATCGTGATGTATGGCTTATGTCAAGCTTATGGTTTTGGTTGACATTATACTTATTCTTTATATATTGCAAATGCATTGGTAAGTTGTGTTTAGTTTATGCAGCTTACTAAGCATTCATTGCTTATGTAATTTCTTTCCTATGTTTTATAGTTTATCGAAGCTCAATCGGTTGGAAGCTCGCTTGATCTATCACACTATCCAAGAGACACTTTGGTAGTTTTTGAACGTTTTGGCAAAGGTTTATAATGGCATGTATAGGATGAATTGTAATGGTGTTTTGATGAATGTGATAAACCGTAAAAGTAACATATGTTAATCCCACATTTAGCATACTTTTGGATGATTTATCCCTTGATTTATGTAAAAGGTGTTCTTAATCCTTTCTTTTCATGTTTTATACTTAGGAAAGCACCTAGGACGAAAAGAATGAGAAACGAGCCTAAAATGCACTAAATTGTGCCAAAGAAGAAATCAAACGGCCGGGCCCAAGACCACACGTTCGTGCCTCATTAAATTACTAGAACATGGCTCGGACCTCAAACACACGAGCTTGTCTTCAAGAGACTCGACCACGGCCGAACTCGATTCACATGTGTGTGCCATGGCCGTGTCCTTGTCATGGCCAAGAGAAATTTCACTGATTTGGATACTTAAAGGCAAAGAAACACATTCCAAAGCCTATTCAAACACACGAGTAGGAATTATACTTGAATTAGGATACTTAGAGGCCAAGTAAGGCATCTCAAAGCCTATATAAAGACCCTAGAGGCCAACCCAAGGGACGGAGGGTTTAAGTAAACCTTCCGCTGAGCCACAGTTAGCTAGGCCAAAGAGGCCGAGACATTCAAATTCGGTAGAAGCTTAACTTTGTGGGAATCACCAAGATAGCCATTGATCCATCTCAAGCCGTAATTCTACTCAAGACGGCAGATCTCCTTCAATTCCTTTGGGGGTTTTGGGATTTCTTATGTTTTGTTTTATCTTTTCTCTTAACTTGTTTTCTTTATTTGTTATGAACTAAACCCTTCGATACACAGGGGATGAAACTAGATGAATCTTGTTATTGTCTTCTGAATTATATGATAAATACTTGATTTGTTCTTAATTTTGTGTGCTTAATTCTTGTGTTAATGTTTCGGATATTAATTCAAGTCGATGTTCTTAGGTAGAGGAGGAATAGACCCCGCCAAGAATAGATCAAGCATAATTATGGAGTCGTTCGCGCCTTAGAGATAGGGTGACGAAATTTTGCTTAATTAGGGTGAAACCTAATATGGGAGTCCACAGCTCGATTTATCGCTATTCTGGGGGTTATTAAGTGAGAAAGAGATTTCCATTAATTAACCTAAGGTTAGATGTTATTCTCCTAGAGAGGGTTTAATATACGTTAGGAGTCTTACGGATCAAGTCAAGTGAATAAATCATATGGTTCGTTGTTAGATAATAAGTGAAGTCTAGGTGGATTCTTCCTAATGGTATCATCATGATCAATTGAGTTTCTCTTCGAGTTATCTCCCAATTCATTCCTTTTGTCTTTGCATCTTAGTTTAGTAATTAATTAGTTAATCACCCAAATCATTTAATATTTAGGCTAAATAATAGAAAGAAAGTGAGTATTAGTACTTTTATTTCCTTTGGGTTCGAAAATCCGGTCTGCCTAAGCTATACTACTGTTCAATAGGTACACTTGCCTTAAGTCGTTGTCAGAGTTAGTTTCTAGGTTTGATCATTCTCTTTATAAATTTAAAAACTCGACAATTTTAGACCGATCAAGTTTTTGGCGCCGTTGCCGATGAATTAAAATATTAAGAAAACTCTATTTTTATTACTTTAGCCATTTTTTTATTTTTTCAATTTAATTTTTATTTTGTTAGTTTGCTAATTTTTCTTTTATTCGGTTTTGGCAGTATAATTTTAGTCTATAGAAAAGATAATCAATAATTATCATGGCGAATGAGGACAATTCCTACTAAAGCACCTGTCTTCAACCTCAACGTGGTCACCAGATTATCTAATCGTTAGAAATGATGAATAAAAGATTTATGGTTCGCATACTTGCAGTACACTCGAAATACAATGAAATTGTTACCTATATAGTTTGTTTGCTCGCTTTTTCACTCCTGGTTGGTAGAGTAGGTACTGTAATTCGCCACATTCTCGCTTGTTTGCCATTGCATGATCGGATGTACCTGTGGAAATATAAATTATCAAGTTTTTATTCATTAACTCCACTGTGTTGATGCAGATTGTCATCATGCCTATGTTAAAAACTCCGCTTGATTTTTTTCATTTAGCTCTTGTAATTTGCCATTGATAGGTTTTCAACGACATCTCTTCAATAAAATCATAAGCCGCTTCAGGAGTTTTATTATTCAAAGTTCCACCGGCTGATGAATCAATCATTTGCCTAGTTGGCGAATTCACACCATTGTAGAAAGTTTGGACTTGAAGCCACAAAGGTAATCAGGAAGTGGGCATCTCCTTAGGAGATCCTTGTATCTTTCCCATGCATCATATAATGTTTTAAGGTCATTCTCACAAAAGAAGATATGTCATTCCTAAATTTAGCTGCTTTATTTGGTGGAAAATATTTTAAAAGAAATTTTTTGGTCATTTGATCCCATGTGGTGATTGACCCTCGTAACGAAGTTCAACTAACGCTTTTCTTTATTCCTTAATGAAAAAGGAAATAATCAAGACGATGGCATCGCCGAAATGCCATTTATTTTAAAGTATCACGAATTCTAAAAATTAGATATATCAATGTTTGATCTTCATCCTGCAAACCATCAAATTGAAAAACTGTTGAATCATTTGTATTGTGTTAGGCTTTAATTCAAAATTATTAGCGCATTATAGTGGGCCTAATAATACTAGATTCTCGCTTCTCACAAATAAGGTTTAGCATAATCATACATAGTACGCAGAGCATTCTCGTTCTTGCACATTTAACAAAGGATTGTTTTCGCCCATCCCTTCAAAGAGGGATTGATCTTTGCTGTTCTTCTTCTTTGGTAGTCTAGAGCTCGCCTAATTTCTCTCGCGATTTCTGTAATGAGCTTCAATGTCACTTTCAGATTCTAATGGTCCTCTCAATTTCTTCTAGTCATAAACTAGAGGTACCGCTATGAAAAGAAAGAAAGCAATTTAGAAAACAAAAATATATGTATAAAAATAAGAGAAATTTAAAAATAAAAATAATGGCTAAAGTAATAGAAATAGAGCTTTCTTAATATTTTAGATGTCCCTACAATGGCGCCAAAAACTTGATTGTGTCAAATAGTCGAGTTTTAATATTTATAAAAGAGTGATTGAACTCAGAGACTAACTAAGACAACGATAGAGGCTAAGGCACCTATCGAGCAGAGTATAGCTTAGGCAAGAATATCTTATCGAACCCAAGGGAACCTAAAAGTACTGCTACTCACTTTCTTTCTATTATTTAGCCTGAAATATGGAGTGATTGGTTTATGAAACTAATGAAAAACTAAACTAGATGTAAGGACAAACAAATGAATGGGAGAAAGACTTTAGGAAAACTCGGTTGATGAAGACGATACCCTCGTGAAGAATCCACCTATGACTTCACTTATTATTTATTCCTCAAACCATATGATTTCTTTACTTAGCTTGATCCGTGAGACTCCACAACCTATATTAAACCCTCTCTCGAGGCGAATAACATCTAACCTTAGGTTAATTAGTGGAACTCGGTTCTCTTATAATAACCCCATAAGGAAGTAGTAAATCGATTAATGGACTCCCATGTTAGGTTTCACCCTAATCCGACAAAATCTCGTAACCCTATCTCTAGGCTACCGATCAACTCCGCCAATTATGCTAGATCTACTCTTAGGTAGGGTCTATTCCTCCTCCACCTAACCACATCGATTAAATTAAGCAATATAATTAAGAACAAATTAAGTACTTATCATATAATTTAGAAATCAAATAACAAAATTCATTATAGGTTTCATCCCTTCAGTATCTAAAGGGTTTAGTTTATAACTAAACAAGAAAACATCTCAAGAGAAAAGATAAAACAAAACATAAGAAATCCCTAAAACCCCTCAAGGAATTGAAGGAGAGACCTCCGCCTTGAGTAGAACTCCGCTTCTTGAGATGGATCAACTGCTATCTTCAAGTGACTCCCTAAAAGATGAAAGCTTTGGCAAAAGCCTCGCAAAAAGTCGCCCCTTAATGTCTACCTTAGGTTGTTTATATAGGCTTTGAGATGCTATACTTGGCTCCTAAGTACCTCTTTCAAGTAGAATTACTATTAGGGTGTCTAAGTAGACTTACTTAGTATGTTTCTTTGGCTTCAAGCATCCAAATCGAGGTGGGCATGCTCATGGCACACGCCTTGTAAATCGTGGTTGGGTCATGCCTTGATTCTGCTGCTTTGGGCATGGCCGTACATCAAGATTCGAGGCCGTGCTTTAGGTCCGTCGATTGGGACACTCGGCCATATAGATCACCAGCACGTCCGTGTGGAAATGGATGATGGACGGCCGTGTGTCACGGAGTTGAGGCCGTGCTCTAGGTAATCGCCAAGCACCTACCGTATGGCTTTGGGCTAGGCTGTCAAATTTTGCTAAGGCCCAATTACTCCTTTTAAGCCTGCTTTGTGTTCTTTTTATCCTCGGTGCCTTTCCGAGTATAAACATGAAAAGAAAGGATTAAAAGCACCTTTTACATAAATCAAGGGCTAAATCAACCAAAAGAATATTAAATATGGGGTTAAAATATGTTACTTTTATAGTTTTTCAAGAATTAATGTAAGGATAGCCACAGTAAGGGAGCTTCCTCAAAAAAGGGAAAGATCTCACGCAACATCCGATGCTATGACCAACATTGTTATAGTCTCTATTGTGATTCCTTCTCCCTTAATTCTCCTCTTGTATCTCCACCTCCACCAAGACCACCTACTGTGGTATACGCTTGGTTCGATTCTTGATCATAGTCCTCTTAGAGGTTCAATGAGGTTTATGTCTATTAGTGGTTATGTAACAACCCATTTTCAAAGGATATCAAAATAGTGGTTTCAAGACCATAATTCTGATGAGTAAACTAATATTTTATTATTTATTTAGTTTTTACTTAGATTTTATTAAGGTCAAATTAAAATTTCATTAAGAAATTTTGATGTTTACATAGTTAATTAAGTAAAAAGGACAAAAATGAAAAATGTGTAAAAGTTGAGTTTTAATAGTTAAAGGATTCTAATAGCCATGGAATCTTAAACTAATGAACTTTTATAGTAATTACACCAATAAATGGAATAGTGGATGTTTATGGATATGGTTTAATTGAAATTATGATAAATTTTTAAGGTTAAAATGGTAATTAGGTAATTAAGTTTAAAACAAACGAAAAGAAAATAGATATCATCTTCATTTTATCAACCCTATATTGATTCTAAGAAATAAAACCTCCATGGATGGATGCTTCAGAACACCCCTCACCTGTGTCCGTCATTTAATCGTAGGTACGAGGCATTACTGGACATGATTCATACTATTGCATAAAATTTAAAATGTAAAATCCATATAAATTTAAAACTTTTTCCATAGATAGTCGTCAATACCCATAAGCAAAATAATCATTCGTTATTACAAATAACAAAACAATTAAGCCTTCTATACATGCCATAATTCCCAAAATATTGTTTTCAAAATACCAAAAGAAGGTCGATTGTGTGGATGGATCTCCCGATCACCGAATCCCGAGCTAGCTTGATGACACTATAGAACAAGGAAAAGAAAAGAGAGTAAGCATATAGTTTAGTAAGTAAGTATATAAATAATAAATAATGGATTTAATATGTTTACAAGATAGCACAATCATATCTACATTGAAAGTCACTATTAATTCAAATTGAGCAAGCTATCTATTTGAGTCATAGTCACTAAATTATTTTTATCTGGAGCTATGAAACTCCAAATTAAGATACATAAATTTTACCTGAAACTAGATTCAAATATATTTTTACCATAAAATTTTCAGAATTTTGGTTTAACCAATTAGTACAGTTTATTCTTCAAAATCTCCCTGCTCACTGTCTCGACAATTCCGACCATTCTTTGCTAAAATTTAATTATATTTTTGTACAGAATTCAAATTATTTTCTAGTTTGCTTCTTCTAAAATAGACTAAATAATAATCTAATCATATAAATTATGTCCCAAGATTATTTTTTTACAATTTTCAATGATATTTCCAAGTCGTAATGGGGATCTCGAAATCACTCTGAACCAGTCTCACAAAATCTAAATATCTCAAAATATACCAATCCTTTGCTTTCTCTGTTTCTTTTATATGAAAATAGACTCAATAAGCTTTAAATAAATGTCTCATACAACTTATAATTCAATTTGTACCATTTTTTTTGAATTTTCAAATTCACATCACTGCTGCTGTCCAAATCAGTTTTATTGTAAAATTTTGCTTTCTCTCACTTTAGTTGTATTCATTACTTACCTATAACAACCATTCAAATTTCCAATCACATATTGAGCATATTGCTCATACATTATACATACATATACATATACTTATCACTACAACATCTCACATAATTTCATTTAGTCTTTTCCTGCTGAACGCTTGAATAATAACGAATATGCGGTGGTTTCAAGACACACCCACCTTTGAAATCAAAGCTCTTTGTACACATAGTGGCCTTCACCCAGACCACTCATGTGACCTAGCTCGATTGTACTTATAATTTGGCTCTCTTATACATATGGTGGCCTTCACTTAGCACCACTCATATGACCTAGCCTTCTCAGAGCTCTCTTGTACACATAGTGGCTCACCCATATACCACACATGTGACCTAGCTACATATAGCTTTCTTGTACACATGGCATACTCTCAGACTACACATGTGACCTAGCTACGTGATAGAAAATCTCTTGTAGCTCTCTTGTGCACATAGTGGCCTACACTTAGTACCACTCATGTGACCTAGCTACATGCCAATTACATCTTCGATTTCAAGGTTCAAACGGAAATAACTCACTTTTTAACACTTTATTTCATTCTTTCAATAGTCAATTATGATCCAAAAATTAGATACAATATATTAAACATGCTGAAATATAAAACATCAATAAAAATAATGAATTATTTACATACTACTTACCTTTGCAAAATATGGCAAAATTTACAATTTAGTCCTTAACTTTTCCTTTCCCTCGCTCAAGATCGATTCCACATTCTTCTTGATCTATAATAACACATTTAGCTTATTTAATATTTACATTATTTAATTCAATCCAAAATCACATTCGGAAAAATTACGCTTTTGCCCCTAACTTTCACAAAATTACAATTTTGCCCCTAGGCTCAAAATTAAACTTCATCCTATTTTCTTACATTTTAGGACATGCTGAACATTTTTCCCTCTATGGTAACATCAAATTCTCACTCTAACATGTACTTATGAACATTAGATATTTTACCGATTATGTCATTTTACTCGCTTTTACGTAAAATCGCTTAGCAAAAGTTGTTTAACATAATTTCAGCCTCATATTCTATCATATAAAATCAAAATAAACACATTTCACATATGGGTATTTTTCCAAATATGAACTCTAAGTTAAATTATTGCTAGAATAAGCTAAACCAAGTTACCGAGATTCCAAAACGTAAAGAACATGAAAATCGGGCTTGGATTGACTTACTATGGAGCTTGGAAGCTTGGAAACCCTAGCTCGAGTCCCCCTTGAAGTTTCGTCCTAAGGAAGAAGATGAGCATATTTTGCCATCTTTTTCCTTTTAATTTCTTTTTATTACCAAATGACTAAATTACCTTCATTAAAAACTTTGGTTCTTTCTACCTATATTTGTCCATTTTTGTCCATGAAAGCCTAATGGTATAATTACCATTTAAGGACTCTACTTCAATTATCCTCTTCAATTAAATCCTTTAGTATCTAGAACTCTTATTTATCAACTTTTACAATTTAACCCTAATAAGCAAATTAGACAAGAATTTCATAAAATTTTCTATCAATACTCTAACACATGCCTCCAATCAATTAATAAATCATAAAATTAATCAAAATACGGTTTTCTATCTCAGATTCGTGGTTTCACAACCACTATTCCATTTAGGCCCTATTTCGGCATGTTACATTTCTCCCCCTTTAGGGATTTTCGTCCCCGAAAATCTTACCCGTGAAGAGGTTTGGGTACTATTTTCAGATAGCCTCTTCTTTGCCCCATGTAGCCTAGTCTACCCCATGTCTATTCCATAATACTTGCACAAGTGTGACACTTTTGTTCCTTAGTTGCTTGACCCTCGAGCTAAAATCTTCATCGTTCCCTTCGTAAGTCATAATCGGTCAATCTCAACCTCTATCTCGAGGAATCACATGTGATGATCGTAGCGGTAATGACGTAACATGGATACATGGAACACATTATGAATCTTCTAACTCAGTTGGCAAAGCTAACCGATATGCTAATGGCCCAACTCTTTCTCAGAACCTTAAATGGCCCAATAAATCGTGGACTTAGTTTGCCTTTCTTGCCAAATCGAGGACTTTCTTCCACGGGATACTTTTAAAACACTTTTGTCACCAACTTGATACTCAATCTCTTTTCTCTTCAAGTCTACATATGACTTATGTCCGTCTAAAGTCGCTTTCAAGCAATCTCGATGACTTTTACTTTCTTTCTATTTTTTGACTAAATCGACCCCATGAATGTGATTTTCCTTAAGCTCATCCAATATAAAGGTGTACGACATTTGCGTCCATACAAAGCCTCATAAGGTGCCATCTTCAAACTCGATTGATAACTATTATTGTAAGCAAACTCTACTAATGGTAAATACTTTTCCCAAGCGGCTTGAAATTCTAATACACAAAGATCTAAGCATATCCTCAAGCACTGAATTACTCTCTCGATCACCATCGATCCGAAGATGAAAAGTCAGATTAAAACTCAACTTTGTGCCCAAAGCTTCCTCAGAACTTCTTCCAAAACGTGAAGTAAATCTCGAATCTCATCTAAAATGATCGATAATGGTACCCCATGTAGTCTAACTATCTCTAAGATATATAATTCACCAACTTATCTAGTGAATAATCCATCTGAATCGGGATAAAATGAGCCGACTTTGTTAGCTTATCAATTACAACCCATATTGCATCTTTCTTTCTCGGTGTCAACGCCATCCTATAACAAAATCCATAGCAACTCGGTCCCATTTCCACTCAAGGACTAACACAGTGCAATAAACTCAAGGTACCGATGTTTGACTTTTACTTTCGATGATCAAGCATCTAGAAACAAACTCGAAATATCTCTTTTCATTCCTACCCACCAATACATTTTCTTCAAATCATTATGCATCTTTGTACTACTTGGGTGAATAGAAAAGAACTATTATGTGCTTCAGAGGATCTTCTCAAGAAGCTCATCATTCTTTGGTACACATACTCTATCTCCAACAACAAACAACCATTAGAAATGATCTAAAAATCGGACTCTACACGACTCAAGACCGAGCTCTTTTAGCTTGCAACTCACTATCATTTTTACAGCTTCATGGATTTCTTCAAGAAACATCGGTTTAGCTCTCAACTCACCTATAATGAAACCGCATCCGATGAAGCCAAGTTAGTATTCAAAGCTCTCAATGAAAATAAAATTTTTCTACTCAAGGCATCAAGAACAACATTTGCTTTACGGATGGTAATCGATCACTAACTTATAATCTTTAATCAACTCTAACCATCTTCTTTGCCTCGTGTTCAAGTCTTTACGAGTCATCAAGTATTTCAAGCTTTTATGATCAGTGAATATTCGACACTTCTCGCCATACAAGTGATGTCTCCAAATTTTCAGAGCAAATACAATAGCAGCTAGCTCTAAATCATGCGTCGGATAATTTTTCTCATGTGGTTTTAGTTGTCTAGAGGCATAAGCAATTACTTTACCTTCTTGCATAAGTACACAACCCAATCCATTCAAGGATGCATCACTGTAGACCACAAACTCTTTACCTGGTTCTGGTTGTACTAAGACAGGAGCTTCAGTCAACAATGCCTTTAACTTGTCAAAACTCTGCTGACATTTCTCAGTCCATTCAAATTTGACATCTTTTTGTAGCAATCTCGTCAATGGGGTAGCTATTATGGAAAATCCCTCTACAAATCATCTATAATAACCAGCTAATCCCAAAAAACTTCTAACCTCAGATACATTCCTCGGAGGCTTCCACTCAATAATGGCTGAGATCTTGCTCGGGTAAACTCTAACACCTTCACCTGAGATGATGTGTCCCAGGAATCCAACTTCTCAAAGCCAGAACTCACTTTTACTAAATTTAGCGTACAATTGGTTATCTCTCAAAGTTTGTAAGACAGTTCCCAAATGCTCTGCATGCTCAGTTTCATCATGAGAATAAATTAAGATATCATCAATAAACACGACTTCAAACTTATCCAAGTAAGGTCTGAATATTCGGTTCATTAAGTCCATGAAAATGGTAGGAGCATTAGTCAAGCCAAATGGCATCACAAGAAACTCATAATGACAAGATTACCTAGTCGAGCGCCTCTTGAACATCGACTCTTTAACTCAGAATGGTAGTATCTAGATCTCAAATCTATCTTAGAGAACATAGTGGCTCCCTTCAATTGATCAAATAAATCATCAATTCTAGGCGTGGATATTTGTTCTTTATTGTTACCTTGTTAAGTTGCCGATAGTCTATGCACAATCTCATCGAACCGTCTTTCTTTTTTTTCACAAATAGGATCGTGCACCCCAAGGTGAATAACTAGGTCTTGCAAAGCATTTATCGCTTAATTCCTGCAATGAGCTTTCAATTCTTTCAATTCCAATGGGGCCATTCTATATGGAGCAATAGAGATGGGTGTGGTACCGGAATCAACTCAATACCAAACTCCACTTCTCTAATAGGAGGCAAACACGTAATTCTTCCTAAACACATCTGGTACTCGCATACTATTGGCATCGACTCAATTTTAGCTCAATCTTTAGTGTTTAACATAAAAGCAAGATAAGCTTCATACCTTTTTCTCAAACATTCACAGTAGACATAATAAAAATCATAGCAAATGAACTATCTGCTCATCTAAGTTAACTCAAGGATTTCACCGTTTCACATTTCATTTCGATGAATTTCTTCCCACAATTCACTATCACATCATGCAATACCAATCCATACCAAGGATCACATCAAACTCGTTAAATGGCAATAGCATGAGGTCGACCGGAAACAATGACCTCTAATCATTAAAGGGCAATTTCTACATACTTTATCTACTAACACATGCTTGCCTAATGGATTTGTTACTTTAATCACAAATTCTATAGATTCTATAGGCATACTTATACTAGGCATTAATTTCAAGCAAACATAGGAATGGGTTGAACCCTGATCAATCAAAGCAACAACATTAATATCATGTAGAGAAATGTACCAATGAGTTACATCGGGAGGATGCCTCTTCACGAGCTCGGATGGCATATGTCCTAGAAGGTGTTCTAACCTCGATCTCGTGGTTGGGTCTTTCATCACACTTTTACTACTAGCTCTACTTCCAGATTTCTCGAAGGTCTACCTCTATTAGCGGTGTTAGTCCTGTCTAGCTTTGTGAAATTTCTCTTCCTTAGCTCCTCCGGACAATCTTTAATAAAATGATCGCGAGAACCACACCTGAAGCAAGCTTGACCAGTTCCCCAACACTCACCAAAATGTTGCCTTCCAAATGCTGACACTCGGGTTTACTAGACTTCACATTGCCCACACTTACCACTGAAGTAGCTTGAGTTTTAGGACCCAAATATGATCTCCTACGGTCTCAGTGCGAATGTCCCACTGAAACAGTAAATCGAGGATTCATCTCTTTGAACTTCTTTAATTGAGATTGGGACGACTTGCTCATCAGTCTCTTTCTTGTATCCTAGGCCTCAATAGCAGCTTTCCTTCTTTCTTTATTTAATTCCTCATCTTTAAGGGCTCGGTCAACCAATACCATAAATTCTTTCAGCTCAAGAATTCCCACAAACATTTTAATGTCCTCATTAAGCCCATCTTCGAATCTCTTGCACATAATAGCCTGGGTGGACACACACTCCTGGGCATACTTACTAAGTCTAACAAATTTGTGCCCGTACTCAGCCACCGACATCTTGCCCTCCTTCAATTCAAGGAACTCCTTCCGCTTCTAATCAATAAATTGTCGACTTATATATTTCTTTCTAAATTCTTCTGGAAGAAATCCCAAGTGATCCTTTCTTTTGGCACCACCGCTACTAAAGTTTTCCACCAATGATAGGTGAATCTCTCGAAGTGATACTGACATTTTAAACACTCCTCCGTGTACACGAGCTCATCAAATACACGGATAGAGTTTTCAAGCCAAAACTCCGCTTTCTCAGGATCATCATCAATATTTGCTCTAAACTCTTCTGCTCCTTGCTTTCTAATTTTATCGACTGGAGGCTTGTTCATTCTTACCAAATCCATGCCCTGGGAAGCTACAGGAACCATCTGAGGTATGGGAGGGGGTGGAGGAGGCTGAGCATTCGGATTCGCTTAAATAACCTCAGTATACCAGTTACTCATCATTTGGAGGAAGGCTTCCCGAGCTCCCTCTTCTTGTCCACGTGTTTCAGATCTATTTTCTACCGGTGCGGTCCCTTGCACGGAGGCGCGATTACTTTCAAAGATCGTCAACAATGGCTCTCTTGAGATCCATTTACTATAAAAAAAACATTTTAAATTGTCAGGAGTCATCACACTATCACAATATATTTATGACATGTATAGCTAGACTTTTACACACGCTATGTTAGTCCGAGAACCGACTAAACCATAGCTCTGATACCACTAAATGTAACACCCTCACCTAGGTCCGCCACCGAACATGGTACGAGGCATTACTGGACATGATTCATACTCTCGTATAAAATTTAAAATGTAAAATCCATATAAATTTAAAACTTTTTCCATAGATAGTCGTCAATACCCATAAGCAAAATAATCATTCGTTATTACAAATAAAAAACAATTAAGCCTTCTATACATGCCATAATTCTCAAAATATTGTTTTCAAAATACCAAAAGAAGGTTGATAGTGTGGATGGATCTCCGAGCGATCACCAATCCCGAGCTAGCTTGATGACACTATAGAACAAGGAAAAGAAAAGGGAGTAAGCATATAGCTTAGTAAGTAAGTATATAAATAATAAATAATGTATTTAAGATGTTTACAAGATAACACAATCATATCTACATTCAAAGTCACTATTAATTCAAATTGAGCAAGCTATCTATTCGAGTCACAGTCACTAAATTATTTTTATCTAGAGCTACGAAACTCCAAATTAAGATCAGTAAATTTTCCTGAAACTAGATTCAAATATCTTTTACAATAAAATTTTCATAATTTTGGTTTAGCCAATTAGTACATTTTATTCTTCAAAATTTCCCATGTTCTGCTGTCCACAATTCCGACCATTCTTTGCTAAAATTTAATTATCTTTTGTACAGAATTCAAATGATTTTTAGTTTTATTCTTATAAAATAAACTCAATAAGGAATATAATCAAATAAATTATGTCCCAATATTTTTTTTTACAATTTTCAATGATATTTCCAAGTCGAACAGGGATCTCGAAATCACTCTGAACCAGTCTCACAAAAATCTAAATATCTCAAAATATATCAATCCTTTGCTTTCTCTGTTTCTTTTATATGAAAATAGACTCAATAAGCTTTAAATAAATATCTCATACAACTTATAATTCAATTTCTACCATTTTTGGTGATTTTTCAAATTCACATCACTGCTGCTGTCCAAAACAGTTTTATTGTAAAATTTTGCTTTCTCTCACTTTAGTTGTATTCATTACTTACCTATAACAACCATTCAAATTTCCAATCACATATTGAGCATATTGCTCATACATTATACATACATATACATATACTTATCACTACAACATCTCACATAATTTCATTTAGTCAGCTTTTCCCATTGAACGCTTGAATAATAACGAATATCACGGTGGTTTCGCATACGTACCACCTTTGAAATTGAAGCTCTCTTGTACACATAGTGGCCTTCACCCAGACCACTCATGTGACCTAGCTCGATTGTACTTATAATTCTGGCTCTCTTGTACATATGGTGGCCTTCACTTAGCACCACTCATATGACCTAGCCTTCTCAGAGCTCTCTTATACACATAGTGGCTCACTCATATACCACACATGTGACCTAGCTACATATAGCTTTCTTGTACACATGGCGTACTCTCGGTACTACACATGTGACCTATCTACGTATAGAAAATCTCTTGTAGCTCTCTTATGCACATAGTGGCCTACACTTAGTACCACTCATGTGACCTAGCTACATGCCAATTACATCTTTCGATTCCGAAGGTTCAAACAGGAAATAAGTCACTTTTTAACACTTTATTTCATTCTTTCAATAGTCAATTATGATCCAAAAATCAGATACAATATGTTAAACATGTTGAAATATAAAGCATCAATAAAAATAATGAAGTATTTACATACTACTTACCTCGGTGCAAAATATGGCAAAATTTGCAATTTAGTCCTTAACTTTTCCTTTCCCTCGTTCAAGATCGATTCCACGTTCTTCTTGATCTATAATAACACATTTAGCTTATTTAATATTTACATTATTTAATTCAATCCAAAATCACATTATGGAAAAATTACGTTTTTGCCCCCTAACTTTCACAAAATTACAATTTTGCCCCTAGGCTCGAAAATTAAACTTCATCCTATTTTATTACATTTTAGGACATGCTGAACATTTTTCCCTTCTATGGCAACATCAAATTCTCACTCTAACATGTACTTATGAACATTAGATATTTTTACCGATTATGTCATTTTACTCGTTTTTACGTAAAATTGCTTAGCAAAAGTTTTTTAACATAATTTCAGCCTCATATTCTATCATTAAACATCAAAATAAACACATTTCACCTATGGGTATTTTTCCAAATATGAACCCTAAGTTAAATTATTGCTAGAATAAGCTAAACCAAGTTACCGGGATTCTAAAAATGTAAAGAACATGAAAAATAGGGCTTGGATTGACTTACTATGGAGCTTGGAAGCTTGGAAACCCTAGCTATGGAGTCCCCCCCTTGAAGTTTCGTCCTAAGGAAGAACATGAGCATATTTTTCCATCTTTTTCCCTTTTAATTTCTTTTTATTACCAAATGACTAAATTACCTTTCATTAAAAACTTTGGTTCTTTCTACCTATATTTGCCCATTTTTGTCCATGAAATCCTAATGGTATAATTACCATTTAAGGACCTCTACTTCAATTATGCTCTTCAATTAAATTCTTTAGTATCTAGAACTCTCATTTATCAACTTTTACAATTTAACCCTAATAAGCATATTAAACAAGAATTTCATAAAATTTTCATCAATACTCTAACACATGCATCCAATCAATTAATAAATCATAAAATTAATCAAAATAAAGTTTACTATCTCGGATCCGTAGTTTCACAACCATTATTCCGTTTAGGCCCTATTTCGGGATGTTCTGACTTCATTCGTCTAGGTTCTTTCTAGTGCATGGTATGTGTTTTCATCTCGCTTTTTAATGTTTTTTTATTTTAAGTTAGTTTTAGCTTAATCTAGCTAGCCTGGGGTCAATTTGTAAAATTTTTAAAGGTTGAGGTTATGCCATGGATGTTTTTGAGTAGGTTGTGATGTAAAATGATAGATTATGAACCTTTGTTGAAAAATAAACAAGTTTTGATGAAAATAGCATTTAGGGACTAATTTGTTAAAGGTATAAATTCTAGGGTTTTATTGTGATATGATGGTGAATATGAGTTGTTTCAAAGTCCCTTGCATGTTAGATTAACATGTATTTAGATTAAAATGGTTAGATTTTAAGTTATTAGCTTAAGGACTAAATTGTAAAAAAGTTAAAATGTTAGGGGCAAATTGGTAATTTTTCATAAATATGAAATGTGGACTGAATTGAATGTTTAAGGTTAATTTAAGTACTTAATTGAATATAATTATCTATTTAGATCAAGATAAACCACGTACGAACCTAGATCGAAGAAAAGCAAAAGCTTTGGATTAGCTTGATTTAATCTCTACGCCCCTAGTCATCGAGGTAAGTTCGAATGAATGGTTATTGTATTAATGTTCTTTAAATTTAATGTTATTATGTTAATTATAATATGAATGGATTGACATATAAACCTATCAATGCTACGTCGAATATCGAGTCCCAGTTGAACCTTCAAATTCCTAGGATACAAATGACATGTCGTTAGGGATTTCATGTTTCGATCTTGGTCTTGAATGTCTTACCAATGGTCGAGGTCCCTGCATTTTTATGGATACTCTACAGCTCATGTGAGCAACATCGTAGCTTACATTCCAACCCAAAAATAGTGTGACCGGGCCCATTTCATAGCTCGTGTGAACAATGATGTAAAGGAATGGTTAAGGTTATATGTAAAGACAAACTTCGTGTGAGTTTTCTTGAGTATCAGATAAAATTCTAGATAATTCAGCGGGCAAGGAAAGGAAATGAAATGATAAGTATTCAAATGGAATTAAGCATAATCTTATGGAAGGAATGCATGAACTACATGATGAATTTCATATGGAAAATTGACTTATCTTATAGTTAATTCATTTCAATTATTTACAAGGAGCTAACTTGTGTATTTGATCGTGATGTATAGGCTTATGTCAAGCTTATGGTTTTGGTTGACATTATACTTATTCTTTATATATTGCAAATGCATTGGTAAGTTGTGTTTAGTTTATGCGAGCTTACTAAGCATTCATTGCTTATGTAATTTCTTTCCTATGTTTTATAGTTTATCAGAAGCTCAATCTGGTTGGAAGCTCGTCGGAGATCTATCACACTATCCAGTAGACACTTTGGTAGTTTTTGAACGTTTTGGCAAAGGTTTATAATGGCATGTATAGGATGAATTGTAATGGTGTTTTGATGAATGTGATAAACCGTAAAAGTAACATATGTTAATCCCACATTTAGCATACTTTTGGATGATTTATCCCTTGATTTATGTAAAAAGGTGTTCTTAATCCTTTCTTTTCATGTTTTATACTTAGGAAAGCACCTAGGGACGAAAAGAATGAGAAACGAGCCTAAAACAGACCAAATTGTGCCAAAGAAGAAATCGAAACGGCCTGGGCCCAAGACCACACGTTCGTGCCTCATTAAATTACTAGAACATGGCTGGACCCGAAACACACGAGCGTGTCTCTTCAGTAGACTCGACCACGGCCTGAACTCGATTCACACGGGTGTGTGCCATGGCCGTGTCCTTGTCATGGCCAAGAGAAATTTCACTCAGATTTGGATACTTAAAGGCAAAGAAACACATTCCAAAGCCTATTCAAACACACGAGTAGGAATTATACTTGAATTAGGATACTTAGAGGCCAAGTAAGGCATCTCAAAGCCTATATAAAGACCCTAGAGGCCAACCTGAAGGGGACTGGAGGGGGTTTGGCAGAAACCTTCTGCCAGAGCCAACGGTTAGCTAGGCCAAAGAGGCCGAGACATTCGAAATTCGGTAGAAGCCAGAACTTTTGTGGGAATCACTCGAAGATAGCCAGTTGATCCATCTCAAGAAGCCAGAATTCTACTCAAGACGGCAGATCTCTCCTTCAATTCCTTTAGGGGGTTTTAGGGATTTCTTATGTTTTGTTTTATCTTTTCTCTTAACTTGTTTTCTTTATTTGTTATGAACTAAACCCTTCAGATACCTGAAGGGGATGAAACCTAGATGAATCTTGTTATTGTCTTCTGAATTATATGATAAATACTTGATTTGTTCTTAATTTTGTGTGCTTAATTCTTGTGTTAATGTTTCTGGGATATTAATTCAAGTCAGATGTTCTTAGGTAGAGGAGGAATAGACCCTGCCTAAGAATAGATCAAGCATAATTAAGTGGAGTCGTTCGCGCGCCTAGAGATAGGGTGACGAAATTTTGCCGAATTAGGGTGAAACCTAATATGGGAGTCCACAGTTCGATTTACTGCTATTCTAGGGGGTTATTAAGTGAGAAAGAGATTTCCATTAATTAACCTAAGGTTAGATGTTATTCTCCTCGAGAGAGGGTTTAATATACGTTAGGGAGTCTTACGGATCAAGTCAAGTGAATAAATCATATGGTTCAGTGTTAGATAATAAGTGAAGTCTAGGTGGATTCTTCCTAATGGTATCATCATGATCAATTGAGTTTCTCTTCGAGTTATCTCCCAATTCATTCCTTTTGTCTTTGCATCTTAGTTTAGTAATTAATTAGTTAATCACCCAAATCATTTAATATTTAGGCTAAATAATAGAAAGAAAGTGAGTATTAGTACTTTTATTTCCTTTGGGTTCAAAATCCGATTGCGCTAAGCTATACTCTTGCTCAATAGGTACACTTGCCTTAAGTCGTTGTCGAGTTAGTTTCTAGGTTTGATCATTCTCTTTATAAATTTAAAACTCGACAATTTTAGACCGATCAAGTTTTTGGCGCTGTTCTTGATGAATTAAAATATTAAGAAAACTCTATTTTTATTACTTTAGCCATTTTTTTATTTTTTTTCAATTTAATTTTTATTTTGTTAGTTTGCTAATTTTTCTTTTATTCGGTTTTGGCAGATAATTTTAGTCTATAGAAAAGATGGCACTGAATAATTATCAGTGGCCAGTAATGAGGACAATTCCTACTAAAGCAGCCAGTGTCTTCAACCTCAACGTGGTCACCAGATTATCTAATCAGTTAGAAATGATGAATAAAAAGATTTATGGTTCGTACAGTCTCTTGCAGGTACACTCAGAAATACAATATGATTCGAATTTAAGAGGCGTGGCGAATCCTGAGTACCCACCCTACAAATTTGGCATGGAAAACGAGCAAGCTCACTATACGGGTAACTATTCTAGACCACAAAATAATTTTTATAATAACACTTATAATGCAGGTTGGAGGTACCATCCCAATTTCTCGTGGGATGATCAAAATAGCCAAAGACCAGAACTCCCTCCAGATTTTCAACAACCACCACACCAACAGGAAGGGGAGTCGAACATTGAAGAGATGTTGAAAAAATTCAAGTCAGTTGGGGAAATTACTAAGTCAGTTGGACAGCTTGCTAAGCTGATCTCAGAACTACCATAGGGAAGCTTGCCAAGCAATACTGAAACTAACCCGAGAGAGCAAAATCAAGCCATTTACGATAGTAAAGGGTTAGACGTACCAAACCCAAGGGAAAAACCTGTGGTAAGTGAAGGTAAGGTTGAGGTGTGCCATGATAAACCAAAACCGGCAACTACAGAGTACCAACCTCGTATACTATATTTTGAAGTAATGAAAAAAGACAACACAGAGGAACAGTTTGGTAAATTTCTTAAACTTTTAAAGAAATTACATATTAACTTACCATTTCTCGAAGCTCTTTCGTAGATACCCGATTATAGAAAATTTTTAAAAAAGCTGTTGAAAAACAAACGGAAGCTAGACGAGGCATCGCATGTGGAGCTAAACGCAATGTGCTCAGCAATTCTACAAAATAAACTGCCACGGAAATTAAAAGATCCAGGGAGTTTTACAATTCCATGTTTAATTGGTAGCTTATCTATTGATAGTGCTTTAGCTGATTTAGGGGCAAGCATTAATGTTATGCCTTATAAAATGTTTAAACAACTAGGTCTAGGGAAACCCAAACAAACTAGGATGAGCATTCAATTAACTGATAAAACTATCAGAATTCCTAGGGGTATAATAGAAAATGTTCTAATCAAAATTGATAAATTCATATTCCCAGTAGACTTTGTCATTTTAGACATGGATGAGGACAATTCGATTCCTTTAATTTTAGGAAGACCCTTTCTAGAAACCTGCCAGACTAAAATTGATGTTGGTACAGGAGAACTCATTCTTCATATAGGTGATTTAATCAATCGATCTACAAGCTCTTGACTTACGGCGAACATCGGTGATGAAAGTGAGAAAGTAAATTCAGTTGATAACAAATTTGTTCAACCTTCACCACAGAAAATACCACGAAGCCACAAACCTGAGCCAAATCATAGACCTCGTGCCAATAAAGAAGAATTACATGAGGAACGAAGCCTTAAGGTCGACAAACTAGGAGAGTGGAAGACACACTTTAAAGAGAAACTAGAATACACGACGTGAAACCGAAGGAACCCCCAGACGAGCTGATAGGAACAACAAATCACTTCAAAATAGGGGATCAAGTATTGTTGAATATGGAAGACCCTCAAATCACCAATTCAGACCTCAAGACAAATGAAGAAATCACTTTTGAGGTACTTAATGTCTTCCTATACGGTACAGTCGAGGTAAGCAATCCTAAATTCAACACCTCTAAGGTAAACACTACTCGACTTAAACTATATATCCATAATCGAGTTGATTGCATGAGAAAGGATTTTCACCTCCTCAAACCACCATGACCATACAAATAACAGGTAAGTCTAGCTCAAAACTTTAAATGAGTGCTTCTCGGGAGGCAACCTGAGCACTAAGCCCATTTTTATTTTATTTTTTAATTTTTTTATTTTTATTTTTTTCCCTTTTTAGCATTCAAATAAACCAAAAGTGCATATGTCCAGACCACACGGCCTTGCACAGCACCTGGTGGCCGTGGCGTGTGGGCACAAAAAGTAGGTAAAATGGCGTGGTCAGAGACGTGGCAACAGGACAAAATTTTCCCCAAAACATAGGCCGATCTCTATTTAAACCTCCTTCTTACTTTTTCTTTTCCAATTATCTTTCTTCTTTCATTTTCCATTATTTACTTTTACTTTTATTTTATTTTTATTTTTTCTTTATTTTTATTTTCTTTATTATTTTCTTCTTATTCTTC